>SKCR01041001.1:0-364016 GCA_019454045.1 Zanthoxylum bungeanum
AAAATAAAAATAAATAAGTTTTTTATTAATTACACAATTATTTAGCTTCGAAAATATTCGTCGCCAAATACGTCATTCAGCATCGAAAGATATTAATTTTTGTCGAAAGTTTTTGGACACAAAATGTTATACTTTAGCGTCGACATTTTTTATTTCGACACTAATTGTTTTTCTCATCCACGTTTTGGCGTCGAAAGTTAGCGTTGAAAATTTTCGACGCTAATAACCTTAAGTGTCAATGTTCTTTATTTTAGCGTCGATATATTTCGAACCTAAAGACTTTATTTTTGTAGTGAACCACGTGTATGATATTAATTGATTTTATTATTAATAAAGTAGCTATGACATTTTTTATTTTTTTAAAAAATATATATATATAATAAACATGCACTCATATATTTCTCATTGGCTCAAAGACCTATTTATACATGAAATTCTTCAACGAAACAAAAAGAACGTAATAAATAAGGATTCGTCTTCCAAATTTACATACATATAATGGTTTTGATTGTTACCATTTGTGTATGCATGATGGTATGTGTCACACGGCTAAATTTCAATCTCAAGTTTTCTTAGCCAAGTACGGTACTAAGTTCACCCAACTTAATCAGCCTTTTCTTGCAAGCACGCACAAGTCACAAGCAGTCACTCCACAATGTTCACACACCCTCACAGTAAGCACACAAGCAACCAACACATCAAGTAAATACAAGACACAAAACTTTACAGGACAATGTCCAATCTTTTTATTACTCATCAAAGCAGTTACAGGAAATTGTGCTAGAACATACAAAGGCTCAATGAACATTCACTCTTGTACACTCATGTACTATGCTCTCTCCCTCTCTGTACGTTTTTCACAAACACAATATATACTAGCGGCAGTTACACCTCAACTGCCCTAGGGTGTGCTGGCCCAATAGGCACCAGCCAAATAAACACATAGCAGTTACATCCCAACTGCTCTAGGAAGTTCTCTCACACACACACACACAAGTACTATCGAATTTCCCCACATGTTTCTCAACTGGCCACGGTTACCAGCAGTTTTCCTCGCAACTGCCCCATGTGTTCTACATGTGAAGCCAACTCCCTTGCATGTGCACGCCAACTGCCTAGCTCAAGACATCATCAACTCCCTACGGACAGCACCAACCGCCCAATATCTCAGCAACACTCCCTTAGGACAGTACCAACTGCTCACTGTGTTAGCAACACTTCCTTAGGACAACACCAACTGCCCACACATACAGTCCACCCAAGCCATGCGCTTTATGCGGGTGCTTGGCTGCCCATTTCTTCAAGCAACCTGTCTAAGGAGCTAACGGAATGCCATATGTGCTGACATTATAGAGTTTTTTTTTTTTGACATATATGCATCATAAAATCTAATTGATTCCTACCGCAAGTACATGTCAAACGTGTGGCTCCATCTGATTCTTATCGATTAGACAACTCAATCAATGATTTACACATGAAATGCCATATCATTTGAATACAAACTAAAAATCTCAACTGAATTCTTATTTTATTTCAGTGATTAAGTTGTTCAATTTGTATCAAAGATAGGCACACACACAGATGTTATTATTGTTATTTGTTTTTAAAAACATCAGCAAACAAATGTAAATATTCTTTTCAATTAGGTATATTGAAGGATTTATGTGTATGTTAATAAGGTTATATTATTTTCATTTTAAAATCTGCTTAAAATAGTATACCATCTAAAAACGGATGAGTTGACATTATTAAAAATTAATTTTATCTTTAATATCTATCATTAAATTGTAGAGAATCAATAATTCAAAATTTATGTCAAAATTTTAAATTAAAAATTTAAGTTGAATAATCAAATATATTATCTATGTAAAGGAAGCTAATTATGGATGGAAAATATTTGTCATAAAATTAACCAAAAAACAGTTGTTTTTCCCTAAAAATTAACTGTAAAATAAAATATTAGAGATGGATAAAGCGTAAATTCATTTTTTTATTTTTTCAAGCATTTTAAAAATACAGATTCCTTTATAACTTAAGGAGAATTTATACAAGTACAAGAAGTAAGAACCATGATATCATTATCACACAACAATAATACAAGTTACACCGTAGTAGAACAATAGCACCGACCACACAGATCAAATTACAGTAGTCCATTACAATAAACAGTTGGGCAAACTGATATATAAAATCTTACAGAAACATCAACAAAACGTACACAACAGATTCATGCTCCCAACTGGCACAGGAACAGATCCATCCGTACATATTTAGTCCTTCCAACTGGTACAGGAACAGATCCATCCGTACTTTTAAAAAGTAAAATAACCTACAAACGGAAGTGCATAGATATTTTTCATCTTTATTTATTTTGTCTTAAGACTTAAAGTCTGTAGCCATTTATCAAGGTCTTTTGATCCAACTGTTTCATATAGAACCGATTCATATAATCTCCGAAAGTGAGCTGCTGAAAACGAGCAGGTTTCTCCGGCGTTATTAGCTCTGGAAACGGTCCAAACACACTATCAAAGCCGCCTGGCCCGAAGAAAACCACAGATGAGACTCGTGCTTCTCGGGATGAATTAGCCAATGCTCTATGATCCACGCTTATGTATTCATCATTTGATAAAATCTACAACATAAAAAAGATTAGTCAAAAGACTAAAGTTCTACATATGAAATTAGGCCCGACCGAGGTTCGGTTCCAGAATCGAACCGGCAGTAGTTCATTTTGAAGGAGGAATCGAAATCGAACCGTACAATGTACGGTTCGGTTCGATTTCGATTCCCCTTCGATTCCGGTTCAGAATTAGTTCTTAAAACCGGTTCAGGAACCAGTTCCTAGAACCTTTTATATAAATTAATTTATTTTATTGATATATAAATTAATTTGTTTTATTGATATATAAATTAATAATCTCGTTATATATTAATGACTGAATTATGAGCCATTTATAAAATATGACCCGAGTGTTCAACATTCATGAACTTATTTTAGTAATTAGGTAATATTCATATAATCACAATACAAAATATTAAGTTAAATGTTTCTGAAAAATTAATTAACAATACCTTGATAAATTAATTTTTTATTAATTAAAGTATAAATTAAGAAATATTAATTTAAATATTATCTTGATTAATTAATAACTTTTGTCGGTTCTGCAGTTCGGTTCTTAAGGTTTGGTTTCGGTTCAGTTCAACCGTCGATTCTGTTTCGGTTCGATGTTCAATTCATCAATTTTGGAGAAGCGAAACCGAACCGGTTCTTCAACGGTTCCGGTTTGGTTCGGAACCATTGACCAGTTTGATTCCGGTTCGGTTCCGAACCTCGGTCAGACCTATTTGAAATATTTAAGTTTGGAAAACTTGAAACTAATTTACCTGAAGAAGATCCCCAATGTTAACAACAAGAGCTCCAGGAACAGGTTTAACATCCACCCAATTGTCACCATACTTACATTGTAGGCCACCATGATGATTCTGCAACAGAATCGCTAATGCACCTGGATCAGTGTGACACTGAATACCCACCGTTAAATTAGGTTGTGGACAATACGGATAATAGTTTCCAATCATCCTCCTTCCTTCTACGAATGTCAGCTCTTTCATCCTCCCCGTCGCCAATCCTAACCCTTCACACAACAGCCCCATCAAAAGCTCACCGAGCTGTATCATGTGTTGGTTCCATTCCAATGCCTCTTTTCCACATATTTCAGGAAATTCATCAAGCTCTGGAGGGGTCGGACCAAGTCTTATAGCCAGAGTATCCCTGTAAAATTTGGGAGACAATTGTTACAAAAAACTTATTTATGTTAAGTTTTTCATAATTTTTTATCACGCATGCTTTAATTATAATGTAAGATTATAATTCAGTTATATTTAAATTATTATTCAATAATTATCAATATAATTTATAAAAAATTCGATACAAAGCTCGGTAAAAAAATCCAAATATAATAATCTTAGATCATTGTTTTAAGTAAGAATTGAAGCCAGATACACAAGTTAATAACAATATAAATTTCGAAAAACAAATACTGGAAACTATGTTCAGGAAAAAAAAAAAGAGAAATCAAATAACTGCCGAAAATTGTCATGTTTTTTTTACCTCCAGCTAGCAGCCTTTGATTGATACATATCAACGTTAGAAAAGAAAGACACCCCACGGCTGCTAAAATCTCTCTGATAGTACTTCGCTTTGACTTCCGTCGGTAGTTCATGGAACCCTTTTATAACTCCAAGCACACGTTCCAAAACATCCAGTCCAATCCCGTGATTAACAATCTGAAAAAACCCAACTTCACGCGAAGCGCGAGCAATCTTTTCAACAATCTTCGGTCGCAGCTTCTCAGAGTCTGCGCCGGACAAATCGATGATGGGGATGATATCAGGGTCCGGCTTTGCGATTGTTTTGGATGGGCTGATTTCGGAGAGTGTTTCTGGTGGGTGGATAAAAAAGCGGGGAATGGTGGTGATGCCTGAATCGACTAAACCTTTGACTCCGATTTTTGATTCCTCGAATTGCTTAACTTCTTTGGCTCTGTCGTAGGACTCTGTTTGTGTAGCCATGGTTTTTGCTATTGCTGTTACCTTAAGCTCTCTTTGTTTTTGAGTGTTTGTTGATTTTAACGTTCGTGATTGCAGTTTAAATAAGAAGGCGATGCATGCGTGTATGTATAACCTCAGATAAATTTTATATGGGACAAACTTAATAAGTCAATAAATACATAAAATGTGTTAATCAATAATTTCTCATTTCTCTTGAATGTGATTATTGATGTCACTTAACTCATAAATGGAGTAGTGAGAGCATCATAAAAAATACTATGGGTCCTTACCTTTATTTAAATATGATGTCATTTTTAATTTATGGAGTCATCTAGGAGATTTATTTCAATAATCCTCTTACACATATCCCTTATTAAAAAATATTACACTATGTAGACAGTGTAATGTCAATTAATTAATTTTTATGAGACAATTGATTTATGTGTAAGATGTCATTTTTTTCTCATAAATCTAAAAAATCTGGTCATTTAAAAATTAAGTATAATAATAATAATAGAGAATGTTATTAAAGATTAAATTCATATCTCACTTTCCTGATTTAGGATAAAATATAAAATTTTCCACTTCTTCGACAGATCTAACCACTCACTCAATATAAGTATTTTTATTTATTTACTTTGGTGCAATAGATTTACATTATTTAATCATTTTGTTATAAATGAAGGGCGCGAGTGTATTTGAATCAATAAAATACTTTCCCTTAATTAGGTAGATGAGTTAGTTGTCAACTTAAAAAAGTTTGTCATTAGAATTCAAATTTTGGGAGAAGTAATAGATTAAAATTATATTTGAACTTATTTATCTCCTTAATTTTTAATTTTTTTTTTTTTTAAATAGCCAATAAAATAATCACTGAACTTATTTATTAAATAAACCCACCATGAAAATTTTAAAATTCTATTTTTATTCTATCACAATATTAAAATTCTATTTTGGGCTAAGTATTTTATCATCTTCTCCACGCGTGTATTATTATTCAGTTATATATAAATTCTTTTTATTTAATAACTACTGATCATAATTTATAAAAAAAATTCAACACAAAATCCAGTTCCACACCGAATCTAATTCCATAAACATATATAGCGTTATTTTTAACTGAATAAACCCATTAAACTAATTTAAAACGATGTAGAAGACTCCAGTATGTAGGAAGGAAAAGTTTTGTTTAATTATTTATCATTTACGTTGTTTTGAGCATCATTTGAATTCACGTGCCTCAGTCTACATGTATCGCCATGATTCCCGAGGATGTTAATTTGCTTGATCATAAGGCCTTTGGTTCGCTAGTTTATTTTATAAATTTTTCTTAAAAAACACACATAATACAATAAGAAATCGTCTCTTTTTTTTTAATCCATACACTTCAAAAGTATAACAAATGCTCATTTGAACTTGTTCTCAAAATTCAGTATCATGTCTCGCAAGCCGTCAACAACTCATTGCCGACATCACATACTAGCTTAATTATGAGACTAAAACTTGCTGCTTATGTATTAGTAGCTTCATCGTGATGAACTGTATGATCTGCTAATTTTTCTAACCATTTAAGATAATTTTTTTCCCTAATAATATGTAAAAAACTATAATAGTTTGTAAAACTTCCCTTAAATAGTAAAGGTTTTGAAAAAAAAATTATCGTGGCGATAAGGAGTGGCAGGACTTCCTTACTGTTTAAGGTGTCCAGAGTCATTCCATGATTTCAAAAATTGTTTAATTCGATCCACGAATTTTAGATGAAAAGGTTAGATAGTTAAGATTGGCCCTTATAATACTCTAAAAACCACGTGTATTTATGATAATTTAATCAAATTTGAGCCATGAATTAAACGTCAACCAAAAATCTAAACTTACGATGCATTTCAATACCACCAAAAATAATCCTGAGTTCAGGTAAAATGGTACTCTGAATATTGTTGAAAATTTTTCAATTTTCTAGAAATTTTTATGATGATTATTGATTAATTATTAGACGACTCAATTAGGGTGATTGGAGCAGACAGCGATTGGGTGCCCATTAATCACGAGTTAGATGTTACTTTTGGTTGGTAGATTTCGACTTTTGAGGAAATTTATTGTGACTACCACTTAAGATTAAACAAAAGAAACGTAATATCGATAGATTATGTACTATCTAAGTCGTGATTAATGTTCATGCGATGCCTGTCTTCTGGCAATTGTGGTAGCGGTCGCATTAGGTTATATATATATACACATATATGTATATGTATATATAATAAAGTTGGAGTCAATAGAAATTTTATATTTAGAAGATCTTGAAAATACCTACAAGTATTAAAACAATCTATATCTAAGATGGGTTGAATTTGATACTTCAAAAATAATTGTGGAAAATAAAATCTTTACGATTTTAAGTTATGGATAACAAAGGTTTTACCAAATATTGTAAACAACCAACTTAAAACTATGACAATTTACAAGGTAAATTAGTTTAGTGGGAAGAAACACAAAATCGATTTTATAGTAATTCGGTCAAGTTTTTTGCCTACGTCCACTCTCTTCAAGCTCACTTGAAGGTTTCATTAAGTTTCAACAATTTTTACACCAGTGGTTTTTCTTCTAAGGCTCCTCTCAAACTTTTACAATAATTTCACCATTGTAATGCACTGAGCGCGCTAAAACTTGTTTTCTCCCTTTTTTGTGTTTCCGAACTCCGATTCAACCCTGATTTTTTCCTATACACTCGTAATGAAATATAGAATTCCATTAAAATATTTAAAAATACACTCATGCTTGATATACATGGATTAGACCCATTTTCGCTACGTGTGGTACCAACTCGACCATAGGGGTCCCACAACCCCCCCCCCAACAGAATGGTATCAGCGCAGATATTAACCACACAACACATATTTTGAATATAAACCACGTTAATTTTAATTTAATTATGCATAAGTCATATTTGATATGCATTGCATGTTTTTAAATTAAAATTTTAATTTTGACCCAAGCATGTTAATGACTTGATTGTCATAAATCTCCCGTGATTAGGTGATTATTTTATTTAAGTAATAGTATTAGTAATATTAGAGCATTATTGGATGATCCGTCTTGTCAATACAGAGATGAATGAGTTCTTACTACTTATACCCAAGACCGTCATTATTGTGAGGGTATAAGTGCTCAGAACTTAAGTCGCTCCGGTAAAATATTAGATGTAGCCTGATGAGTTAACACAGTTACCCAATACTGTCATTATTATGAGGGTGTACATACGAAGCTCATTAGTATACATTGACAAGTATATACATGGAATACATCTTAATCCAATACCGTCATTATTATGATGATAAAAAATGGTTCATAATCAAACTAGGAGTCACATGAATGTGATTGAACTTGGAGGTCTACCTAATAAGTTTATAAAGGCTAAAACCGTCGATAGTGTGAGGCTGAAGTAAATATCATGGAATCTACTTCCCGTTATGAACTTTTGATAGTCAAATTTCTATTTTTCCGTCAAGAGAGATTACGGAATTACGTAAAGTAGTGGGAGGGCATTAATAGATTTAAAATTCCATAATCAATTAGTGTTTTTATTTTGAAATGAAAAATATTCTACTAGTGTTTAATTGTTGTCTTATAGATGGCTTCCACAAATCCATTAACTCGAGTCTTGGATTCCAATAAACTGAAAGGAGCTGAAAACTATTTCGAATGGGAAATGAACATTCGTCATGTCTTGGAGTTTGAAAAGTTAAGCTATGTAACTATCAATCCATTGCCTATTGAAATCGATCCTGACTCCACTCCTGAAGAGCGAGAAACTTTTGAAAAATGGAAGGATGATAACCTTAGAGTGAAATCCTACATTTTAGTATCGATGGTTCCATATTTACTTAGAAAGTACATAGAAGTACCAGATGCTTGGAGCATTATGAGAACACTCAAGGATTTGTTCGAGGAAAATCAAGAAATAAAAATATATCGGAGGTCTAAGGAATTATTCCGTGATACACTCAAGGATGGAGGAGTTGTCAGCATTCATGTTTTGAATATGATCGACCAGATCCAATATTTAGAATGACATGACATTGTGATTGATGAATGTCTAGGCCGTAATTTGATTCTGTTTTCTTTGCATGGTACTTACACTATTTTTGTGTTAAACTTCCATATGCATTCGATGCAAGCTAGCTCTGAAGAACTTCATAACATGTTGCGCACGGCAGAGCATGACTTGAAGAAAGGTAATCATATTTTGTACTTCTATGGTGGAGCAAGCTCTTCAAAGACTTATAAGAAGTCAAAGAAAAATCAAAATGGGAAAGAAAAAGATTTCAAAGAAAACTCCAAGAAACGCAAAACTGCAAGACCACATGTAGCTCGTGATGAATGTCTACACTACAAGAAGTCTAGACACTGGAATAAGGACTGTCCAGAACTGAAAGGAAAGGCAAGACCCTAAGGTATGTTTTGTATTTTTTCTATTATTGACATCTCATTAGCCTTAGATGAAAATAATGGATGAGTGTTAGACACCGGCAGTCCTACTCATATTTTCAACTTCAAGCAGGTCATGAGGGTTAAAATATTGCTGAATAAAAGTGAGATCAAACTTAGAGTTGCCAATGGTGAGACATTGGATGTCAAGGCCATAGGAACGGTTGTTCTAGATCTCCCTAATGGATGTAAATTAGATTTACTTGACTGTTATTATGTACCCTCCCTTATCAGACAAATAATATTACTACTGATATTAGATAAAAAGAGATATAAAATAAACATTAAGGATTAAACTTTATGTTTATATGATAAAAATAAAATTTTATATGTGAATGATCTTTATCTACCAGTCAATATATTTTTGGAAATATATATAGATGTCTTTAATGTAGAGGAAAATACAAGTAGAAGATCTGAATTAAATAATACTGAATTATGGCATATTAGATTGGGCCACATAGGTGTTAGACGTCTATCAAAATTGGTAAAGGATGGTTTGATTAAAAACCATACCTTAGATCCTCATACGATTTGTGAGTTATCTATCCAAGGGAAGATGACAAATGCCCAATTTCTTGGTGTTGGACACAATGTTAACGATTTATTAGAACTAAAACACAACGATGTGTGTGGTCCATTAAATCATGTCGCTCATGATGGTTCAACATATTTCATGACTTTCACGGATGATAAGTCTTGATATGGATATGTCTATTTGATGAGACATAAATCAGAAATATTTGACAAGTTCAAAATATTCCGAAATGAAGTAGAAAAAAAATCGGTAAATTCTTCAAGTGTCTTCGATCAGATTGGGGCGGTGAATACATGAGTGATGAATTTATAAGTTATTTAAGGGAGAATGAGATTCTCGCCTAAAATAACGCACCCGGAACACCTCAACATAATAAAATGACTCATGAAAAATTCTAGGTCACCCAAATGTGGTCAAGTGATTCTAGAATGGTAGCCTTAGCTCCAAGCAATTATCTAGAGTTCCAAACTCTAATTTTAAATCTATGTCTAAGATAAATAATTTGACCCAATTACAAACATATTGTGTTTATACTTCCAAAGCATCCTAACACAATTCATTAGCCTAATTTCAACTTTAAGCTATGTTATTATGCATCCAATACATAATTCATCACTATATGTCTCATTAATGAAAAATCACAAATGAAGAACATAGCTTAGGAGAAGATCAAACATTACCGAGTGAGCTTAATATAAAGATCCAATCTTCTTCTCCTTTGTTGAAATCGTTGGAGAACTTCCAAAGCTTAGCAAGCTTGACTCTAAAATCCAATCTTGATTCTAATACTAGCTAAAAAAACCTTGATTTAATCTAATTAAATCAAGTCAAATACACCTATAATTACATATTTGCATTTACAAAATATCCTTAAATGGTAGAGATATTTATAAATTTATAATTAAGACCTTGTGTAATTCTTGATTAATCCAATTAATCCAATTAGTCAAACTAAATAATCAATGTTATCCAATAATACTTAATATGATTTATTATAAAAAAATATCGGCTATCCAAGTGCTGAACGAGTACACTTCATATTGTGGGACTTTCTAAGTCCAGACATGTTCGTCATATAAGCCTAACTAATATGTACGTAATTCGGCCACCTCCGAATTCGCGAAGAACATGAATGACCTTTATGAACTATACAAGTCGAGGTCATCACATAAGTTTAACAATCCCTCCGTCGTAGGCTATCCGAGTTGTTCTTAGGAAACATAGAATACACCGTCAAGTTTCCGAGGCACACATCTCATGTCGACATGTCCACGATTCTTCATAACTAATGTGATCCACCCTAGGTGATCGGCTTTGGACAAAGTCTTTAAGAGTCATGACTTACTCACATGGATACCCAAACCCCTTATGGTACACATATGGGCCGGCGGATCCTATCTTGATACATACTTGATTAACGAGTGTATCGGTCCATGCCCAATGAACATCTAGAGGCCATATCATGAAAGGTTTCTGACATACATTACATCTAAGTGTGGAGGATCTCACACAAAATCAATGTTATCCTACAGTCTAAAGATCACATATGCTACTCAACTCGAGGAGATTCCTGTTGACGGTGGTGTGTGCTTCCAACTATGAGGAATCACCTATGAGTCATTCAGTATTCGCTCAAACGAATACCCATATGTCTATACGAGCTTCCTTTGCTCATGGTACATTGAGTTAAACCATTGGAACTCTAATTTCAATATACGATATGTGCTAGTCTTCTAGGTTATATGAATTCGACCGTATTCCAAAATCAACGACTATGAATATTTACTTTAAGAATAGTTTATAATAGTAATACTATCCCAATGTTAGACCACTTAGTGTCCAGTATTACTACAAGACTATTCTATGGTCGATGTCATTCTCAACATATTTATACGTTAATATAATATGCATAATGACATTATCATTAATAAGGTATGAAATGAAAATGTAGTTATTTTATCAATAAATAATAAAATGTATAAACTTTATTCGGATTGGCGCTCCAAGCACCAACTCCAACAAACTCCCACTTGCTTAGTGCCAATCCGGATGGTACCGTAGTCTCATCTCTTCCACATATTTATCGAATAACTTAGGAGGTAAGGCCTTAGTAAACGGGTCTGCTATGTTGTCTATTCCTTGAACCTTCAAGACCACTATGTCTTTTTGTTCAATAATCTCTTTAATCACACGATATTTCATTTCCACGTGTTTAGACTTGGAATGGGCCATTGGCTCCTTAGCCTGGGCAATAGCTCTGCTATTATCACAGTATAATGAGATCAAATCTGCAGTGCTAGGCACAATGCCAAGTTTTGTATATTTTAATATTTATTATGCCAAGTTTAATCCATATATCATGTTTTTCACCAATAGCAATGCTAAAATCCATTAGGATTCTTTTATTTATTGCTGCGTATCACGATTATGAGATATGGCAGATGGATGTGAGAACTGCTTTCCTAAATGGATTCCTTAAGGCTTGTAATGGTTAGGGGTGAACACAATTTCGAGTCAAATCGCGAACCCCACCGAAACGAACCGAACCGAACCGCGCGGTTTGAAAAAATATCAAAAATGATTTTGAACCGCACCGAATCGAACCGCAAATTTTGGGTCGGTGTGCGGTTTTGACCCATGTCAAACTGTGAACCGCCCAAACCCAAATTTTGACTCGAACCGCGACCCGAACTGCCTAAACCGCCGACCCACGTTCAAATTAAATATTATTTATATTTTTCTTCTTATTTAACTATGAAAATTAAGATATTTAATAATCATATAACAATATGTAATGAATAAATGAAAATTATGTAATTTTTTCTTCAATTATAATGTGAAAACACACAAAATTTTCTTAAAAAATTTATAATCCAAACCGCCGACCCGAACCGTCCAAACCGCTAAACCGTCAACCCGAACCGCCGTGATTTTCCTTATCAAATTTATGGTTTCGTTTTCTAATTTCCCAAACCGCCAACCCGCGCGGTTTGAAGTAAAAAATGAAAAAACCACCCCGAACCGCACCGCGAACACCCTTGGTAATGGTCGTGACTTACTCACATGGATACCTAAACCCCTTATGGTACACATACGGGCCGACGAATCCTATCTTGATACACACTTGATTAACAAGTGTATCGGTCCATACCCAACGAACATCTAGAGGCCATATCATGAAGGGTTTCTGACATACATTGCATCTAAGTGTAGAGGATCTCACACAAAATCAATGTTATCCTATAGTCTAAAGATCACATATGCTACTCAACTCGAGAAGATTCCTGTTGACGGTGGTGTGTGCTTCCAACTATGAGGAATCACCTATGAGTCATTCAGTATTCGCTCAAACAAATACCCGCATGTCTATACGAGCTTTCCTTGCTCATGGTACATTGAGTTAAACCATTGGAACTCTAATTTCAATATATGATATGTGCTAGTCTTCTAGGTTATATGAAGTAGACCGTATTCCAAAATCAACGACTTTGAATATTCACTTTAAGAAAAGTTTTTAATAGTAATACTATCCCAATGTCAGACCACCTAGTGTCCAGTATTACTACAAGACTATTCTATGGTCGATGTCATTCTCAGCATATTTATACATTAATATAATATGCATAATGACATTATCATTAATAAGGTATGAAATGAAAATGTAGTTATTTTATTAATAAATAATAAAATGTATAATACTTTATTCAGATTGGCGCTCCAAGCACCAACTCCAACAAACTCCCACTTGCTTAGTGCTAATCCAGATGGTACCGTAGTTGCATCTCTTCCACATATTTATCGAATAACTAAGGAGGTAAGGCCTTAGTAAATGGGTCTGCTATGTTGTCTATTCCTTGAACCTTCAAGACCACTATGTCTTTTCGTTCAATAATCTCTTTAATCACACGATATTTCATTTCCACGTGTTTAGACTTGGAATGCGCCCTTGGCTCCTTAGCCTGGGCAATGGCTCCGCTATTATCACAGTATAATGAGATCGAATCTGCAATGCTAGGCACAATGCCAAGTTTTGTATATTTTAATATTTATTATGCCAAGTTTAATCGATATATCATGTTTTTCACCAATAGCAATGCTAAAATCCATTAGGATTCTTTTAGTCATTGCTGCGTATCACGATTATGAGATATGACAGATGGATGTGAGAACTGTTTTCCTAAATGGATTCATTGAGGAGGATATCAATATGGAACAACCGGAGGATTTTATATCCAGTGAAACTTCAAACTTGGTTTGTAAGCTCCAAAAGTCTATTTATGGCCTTAAACAGGCATCCCGAAGCTGGAATCGTCATTTTGATGAGATAATTACATTATCTGGATTCTCCAAGAACGATGAAGAACTGTGTGTTTATAAGAAAGTTAGTGGAATCATGATAGTTTTCCTAGTTTTGTATGTAGATGACATCCTTATCATTGGAAATGATATAAGATTGATGCAAAGTGTGAAAGCCTACATTTGCAAGAACTTCTCCATGAAAGATATGAGTGAAGATTCCTATATACTAAGTATAAGGCTCTACCGGGATAGAGTTAAGAAGCTTATAGGGTTGTCGCAATCGACCTATATAGATAAGACGTTAGAAATGTACGATTTTACTAAATGCAAGGCAGCAAATGTACCTTTCTGATACGGTTTACATCTTTCAAAGAAAATGGAACCGCAGACTAAGGAAGATAGAGTTAGAATGACTAACTTTACATATCTTTCTTGTATTGGAAGCATTATATATGCTATGCTATGTACGAGGCCTGACATCAGTTTCGACGTCAGTGTGACTATCCGATATCAATCTGATCCAGGTAATGATTATTGGATAGCCCTGAAACATATCCTGAAATATTTTAAGGGTACTAAGGATAAGTTTCTCATATATGGAGAAGATAACCTACAAGTTAAGGGTTATACAGACTCCGACTTCTAAGGAGATCCAGATGATAGAAAACCTAAATCCAGATACATATTTACCCTTAATGGTGATGAGGTTAGTTGGCATTGTTCAAAGTAAGGCTCAACAGCTGATTCCACTACTAAGTCATAATTTATAGAATACATATATGCATTTATTGTATAACATGTGTTGTGGTTTGTTTTGATGTTAAAATTGGTTTTAAGGTGTATTGAAATGATATGAGAAAATTAGAACTGCTTAAGATTGATTTGAAGGTTAATATGCTCTCTGCCAACATCTTACACAGGCAGCATCGGGACACTTACACACATTAACTGGGCTTTGGTATTTGGGTTTGACCCATATTGACCAAAGTCCATGCCTTAAGAAATTAATTGAAAGCCCATTGGACTTTAATTAAATGACATTGGATGTTAATTGGGCTTTGAGACCCATTTAGATTAGATTTGGAATCTAAGTCGTAAAGGCGGATTTAAAAGTGTAATTATTTAATTTGGAATTAAATATAGAATTAGTATTGAATATGAATTAAATTAAATTTAAATTGTAGTTCGATATAATTCAAGAATTCGTACTTTGAGTACTTATTCTTAAACGAGTTGGACTCGCACAAATCAAATCGTTGTTTGAACATTGGATGATCACTTTATTCAAAGATTAATTAATTGGATTAGATTGATTGAATAACATGCTTTGTGTGAATACATGGATGTGTTGAATGAATAATGTATAACAGATGGATATTAGAAGGGAAAGGGCAATTTTTGGAAATTGTTGTAAATTTAGAATTTATTAAATTGGACCTGCGTGTCCAGCCTTATCTCTCGATTCTTTGTAATTCTTTTCTCACCTAATTCCCCTCAATATTAATGAGGTTTCTTTCATTGTATTATGTAATTGGGTAGAAGTAAGAATAGTGTTAGCCGGGGAGAGGAAAGTGAGTGATTTGTTCTAGGAACAATCCGTGAGATATCCATCCGCATATCATTATTAATTTATTTACCGCGCCTTATTATGCTTTTAGAATGAATGCTTAAGGGTGTATGATGAGACCTAACAAAGATAATAAATTGGTTGCCAATTTATGCGAAAAACCCTCAATAAATATTAATCGTTTTCCTTCCATTGAGTGATTCTTACTCAAGATCCAAGATTGGCACTGGTTTGTTGGCCAAAGTCAAGACCTTTGTCCATCGCGGATGTGTTTGAATCATGAAGGTTTTGTTCCATATCGTATGTCTTGTCCAAGTTGTGATTTGTTGGCCAAAGTCAAGATCACTTCTTGTCTATCGACATCGATTACGAAGCTTTCCAAAGTCAATGGGCTCCGCTTAACTGGAATCATTAAGCTTGTTGTGCCAAAGCCAAGGCTTAGTTGATTCAGAGGAAAAAAGTTAGGAAAATATATTTGATATATTGGCATATATATTGTATATATATTCGGACTTGGAAGTCCACCTACCGGATCTAGGAATTGGATGAGATCCAATTGATCTTAGAGATCTACCTAGTTAAATATCATACAGCTTGTTGGCCAAAGTCAAGGTTGTGTGTTATTTAATGGGATTCTAGCCCACTAGGAAACTAGGTTTCCCGAGTACTCAATAGAGGGTTAGAGGCTCGCCGAAAAATAGTGAGAGGCTAGTATTGAATTTGCAATTTCGTTCAAATACTTTGCTTTACGCGCTTTCAAATTATTTCGTCAATTATATTTATTAGTTGGACTAATATTTTATTATTTTTCTTGTAACAGTTAGACTGTACCCTACATCGTTAATTGAATAGTTGGACTATTGCGATTAAGATGACAGGAAAGTTAAGCATTAGGGATATTGTCATGGGCGATAATGTCTTTAATGGCACAAACTTTCAAGATTGGGACATGAATCTCAAAATTGTCCCGAGATTTGAGAAGTTGCTCTACACTATAGAGAGACATCTTGGGCCTAAGCCCCGACCTGATCAGTTGCTTGAGCTAGAGCTTTGGAAGACTCATAGCGATGACAACGCGACTGCTCAATTGGTAATGCTTGCTGCTATAACTCCGCAATTCCGTCATCAAAACAAGGGATTGGATCCATATGAGATGATGGCGAAGTTGCATGATCTTCATCGATCTAATCTTAGATCGCAAGGATATGAGTTGTAGAAGAAGCTCTTCCGCGCTCGCATGTCAGAGGGTACGTCTGTTGAGCACCATGTGTCATAGATGATTACTGACATTGAGTAGCTGGGACAGATGGGCATTGTCTTTGAGGCTGAGACTTCAGTAGATTTGATCCTACAGTTTCTCCCCGACACTTGGAGTGGGTTCATCATGAACTACAATATGTTGAACCAAGACCAAACTCTTGGAGAGTTGATGTCCACACTGCGTGAAGCAGAAAAAGAGCTCATAAAGGGCAAGAAGCATGAGGCGCACTTCGCTTCAACATCTCAGACTCCGAGGGCTTGGCCCAAGGCAACTGGAGGTGTAAAGAAGAATAAGAAGAAGAAAGGCAAGGCCAAATCGTCAAAACCTTCTGGGAAGGGTAAAGATAAACCCCAAGATGTATGTCTGTAGTGCGGTAAGCGGGGTCACTGGAAACGTGACTGCCGCGAGTACAAGGCACACATGAAGGAAATCAAAGCGAGCAAGGCATCAGCTTCATGTATGTTTGTTATAGAAATAAACATGTCTACTACTAGTTTTAAAAATTGGATTTTTGATTATGGTTGTGGTACTCATATATGTACTGATGTGCAAGATCTGCAGATTAGCAGGAGACTGGCCTCATGAGAGATTGACCTCCACGTTGGAAATGAGACACGAGTTGCCATTTTGGCCGTTGGCACTTTTGTTTTGGAACTGCCCTCGAGGCATGTACTTAAACTTACAGACTGTTATTATATACCTAGTTTGACTAGGAATATTATTTCTGTATCTATGTTAGCCCAATATGGGTACACTTCTGTATTTAGAAACACTGGGTGTTTTATGTATAAAAATGATATGGAAATTTGCACTGCTGATGTAAATAATGGTCTTTATATTTTGAATATGAAACAATCTCAAACATATAATGTAACAAACAAAAGGCTTAAAGTAAGTAACAAAGATGAAACTTACATGTGGCATTGTCGTCTGGGACACATAAACAAGACACGTATATCCACACTTTCGAAGAGTGGGTACTTGGATGGATTTGATCCAAATTTATATGACGTCTGCGAATCTTATTTATTAGGCAAGATGCCTAAATCACCTTTTATCGATAAAGGTGCACGTGCCACCGAATTGTTAGCCCTTGTTCATAGTGGCGTATGTGGGCCCATGTCTAGCCAGGCTAGAGGTGGATATGAATACTTCGTAACTTTTACGGATGATGCATCGCATTATGGTTATGTGTATCTTATGAGACACAAGTCGGAAACATTTGAAAAATTCAAAAAGTTTCGACACGAAGTAGAAAAACAGACCGGCAAAAGTATTAAGACATTACGGTCGGACCGTGGTGGCGAATACTTAAGCAATGAGTTTCTTGATTACTTGAAAGAATATGGTATTCTTTCACAATGGACTCCTCCCGGAACACCGCAATTAAACGATGTGTCCGAACGGAGAAACCGAACTTTGTTAGACATGATAAGGTCTATGATGAGTCGCACAGAGCTACCTATTTCCTTCTGGGGATATACATTGAACAATGCAATACTTATTTTGAATAAGGTTCCATCAAAGTCTGTTCAACAGACTCCGTATGAGATATGGACAGGAAAGAAACTGGGTTTCTCATTCCTGAAGATTTGGGGTTACTGGGCATACGTCAAACAATTGGAAGGTACCAAACTTGAACCCAAATAGGATAAATGCCTATTTGTAGGATATCCTAGGGAAACCAAAGGATATTGCTTCTATCACCCACAAGAGAAAAAAGTATTTGTTGCTCTACATGTGGTTTTCCTTGAGAAGGAATTCCTAAATGCAGTGATAAGTGGGAGGAAAGTAGAACTCGATGAAAATCGGAGTGATACTGTTCCTGGCACAAAATCCTTAATGGAACATGAACAGTCATCAGGGATGAGACTATACCACAATCTTTGAATACATAAGGACCGCGTAGGTCGGAGAGAGTCAGAAAACAACCTGAGAGGTATGGGTTTCTGATCTCACCTCATGTGGATATTAATCTTATTGAGGAAGATGAGCCGGCTATGTATGAGGAAGCGATACAAGGTATCAACTCCGGTTTATGGCAAGTTGCCATGAATTCCAAAATGGATTCCATGTACACCAACCAAGTTTGGACACTGGTTGATGCACCAGAAGGCGTAAAGCCTATTGGTTGCAAATGGATCTTCAAGAAGAAGACTGACATGGATGGAAACACATAAACATACAAAGCTAGGCTTGTAGCGAAAAGGTATCGTCAATGTCATGGTGTCGATTACGATGAAACTTTTTCACCCGTTTCCATGATTAAATCCATTAGGATAATGCTTGCTATTGCTGTATATTTCGATTACGAGATATGGCCGATGGACGTCAAAACCGCTTTCCTTAACGGAAACCTTTTGGAGGATGTTTATAAACAACCGCCTGACGGTTTTGTCGTACCAAGACTTGCAAACAAGGTTTGTAAGTTAAATTGATCCATTTATGGATTGAAGCAAGCATCGCATTCTTGGAACCAATGTTTTGATGAGATCATAAAAGAATATGATTTCGTGTAAAACGAGGATGATCCTTATGTATATAAGAAGGTTAGTGGGAGCGCACTGACATTCATTATCCTTTACGTTGATGATGTATTGCTTATTGGCAATGACATTCCCATGTTAACGTCGGTGAAAGCTTGGCTTTCATTAAAATTCTCCATGAAGGATCTGGGAGAAGCATCCTTTATTCTAGGAATAAAGATCTACCGAGATAGATCTAGAAAGCTGCTTGGACTCTCCTAGAGCATGTACATTGACAAAGTGTTGAAGAGATTCAACATGGATCAGTCCAAGAGGGGACTGTTGCCAGTGTCACATGGCGTCACTCTATCTAAGGACATGTGTCCTAAAACTCAAGATGAGAGAGACAACATGAGTCAGATATCGTTCGCCTCGGCAGTCGGATGGATCATATAAGCCATGATATGTACGTGACCTGATGTCTCGTATGCTTTAAGAATGTGTAGTCGCTATCAGGCCGATCCAGGTGATGGTCACTGGATGGCGGTTAAGAATATCCTTAAGTATCTTAGACAAACTAAGGATGCTTTCTTAATATATGGAGATGGAGAACTTAAGGTAACTGGGTTTACCGATGTAAGTTTCCAAACCGATAAAGACGACTGTAAGTCACAATCCGGGTACATATTTTGTTTGAATAACGGAGCAGTAAGCTGGAAATCTTCCAAGTAAGAGACTGTTGCCGATTCAACAACTGAAGCGGAGTACATTGCTGTAGCTGAAGTAGCAAAAGAGGCAGTTTGGATCCGTAAATTCCTAATTGGATTAGGAGTAGTTCCATTAGCAGCTGAGCCCGTTCCATTGTATTGTGACAATAACGGGGCTATAGCGCAGGCTAAGGAACCGCGGTCTCTTCAACGATCCAAGCATGTTCTTCGATGTTTCCATCTGATTCGTGAGATCATACATCGTGGCGATGTGAAGATCGAGAAGATCGCATCAGAGGACAACAAAACAGATCCGCTGATGAAAGCTATTCCTCAGCAAAAGTTTGAGCGACATGTACATAGTTCAGGTGTTAGATGCTTGAGTGACTGGTTATAGGCCAAGTGGGAGATTGTTGGACAATTAAGACCCATAACGTCACTATTTGTAAAAGACATTGTGGTTTTTGTACAAATTAACTATGTGACAATGGAAATTGCATTTTATCATTTTGTAATTTGATTACTTAAATATATAAATGATAAAAGTCCTTATGATTAGTTTCGGATTATAAGATATGAGACAGTATCAATCCATAACGGTTTAATCATTAAATATCCCTAGTCGTAGTATTATCGAGATAGGACATCGATAATGCGGAATAGACTAGTATTGCACTTGTGCGTGTTATGGAAGTGTAACATCATAGTTCTCATATATTTAAGTATTGGATACTTATGCAAGTGTGATAGGGGGTTGTGTTTACCGATGGTACGGAAACAGCTTCGCTCTGGATAGACCCCGTGAAATCCTATTGGTAGTATGACTATGTGTCTATGGGAATCCGCATCAGGGTAGGTGTATTTGGTCTTAACCTGAGACTTGTTGTTGGAGATTATCTAGGGTCCCAAGGATCACAAATCAAACATGAACATGTGTGAATAACATTAAGAATTCGCGGAATACTTACAATGAGAGGTTGAGCGACGCTTTGGGCAACAAAAACGAAATTATGCTCACTGTTTTGGCATCTGCAGTTCACTGTCCAAGCTCACTGGTTTTGCCGATCGGAGGTCCTCGAACAAGCTCCAAGCTTCTTCGAACGATTCCCGGCTCATGGGAGGACTTCCCTATCACCTTCGCATTGATCCCGGAGTGTGCTAGCACTCTCGATTTTGCCACAAAATCGAACTTTGCTTCCCTTATTTTGCTCACTAGTTTCGCAAAAACCAGAACAAAAAGAGCCCACAGTGGGCGAGAGAGAGAGGTGGAGAAGAGAGAAGAAAAGAGTGAATGTGAATTAATGATTTCCAAAATCAAAAAGACTTAAAATGATATACCAAAATTTGGTATATGTTTAATTTAATTCCTTACACATTTGAGTGTCCAACACTCAAACATCAACTCACATCAAGTCAATCAAGTTGTCAAGTCACATCACTCAAAGTGACAAGTGATTTGACAACTTGATTGACTTGATGTGAGTTGATGTTTGAGTGTTGGACACTCAAATGTGTAAGGAATTAAATGAAACATATACCAAATTTTGGTATATCATTTTAAGTCTTTTTGATTTTGGAAATCATTATTTCACATTCACTCTTTTCTTCTCTCTTCTCCACCTCTTTCTCTCGCCCACTCTGGGCTCTTTTTGTTCTGGTTTTTGCGAAACCAGTGAGCAAAATAAGGGAAGCAAAGTGCGATTTTGTGGCAAAATCGAGAGTACGTAAGTACCTCGTACTACGTTTATACCGATTTACAAGACAAGGTTGGCCTCTAGTAAAGCGCCATGCCTACCCAATTCTCCGGAAATATCCTTACAGGAATAAAGGATCTGTATCAGGCGTAGTATACGTAGTATTGCATATTTCTGTCCAGTATCGGATGATCACATGCGAGGCCTGGGGCTGGTATAGTGTCTGCCCTGTACGAAGCATATATCGGATTACGAGCAACTAGTCTCTTTAATATCGGATAATCATGACCAAGTCATATTATCCCGACGGTTGCAACATTATATAGAGAACCAGTTCTGTATCCCCGTGCGATCATCAACTCATATGACTGGAGTGACACTTCTGTCTTGACATCACACCCAACACACTACGATTCTCAATATACCTAGTATTGGCGTACACAGAACATGTTAAAGCGCTGGACGAACTCAAACAAAGTATATTGATTGTCGCAAGTATTAGCAGTGCAAGTCTCAGGTTAAGACCAAATACACCTACCCTGATTTCGGACTTCCATAGACACATAGTCATACTACCAATGGAATTCCGAGGGGGTCTTATCCAGAGCGAAGCTGTTCCCCGTACCATCGGTGAAACACAACCTCCTATTACACTTGCATGAGTATCATATACCCAAATATATGAGAACTTTTCCGTTGTGCCCTTACAATGCGCACAAGTGTAATACTAGTCTTTTACGCATTCATCGATGTCCAATCTCGATAATGCTCTGACTTGGGATGTTTAATGATTTATCGTTGGTGGATTGATACTGTCTCATATCATTCTCAATCCAGGAACAAATCACATAGACCTCCTATCATTTATATATCTAGGTGATCTAATCACAAATGATAAGAGTGTAATCTCCTTTGTCACATAGTTAATTTGTACAACAACACCGTGATCTGTACAAATAGTGACGCTATCGGTCATAATTGTCCAACAATCTCCCACTTGGCCTATAACCAGTCACTCGAGTGTCTTACACCCGAACTATGTACGGTTGGCTCAAACTGCTGAGAAATGCTTTCGTCAGCGGAATTGCATGATTATCTTCTGATACGATTTATACGATCATCACATCGCCACGATGTATGATCCGAACGAATCAGATGAATAGTCGAAGTATGTATCTGGATCGTTTATGAGACCATTAATTTTTTAGCCTGTGCTCAAGCCTAGCTCAGCTGCTAACAGAATTATATCTAATCTAATTAGATTTAATTATCGACCTAGAAGGCTTCTATTGCCGCTTCAGCTGCAGCAATAACCCGCATTTGTTGTTTATTCGGTAACAGTATCTTGCTTGGAAGATTTCCAGCTCACTGTTCCGTTATTCAAACTGTATAGTACCATTTGCGACTTGTAGTCGTTTTATCGGTTTAGGAAACTTGCTACAGTGATCCCAGTCACTTCAAGTTCTCCATCTCCATAGACTAAGACAGCATCCTTAGTTCTCTAAGATACTAACGGATGTTCTTAACATCAATCCAGTGACTATCACTCGGATTGGCCTGTTTGTGAATCCATATGCTCAAAGCGTATGAGACACCAGGTCGCGTACATTTTTCAATGTATGGTTTCTCGGAGAGTTTTCTCGAAAGCCAAGCTTTCACCGATTGTTATTATGGGAATATCATTTCCAAAAAATGACACATATTATCATTATTGTATAGGACAACCACTGTCAGTGCGCTCCCACTAACCTCCTTATATACACAAGAATCATTTTCGTTTTGAATCAAATCATAAACCATTATGATTACATCAAAACGATAATTCCAAGAACCTATGCTTGCTTCAATCCAAACATGGATCGAATAACCCGCAAACCTTGTTCGCTAGTTTTAGTACGACAAAACCGACAGGATATTTTAAACATCCTCCAAAAGGTTTCATTTTCAGGAAAGCAATTTTCCCGTAAAGCTGACATATTTCATAAATGAAACATGCAGCTTTAGCAAGCATTATCCAAATGGATTTACCGTGGCAACATGTAAAAGGTTGAATCGTAATCAACACAATGTTGATAACGATACCTTTCCGCTAAAAGCCTAGCTTTATACGTTGGTATGTTGCCATCCATGTATGTCTTCCTTGAAGACTTATAGTACCAATAGGCACAATGCCTTGCGGTACATCAACTAGTATCCAAACTTGTTGATATACATGGAATCCATTTCGGACTCATGACACTTTGTCATAATAGGGAGTTGATACATTGTATCACTTCCTCATACGTAGTCAGTTGGTATACCTCAATAAGATAGACATCTTAATGAGGTGAGATCAGAAACCCATACCCCATGTTGCTTTCTGACTCTCTCCGATCTACGCGGTTCTTGGGTATTCGAAGATTATGGTATAGTTTCATCCTTGATGAACTATTTGTGTTCCATTAGGATTCGATGCCTGGACAGTATTACTCCGATTTTCATCGAGTTTTATTATCCTCCCACTTACCACTGAATATCGGTATTCCTCTTAGGAAAACCACATGGCGAGCAACAATCTAATTGTTCTCTAGTGAGTTGTATAAGTACAATACTTATAGTATCCCTAGGATAACCTACAATTGGCACTTATCCAATTTGGGTTTTAGTTTGGTATCATCAAAACATATGCCTAGCATGCCCAAATTATCAGGAATGCGAAACCTGGTTTCTTTCCTGTTCATATCTAATATGATATCTGTCAAACAGATATTAATGGAACCTTATTCAAAATAAGTTCTTGCACTGTTAAAGCTTATCCGTTGAAGGAAATGGTAGCTCAGAGCGACTCATGATTAACCTTATCATGTCCAACAAAATTTGGTTACTCTGTTCGGACACACAGTCACTTTGACGTGTTTTGGGAGGAGTCCTCATTGAAAGAATATTATACTCTTTCAAGTATATGAGAAACTTATTGCTTAAGTATTTTCCATTACGGTCTTACCGTGACGGTTTAATACTTTAGCCGATCTATTTGTCTATTTCATGTAGAAACTGAAAGTTTCCGATTTATGTTTCAAAAGAAACACATAACCATAACGCGATGCCACATCCGTAAAGGTCACGAAATATTCATATCCACATCTAGCCAAGCTAGACATGGGCCCACTTACTTCACTATGAACTAGGGCTAACAGATCTGTGGCACTTACACTTTTACCAAGTAAAGGTGTTTTAGGCACTTTTCCTAATAAACTAGATTCTTAGACTTTATTTGAATAGAATCAAATCAGTCCTAGTACCCACTCTTCAAAAGTGCGGATATACGATTCTTGTTTAATTGCGTCCCAGACAACAATGCCACAATTAGTTTCTTCTGATCAAATCAGTTTGAGCTATTTGTTTGTCATGTTATATGTTTGAGATTTTATTTATATTCAAAATATAAACTCTGTTATTCACATCTAATGTGTTTATCTCAATATCATCTTTATATAATGAAACACTTTAGTGTTCTAGAATATAAAGGTTCACCCGCAGCGGGTTAAATACTGATATAGAGATAATGTTTCTAGTCAAACTAGTTACATTATAACCGTTTCCAAATTAGGTACGCACCCGAAGGTAGTTCCTAAAGTTAGGTATCTACGGTCGAAACAGCAACTTTCGTCCCGCTACAAATTCGCAGATTTATCTCATATGACGTCAGTATCCTGCTCAAAGCAGATTCTGAACATCAATATATATTTATATCACACTAAGTATCTAAAATCTAATTTTAATATTAGTAGTGAACATAATGATGACAAACATATTTGAAGTCAGAGCCTTGCTCGTTCTTCAATTCCTTCATGTCTGCTTTGTCCAAACGGCAGTCACGCTTCCGCGATCCCGTTTGCCACATTTAGCAGACATTTTGGGATATGTCCTTTATCTTCCTAGAAGATTATAATGATTTTGCCTTTTCCAGTTTCAACACTCCAGAAGCCTTTGGCCAAGCCTTGGCCTTCTAGAATATCAAAGTAAAGTGCGCCTTGCGCTACTTGCCTATTGCAAATTTTGACTTTATCTCCTTGAGAACAGTCATTAACCCTCCAAGAGTTATTAATTGCAATTTAGTACTTCTAAGATCTATGAAGATCCTTCAATTTCTTTATCATACTTTAAGGATCTAATCCTTAGTTCTGATTCAGAAATTAAGGAGTCTACTGCGACAAGCTTAATGGATTAAGCACTTAAGTTACATAAATCTTCCAAAGATTATGCTCGACTGTTTGCTTAACTCCGTGCTTAGGCATAATATGTTATTTTATCCAATAAAGTAACTTATTATTAGTTTCCAGGACCATCCTGAAACTTTATTCCCAATTTTGAAAATTAAACCATTTAAATACATTTTCCTTAGGATTATGTTTTAAATGCCAATCTTTCAATTTATATCTTGATTCTAATAGTCCAACTATTTAATCAACGATTTAGGTACTATTTATTATAATGATTACAATAGTCCAACTATTTAATCAACTATAATGTAATAGATTAAAATCAATTAAATTGATTACCATAATCCAATTATAAAATCAACTATAAATGAATAGTTTGAATATAGTCCAACTATTTATTAAAACAACATTTAAATATTAGTCCAACTAACATTTAATTTCTTTGACGAATTGATATTTGTTTTGAGCGCGTATGGCGAGTAATTGAACGAGTATTGCAAGTTCAATTCTTGCCTCCCACTATTTTTCGGCGAGCCTCTAACCCTCTTTCGAGTACTCGGGAAATCGTGTTTCCTAGTGGGCTAGGATCCCGTTAAATATCACACAATCTTGACTTTGGCCAACAAATTGTATGATAATTAACTAGGTAGATCTCTAAGATAAATTGGATCGAATCCAATTCCTAGATCCGGTAGGGGGACATCCAAGTCCGAAACATATATCTTATATATGCCAATACATCCAATGTATTACCTAACCTTTTTCTTCTGAATCAACTAAGCCTTGGCTTTGGCACAACAAACTTAGTGATCCCAGTTAAGCGCGACCCATTGACCATGGAAAGCTTCGTAATCAATGTCGATGGACAAGAAGTGGTCTTGACTTTGGCCAACAAACCACAACTTGGACAAGACACTGATATGGAACAAAGCCTTCGTGATTCAAACACATCATCGACAGACAAAGGGCTTGACTTTGGCCAACAAACCAATGCCGTCTTAGATCTTGAGTGAGAATCACTCAATGGAAGGAAAAACGCTTAATATTTGGCGAAGGTTTTTCGAGTGCAAATTGGCAACCAATTTGTTATCTTTGTTAAGGTCTCATCATCATACACCCTTAAACATGCATTCTAAATACATAATAAAGCGCATATGAAAAATAATAATGATATGCGGATGGATACTTTACACATTGATCCTAGATCAAATCTCTCATTTTCTCTCTCCAGCTAGCACATGTATTTACTTCTACCCGTTACACTACACTTCTAAAGAAACCTCATTTACTTGAGGGGAATAGGTGAGAAGAGAATACAAAGAATAAGGAGGTGATAAGGCTGGACACGCAGGTCCAATTAATAAATCAAATTTATTACAACAATTTCTAAAATTGCCCCACCCATCTAATATCCATCCGATATACATTATTCATGCATCGCAACCATGTATTCACACAAGCATGTTATCAATCAATCTAATCAAATTAATTAATCTGATAATTAGTGATAATCCAATGTTCAAACAATGATTTGATTTTGCTCTTGAGTCAAACTCGTTTTAGCGAATAAGTACTTAAAGTACGAATTCTCGAATTAAATTAAACTACATAATTAAATCCAATTTAATATGAATTTAATACTAATTCATTATTTAATTCCAAATTAAATACTACACTTTATTAATAAACCTTTTTCGACTTAAATTCCAAATTTAATCGTTACGGGTCTCAAAGCCCGATTAACGTCCAACGTCAATTTAATTAAAGTCCAATGGGCTTTTAATTAATTTCTTAAGGCGTGGACTTTTGGTCAACTCGGGTCGAACCCAATAACCAAAGTCCAATCCGGGAGTTACCCCATAAGCCTAGAAATCAATCTTGGCCCATTAGGCCCAATTAAACTTTAAAGGTCCATTAAGTCACATTTGGGCTTTATGGATGCGATTTTGGGCCCAATTGGATCCAATCCAATTTGCCTTAACTCAAATTTGTACAACAAAGCCCAATAAGCCCATTTACAATATGACAAGCCCAAATCCAATTTAAGACCCAATTAACTAAATTACTAAAATCCAATTTTACAATTTAATTAATCAAAATGCATTAACATAATTAATCACCCAAATCATTATTTCCAAAACACAAATTAGGCTAATTAATCATGCTCATCTACATTAAAACATGTCCAACACATTTTAACAAAAATCAAACCTAATTACATGCTCTTATGCTCTCGGTAATTTGGGGATTTTACGTCCGATTCGAATTCAATCCAATTAATTCCACAATCGACATTAAATCATATTCCCGAATGATTTCCAACACATCCAATTGTCAAAAATCAAAAATCACCAAGACATTTTAGGGCTCTAGTATTCGGCCAACACATACAATTTGGGGAAAAATGATCTAATCAAATTTTCTTGAAATTGATCCAATCAATCTTCAATTCAACATCAATTAAGCATACAAAATCATCCAATTTCATTTAAACATTCTCAAAATCAATTTGCCCAAATTTTAACCCTAAACGTTTTCATGCTTTTAACCAAGCTCTGATACAATTGTTGGAGATTATCTAGGGTCCCAATGATCAGAAATCAAGCATGAACATGTGTGAATAACATCGAGAAGTCGCGGAATACTTACATCAAGCGGTTGAGCGACGCTTTGGGCAACAAAAATGAAATTATGCTCACTATTTTGGCGTCTGCAGTTCACTGTCCAAGCTCACTGGTTTCGCCCATTGGAGGTCCTCGAACAAGCTCCAAGCTTCTTCGAACGATTCGGAGCTCATGGGTGGACTTCCCTATCACCTTTGCATTGATCCCGGAGTGTGCTAGCACTCTCGATTTTGCCACAAAATCGCATTTGCTTCCCTTATTTTGTTCACTGGTTTCGCAAAAACCAGAACAAAAAGAGCCCACAGTGGGCGAGAGAGAGAGGTGGAGAAGAGAGAAGAAAAGAGTGAATGTGAATTAATGATTTCCAAAATCAAAAAGACTTAAATGATATACCAAAATTTGGTATATGTTTCATTTAATTCCTTACACATTTGAGTGTCCAACACTCAAACATCAACTCACATCAAGTCAATCAAGTTGTCAAGTCACATCACTCAAAGTGACAAGTGATTTGACGCTTGATGTGACTAATGATTTGACGCTTGATTCGACTTGCGTGCCGCATTCGAATTCGAAATACGAATGCGCTCGCAAATAATCTCGGGCTCGGGTTCGCTAATTCCAAATTAACGAATTTTTCGTTGCGTCGTAATTAAATGATTACGCCTAGCGAAGTCACTATTCACGTCGCTAACGAATTAATTCTAAATTAATTCGTTCAATTCCGCGTCGAAATCCAATTTCATTTAATATATCGAATATATTAATTAGTCGATTAATTCCAAATTAATCGTTATCTCTCTTTAATTGATATTTTATCCCAGATAAAATATCTCAACAATTAATCCCAGATTAATTTTCTATTTCATCTTATTAATCCCAGATTAATTAAAGTGCGAGTCATACGTCATCGGTGAATCTTTGGGAAGCGACCCATGAGATCCCTGGATATGTGGCAGTAAATTCGGTCGTCGGACTATCCGAACACGTAAGTACCCCATACTACGTTTATACCCATTTACAAGACAAGGTTGGCCTCTAGCAAAGTGCCATGCCTACCCAATTCTCCAGAAATATCCTTACAGGAATAAAGGATCTGTATCAGGCGTAGTATACGTAGTATTGCGTATTTCTGTCCAGTATCAGATGATCACATGCGAGGCCTGGGGCTGGTACAGTGTCTGCCCCGTACGAAGCATATATCAGATTACGAGCAACTAGTCTCTTTAATATCGGATAATCATGACCAAGTCATATTATCCCGACGGTTGCAACCTTATATAGAGAACCAGTTCTGTATCCCTGCGCGATCATCAACTCCATATGACTGAAGTGACACTTCCGCCTTGACATCACACCCAACACACTACGATTCTCAATATACCTAGTATTGGCGTACACATGACCTGTTAAAGCACTGGACTACCTCAACCAAAGTATATTGATTGTCGCAAGTATTAGCGGTGCAAGTCTCAGGTTAAGACCAAATACACCTACCCTGATTTCGGATTTCCATAGACACATAGTCATACTACCAATGGAATTCCGAGGGGGTCTTATCCAGAGCGAAGCTGTTCCCCGTACCATCGGTGAAACACAACCTCCTATTACACTTGCATGAGTATCATATACCCAAATATATGAGAACTATGTCGTTGTGGCCTCACAACGCGCACAAGTGTAATACTAGTCTTTTACGCATTCATCGATGTCCAATCTCGATAATGCTCTGACTAGGATTGTTTAATGATTTATCCTTGGTGGATTGATACTATCATTCTCAATCCAGGAACAAATCACATGGACCTCTTATCATTTATATATCTAGGTGATCTAATCACAAATGATAAGAGTGCAATCTCCTTTGTCACATAGTTAATTTGTACAACAACACCGTGATCTGTACAAATAGTGACGCTATGGGTCATAATTGTCCAACAGTTGCATCGCTAGTACTTGTGACAATCAATACGCTTTGGTTTTGGTCATCCAGGACTTTAACAGGTTCTGTGTACGCCTCTTCTGGGTTTATTGAGAATCGTAGTGTATTGGGTGTGATGTCAAGACGAAAGTATCACTTCAGTCATATGGAGATGATGATCACGCAGAGATACAGAACTGGTACTCTAATTGGTTGCAACCATCGGGATAATATGACAAGGTCATGATTATCTGATTAAATAGACTAGTTGCTTGTAATCCGACATATGCTTTGTACGGGGCAGACACTATTCCAGCCCCATGCCTTGTATGTGACATCTGATGCTAGATCATTATACGCAATACTACGTACTACGCCTAACATAGATTATATATTCCTTTAAGAATATTTCTAGAGAATTGGGTAGGCACGGTGCTTTGCTAGAAGCCAACCATGTCTCGTAAATCGGTTAAAACGTAGTACAAGGTACGTAAGTGTTCGGAAAGTCCGACGACCGGATTTACTGCCAATATATCTAGGGATCTCATGGGTCGCTTCCCGAAGATTCACCGATGACGTATGATTCGAACATAATTAATATAAGATTAATTACGGAGAGATTTATCTAGGATAAAATACTATTTGAAGAGAAGAATGATTAATTTGGAATTAATCGATAAAATAATATATTCGATATATTAGACGAAATTAGATTTCAACGCGAAATTAAAATTGGATTTTAATTCGGGCAAACGAATTAATTTAGAATTAATTCGCAAGCGATGTGAATAGTAATTTTTTTGGGCATAATTATTTAATTAAATTTGATTTAATTACGTCGCAACGGAAAATTCGTTAATTCAGAATTAGCAAACCCGAGCCCATGAGTTTTTGTAGACCCACTCGGATTTTGAATCAAGTGGGGCCCACATGTCACATCACAAGTCACATCACTTGTCACTTTAGTTGATGGGTTTTGGTGAGTTGGTGAAGACTTGTTCAACACACTTGGTAAATTTGATGGATTGAGTGACATATACCAAATGTTTGGTATATATTTCTTTTGATTTTTGAAATCAATAAACACAAGTCATTCATTCCCTCCCACTCTCTCATGCTCACGGCTTTGAGCCATTTTTTCTCCAAAATTTTCTTCTTTGGCCGAATTCAACAAGGAAGAAACAAGGAAATTTGTTGCAAATTTTCTTATTGCTAGCACATTCAATAAATCATCTAAGGTGATAGGGAAACCTATCATTGAGCTTGGAATCAACTCAAAAGCTTGGAGCTTGGATTTCACATTCAAAAGAGACCTTGGCCGAAACTTCAAGGAGGAAAGTTTTGTATTTGACGCATCTAATATCCGATCAAAGTGAGTATTATTCCGCAAATTCTTCTTTGAGTATTCACATGTTTCATTTCTTGAATGATCTTGGGACACCTTAGAAACTCAAAACCATGTCCACAAAATATGTGTTCAAACCCAGCACCACTAGGACCTGAAAATAAGCAACATTGGTTGCATGCTATATTATTCTCCCCTTAAATATTATGAGCTCATAGATAAAAACTCTTTCGAGTGAAGGGTTTTTGCCCTTATCTTTTGAAATTGGCTCATTGCCTCTTTTTTATTTGAGTCTCAAGTAAACTGATTTTTTTTTTATTTATATAAGGAGATAGCACAAGGTCATCTAGTCAAAGGTCACACTATTTATCCAAAAACTCATACATGCGACCAAACCTTGACAATGGTAAAAACGTGTATGTGGAGTGAAAACACAAGATATACCAAAGGTTTTTATCACACACACTCATTTACATAGAGCATCAAGGAAAATAAAAGCATATTACACAGGCATAAATATATATCCTATATACCAGGATCACATGCATATACTTTTCATGCCCTACCAAGCCAATTTTTTTTTTTTTTTTTCATTATATATATATATATATATATTTTTATATTTTTCAGTTTTTAACACATAAGAAAAACTATAAAGACACAAAACGGCTTGTCAATATCCAATGGTACGTGGAGTTGTATCCTGAGTGCAGATCATACTACCATCCATTTGGAATCGGTTATGAAATTTATGTCCAGGTTTCCATCATATATACCAAGGGATATATAACAAAAACAAAACACACACATACACCCACATGTAGTGAATAGAAAATAAACGTGCAAAAATATAAAACACACGAACACACACATGCAATGGGAAAATAAATGCAACTTCTAAGAAGATTTACACCGAAGTGCACTCTCATTATGCCCTTTAGGATTAAGACATTTCGAAGTAGATGGGAAGTCATCTTGCTTCCTCACCCAAACCTTTTTAGGAATCTCTTTTACTTGAGTATTCCCAGTCGACAAAGTAAGTTTCTCATTAAGAAATTGTGTATGTTTAGTTAGTACATAAACTTGCGAAACTAGATTTGAAGTATCAAATCTAGGTGACACACTCTGAGGCCCTTTCTTGTGTTTGTACAACAAGAAGCACTTTGGCCTAATATATCCTGCCTTGCCACAGTGATGGAATACAATCACAAACCTCGGATGAGAGCAAGGTTTAATCACCACCTCTCTAAATTGAGGTTGGGACACATAATAAGAAACATCACGAGGAATCATATGACTACAATCAATAGGTTTCTTACCTAAGTCATGTTTAGAAGGGACAAACAAAACTCTATAAGATGACACCTTATCACAATTAGGCATAACTCTAATCCCTAACATGCGGTCTAGATTTTTATTCCCACTAGAAAATAAAGACATCTGGGTTCTATCATTTTCAAGTTCTGTTCCTAAAGATTGGACTCTATCAACTTGCCATTTATTCCTCTCCTCAAAGTTATCAATCATCATTAGGCTTTGCTCAAACTTAGCTTGAGCTTAATTCTTGTCCAGCTCTACTTATTTCAGCCTCTTATTGACCTCTATATTTCCCTTCTTGATAGCTAGACTCTCATTAAATAGTTTAGTATAGGCTACCTGAAGACTATCATCATCAATTGACTCATCGTGTGAGAATTTTGAATCAGCATCACTAACATTATCCTCTCTCTCTCACCAGTCACACTAGCAGCAATGGCCATAAAATTGCTCTTATCTTAAGGGGACTCATCAGAAGTATAGCCACATTCTGAATCACTAAAAGAGGCTGCCTTGACTTTCTTGCCTTTAGATTTAAGGTATGTGGGACACTCAAATCTAATATGTCCAAAGCCTTCACACTCATGACATTGAATATCACGGGGTTTGCTACCCCTATCTTTTCTAGATTCCCTCATACTATGCCTACTTTCTCTACGTTTGTCATCCATATCCCTATCACGACCACTCTTCTTCAGGTTAAGAAATTTCTTAAACTTCTTTGCAAACATAGCCAAATCATAATCCGTGAGATTATCAAAATCATCATCGCTAGACGGATCATAAGCAACTTCCTTCGTGATCTTCATCCCTATATTTTTGAGCTTTATATAACCAGGAAGTTTCTTCTCATATACTTGTAGTTTTCCTACGAGGTACTCTAGTTTTAGGTGGTCTAGGTCATTGCTTTCTTTGATGGCGATGATCTTAGGTAGAAACTTGTCAGACAGAGATCTAATGATTTTTCTCACTATTCTACTGGTAGGCATGGTCTCACCTAGGTTAAAACTTGAGTTAACGATATCGTTAATCTCAGCGTAGAACTCATCAATTGTCTCATTATCTTTCATCCTAGCAACCTCAAACCTAGTGGCAAGCTCTTAGAGTCTATTATTTTTAACAGACAGTGTGCCCTCATTCATAGTCTGAAGGATGTCCCAAACATCTTTGGCTATTTCACATATGAAAATTCTCCAAAATTCAGCGGAGCACACAACACCTTGAATGGAATTAATTGCTTTGTTTTTCCTATTGCTAGCATCAAATTCATCCTTAGTCCAAGTCAGTTTGTCTTTAACAAACAACCTTAAGTCTAACAATTATAATTCAACACAAATAAAAACAATGCAGTAAATAAATAAATCACACAAAATCAAAACAAGTTATTTTGGTGAAAAAGTGGAAAACTCGTCCGAGTAAAAAACCACTATGGGTATCTCGACTACCAGCCCAAAATCCACTATATGAGAAAGACTTATAGTGATGGTAAAAGACCTATGGCGGTAACTCCACCGACTTTAGTACCTCTAGATTGTAAGAACTCGAAGAACTCTTCGAGTCCGTATCCTACAATTTCTTCAGAATCTCTGAAGTCTCGAAACGGATCAGCTCTGCAAACTCTGAATGTCGGAACTCTGACTGCCAATCTTCCTCCTTGAGAACTCTGAAGGTTTAGGAAATTTGGTTTTGATTTTGTGGTTTAAAAAAGATCAATCTCACCATAAATAAAGAAGAAAAGATGTAACGTCCCCGATCTGGAAGATGCTACCAGTAGGGAATAGGTCGTACTATCCCCTTGAGCCATTGACTTTCTAGGTATGAATAACACTGATATTCTTTCTCAATCCAAAATTTTATGTATGGGACCGTTGCCCAAACTTGACAACATGATATGCAAGTTCAACATTAATAACTGTATACTCAATAACACTTTGTAACTTTATTGATATACATTTTAACCTTATACAACGACTGACACGATACCAATGACTGTTACATGACTTCTCTTTGAATCCAACTGGACTCTCTCTCTCTGACTCGACCTGGTGGACTCCATACCCTAGTGACTCCATCAGTATCCATCCTCCCGAACTTGTCCTCTACGTAACCTGCAAAACTAAGAAACTGGGAGTGAGGGGTTAGACTGTTTGAACGATCTAAGTGAGTGGACGATTTTAAAATGAAAACTGAAATACTTTAAAAAAACATATATTTTAGAAATCAAATCGAATATTTTTTGAAAATGTTTCTTTCCTGAATGCAATTTTCTTTCTCGAAACCTTTGTGAAAATCTTTTCTGAAAGTCTCTTACAAAGCTGCTATTTCTGAAAACTTTCCCTTCTAGAAAACTTTTCTCTGAAACTGTTTCTGAAATTTGTATATGCAAACTGATCTCTGAAAATTATTTTCTAAGAACCTGATATATGTCTCTAAAAAACCTGACGCATGGGGGCGTTATGTATCGTCATCCCCCCATACGCCTAACTAGAGCCAAGAGTGCAAATCAATGACATTGGGACGTTACGTATCGCTGTCCCTCAAAACATGCCACTACATGTCCCTAAAACTAGTGGTATTAGGGTGTTACGTATTGCCGTCTCCTAAGCCACTTAACTAGAATTGGGGTGCGGATCTATGCTATCCTCCAAGCTCTTACTCTAGGATTTAGGGGCATCTGTCATCCCTAGTCCTGAACTAGGATCTAGGGGCGTTACGTCTCGCCGTCCCCCTAATCCTCTACATATGAACATGTTCTCTCCATCAATTTCATATCTATGACAATTTACATACTGAGGTAGGTTTTTCCCCCATGCCTCGAAAACATAAAATCATGCTTCAAAAACATTTATTTTCTTAACCGTTTCTTAAAACATGCTAAATAAAATAAAACTAATAGCGAACTTGGCTAACGCCCTAAAAGCGAAAAGTAAGTTTGATATGAACAATAACATAATGAAAGTCAACTTAAAAGAAAAGTGTCCACTTACTGGTTTCAAATTTGGTTGGTGTTATGCCACTCGTAGAAGGGAATTGCGGTTCATGCGATGATTTATAATCGGTAACTTGGTTAGACTATGAATCTTGGAATATGTTCAGAACTAGATTAAATTTCTCAATTCAACTACTCTATAATTGTCTCATTATGTATAATACTTGGAATCGTGTCATAATACATGTATATGAAATGATACAAAACGCCTAGGGCGGCCCCTAACCTTTAAAGCTGAGTATGAAATGAAGCAAAATTATTTATACATGAAAATAAAATCAGACAGAGGACATGCTCTCTATCGCGTTGCGATGCCAGACTCTTCGCGTTGCGACGCGAACCAGATCAGAGCCGAAATAAGGCTTATGTTTTGCACGCATCACGACGTGGAATGCTTTACGTTGCGACGCTAAGCCATTCTCAGGGCCTAGTTCCACTTTTCAATGCCATACTCCAACAATCCTCACACCTTTAATCTATGACCAACACATAGGCACTTTTCCAAATTCAAAACTCTTCTCACATCACCACCCATACACAAACCATTATCTAGAATCATTTAATTATCGAGCATTATATCCTCAACATATTCATATGCAAATAAACCTCATTACATGTTTATACTCTAAAAAAACTTCTCAAAATGCATGCTAACAACTAATCCAAATCCAATTATGCAATTCTCATTATTAGGGTAACACAAGGTGCGAAATTAGGGCTTCATTTCCTTGCCAAAATTGATAAATAAAGAAAGAAAGGGAGATAGAAGCTTACTTTGTGTACTAGAAACTTGAGAATCATCATTTGTTACTCTTAAAATGGCTTGAGAAAGAAGAAGAAAGTTTGAAGCATTCTCCTTGGATATACACATTTTTGAGCTTAGAGGAGATGAGTGAATAGTGTGCTATTTATAGACAAAGAGGGGCTGATTTTTGTGATGGAATGAGTGGTTGAGATGATGCCACATCACTTAATTCTAGTTACACTACTACAACAATAGGAATAGCCAACCCTTTAAAAGAAATTGGTTTACCAATTAACCGATTTGGTAAGTAAAAGATATCGGTTTTATTTTAAACTGTTTTGTTTTGCAATAGAATTTAAATCACTTTTAAATAAAATCAGTTTTAACAACGGTTTTAGTTTATAAACGATGTCTTTATCTAGTAGGAAAGAAATCACATATTAATAATCGTTGTCTTTACCTAATATGAAAGAAATCCCATAATTAAAAACAGTTGTCTTTAAATCTAATAGGAAATAGATCACATATTAAAATATTTTCTTTTAATAAACGTGATTTCGTTAAGTAAAAATTGGATTCGACTTAATTGTTTTTCTAACTTAAAAAAAAAATAGAGATAAAGTCAACATAATAAAAGCCTAGAGACTCTTGATATTCTTATTGGCTTTTGTCGCTCCACTATAGAATTCTTATTCTCCGTCTAATTGCCCAAGAAACATAATTTTAGCCACCGGCCACACTTAGTCGGTTGTTGAAAAATATTGGCCAAGAAAACTTTAAGAGGTACGTAGGTTTTTTTTATCAACAAGGGTCTCTCAACGTCAGTTTGTCACTACGAGTGTCGCAGCCCTAATTTGTAGATCTGTGTATTTGTGAAATTTTTAATCTCTTGATTGTGGATTTTAGGGTTAGTTAATATAATGCCGTAATTGTTAATTTGATTCTTTATCGTTCTCTCCGTTATGCCCTAATTCGAAAGATTTTCAGTGAAACCTTAGTTCGTTTGTTAATTTTTTTTAATTTAATGTCGTAATTGTTTCCGAATTGGTCAATTTTATTCAGCTTGTTCTTATTTTATTGCTGTAATTATTTAGGTTGTGATTTAATAGTATATGCTTGTGCCTTGTAGAGTTATTTAGTTCATGTACATTGGTTAGTGTAATTATTAATTCTTTCTCGTTCTCTCTATTCTATTAGGCTAGATTGATCTAGCAATTGTATTGGGTTAGATTGACGGTGAAAAATTTATTTAGTTCTTGTACACATGGTTGCTGCTTGTATTAGGTTAGATTGATCCATCAATTATATTGGGTTAGATTGGTTTGCTCTCATAGTCTTGTGTGCGTGTCCAATTAATTTTTTTCAGATTAGTGAACAAACTGTGGCACCCCCGGAATTCAGTGATGAAGAAGATGTCGCGGCATCAGAACAAGTGCAACAAAATAAGTTGAATTCTTCTAAATATCTAATTTTGGCACATGTAGCAAGTGATATCCTTGCAATTCCATTAAATATCTAATTTTATTTTATTTTTTAAAACTCAACTACTTTGTTCAAGTGATTTTTTAAGGCTTAGGGTTTCGATGAGGATGAAAAGAAAAAAACTGTATGGACAAATTCAAATTCATAAATATTTTTTTTGAATGAGTTTTATGTTTTATCATATTGTGTTCTAATTATTTTTATGATGAATCATTTAAATTTACAATTAAAAAAAAAACATATGAATTTTAAGACATCAGTTGACAAAACATTTAAAAACGGTTATGATATAATAAAAATTGATTTTTTTTTTTTTTTTTTACTTAAAGACATCATTTTGTATAAGCGATTTCTATTCAAATAGATATGAAGTCGGTTATAATCAAACCGATTTCATTTCACAATTATAAAGACATCAGAAATTAATAAAAATATTGATTTCTATGACAATTCGAAAGACATCGCTTTTACGAATAACTGATGTCTTTCGAAATATTTATAACATCAGTTATTAAATGGTCTAAAAAGAAGAAACCTTTAACAACACTTGAATAGAAAATACTTTTGAAACTGATGTCTAAACTAATAGACATCGTTTAAAAACCGACTTTTTTATGCCTTATTGCAGTAGTGTTAATTCTCGAAATTACTGTAGTAGCCACAAAACTCTCGAGTTTTGACCCATTTAGGGTTCGAATTTGGAAATATATTCAACACAAAAGTTGTAGATCTCAGTCGAAGCTTTTCGACGATATAAAATTCATAAAAATTTGTGTTCGTATGAGAAAGTTATGATCTAAATATCATGCGCTATCCGGAGTGGAATATCGTACCATCTCGTATCGGAATCTCGAAGAATTTACCGATTGTCTCCCAGGTCATTTCATGATCGTATAAGTGTTCAAACATAATTTATATTATGTATCATTCGTCCTAGAATAAAAAAGTAGTCGAGATCTCTGGTCATCGAAATTACTGATCGTTACAAAAGAAAAGCAAATAAGTCTTTAAGGTGAGAACAAGAAGATTGAAAACTAAGAATGTGTTTACGCTCAAGATAATATATTTTCAATGCTTGTGAAGGTGGCTATGTGTTTCTTTATATAGGTAGGGCACGAGCTAGGGTTTTCAAAGGCAAAATAGCTTGAAAACGCGTCCAAAATAACTAAGTTACGCACGGGCATTCGAACGCCACTCGAACTCGTGTCGAACGCGTGTTTACTGGAAGGTTTCATTCGAATGCATACTCGACCGCACCTCGAACATTTACTCTCTGGAATATTTTGTTCGAACCCAACAACGAACGTGACACTAACGCCACACGTTCAAACGCTTCAATGACCGCAGCACTAACGTATGTCTGATCTTCAAACACGGCTTTATCAAATACCAGTCTAATTGCTCCAAGTTCTTCAAGACTTATTGCAACTCAATTGAACTTGTTTTGTTACGAACATTGCAAATAAAAAATGAACTAACACTCATTTTGTTGAGCGTTCCAGCACAAGAGAATAGATGTTCTATGCCATACTCTATTTAAAAATCTTCAAAAAGTTGATTTTCAAATTCTCTCCCATGATCAATTCTTATGCAAACACTATTAGAATCTTTTTCTTTTTGAACTTGTTTACAAAACTTTTTGAATTATTTGAATGTGTCATTTTATGAGCTAAAAATAAAACTCATGTAATTCTAGAGTAATCATCAACTATTACAAATGCATAACTTTTGCCATCAAAACTTGTAGTTCAAGATGGTCCAAATAAGTCCATATGCAATAGTTACATGGGTTTTGAGGAGAAAAAAATATTTTTAGTTTTGAAAAAACTTTTGGTTTGTTTGCCGAGTTCACAATTTCACAAACTTGATCTTTCACAAACTTTAACTTTGGAAGTCCTTTTACTACATCTTTTTTTTTTTAGATTTTAGAAATCAATTTCATGTGTACATGACCTAATCTCCTATGACAAAGCCAAGTATTGTCCTCTAATACACTCAAACATTCTCATGATGCATGTTATATTCAATATCAATCAAATATAAATTTTGAGTCTTATGACCTATGAACAATGTATCATGTGATTTACTATCAACAATTCTTCATTTTGATGATCAAATTCAACCACATAGCCTTTATCACATAATTGACTAATACTTATCAAATTATGCTTAAAACCATCAACCAATAAGACATTCTCAATTAAGATGGTGGAAACGGTACCAATATTTCCATAGCCAAGGATTTTACTTTTACTGTTTTCATAAAATGTGACCGATCCACCATCCTTGATGCAACTAAAAGAAGAGATCTTGAGTAGTCCCTCGTCATATGCCTTGAACACCCACTATCAAGGAACCAATTTCCTTTGATCTTTTTGTTCGTCATCTATTCGAGGAAAATCACATACATTTAGGTACCAAAGCTTTCTTGGGTCCTCGAGAATTAGTCTTGGTTCCTTTTTGAACCCATGCAACATTCACATTTTGATTTTTGTACATGCAATCATATATCTTATGTCATTTCCTATTACATTCATGACATATGACATTCGCCCCCACTTTGATGGGACTTGTGCAGTGTGTGACAATGACAATCCTATCAAGGTTATACAATGCATTTTTACTTACTTGGCTCGCCAGCTGCCACCTGACTTGCCTGCTGCTTGGAACTGAATGATTTGGTGGTGTCATATCCGGCGTGCTAAACCCCATACCCGAGGTGTCGCGATAGTGTCTCCCTACCCGGAGTGCCATACCCGGTGTGCTAAACCCCATACCCGAGGTGTTGCGGTTGTTTTGAATTCAGTTGATCTGGTTGTGCCATACCCGACATGCTAAACCCCATAGCCGAGGTGTCACGGTTGCGTCTCCATACCCAGAGTGTCGTAGTAGTGTCTCCATACCCGGAGTGCCGTACATGGCATGCTAAACCCCATACCCGAGGTGTAGCGGTTGCGTCTCCATACCTAGAGTGTCGCAGTAGTGTCTCCATACCCGGAGTGCCATACCTGGCGTGCTAAACCCATACCCGAGGTGTCGTTGTAATATCTCAATTCCCAGAGTACCGTACCTGACGTGCTAAACCCTATACCCGAGGTGTCACTGTAATATCTCCATACCCGGAGTGCCGTACCTGGCGTGCTAAACCTCATACCCGAGGTGTCGCTGTAATATCTCCATACCCGGAGTGCCGTATCTGGCATGCTAAACCCCATACTCGAGGTGTCGCTGTAATATCTTCATACCCTGAGTGTTGATGATGTGTGTCTCCATACCCGGAGTGCTGATGATGCAGTGGGCCCTCGACCTTGGGACGCATCCCGGAACTGAACTTATGTGTGGGCCCTCGACCTTGAAACACATCCTTAAAGTAATGATGTAGTGGGTCCTCGACCCTGGGACCCATCCCGAAACTACAACTGCTGATGCAGTGGGCCCTCGACCTTGGGACGCATTCCAATACCACTGACAATATGGGCCTCGCCTTCAAACTGATGATGTAGTGGGTCCTCGACCCTGTGACGCATCCCGGAACTACAACTGATGATGTAGTGGGCCCTCGACCCTGGGACACATCCCGGAACTGCAACCGACAACGGGGGTCCTCGACCCTGGGACGTATCCCAATACCTCTAACAATGTGGGCCTCGCCCTCAAACTGATACTGATGTGGATGTGGTCCTCCCCCCAAATTGATACTGACGTGGGCCTCGCCCCAGATTGATACTGATATGGGTCTCGCCCCAAACTGATACTAATGTGGGCCTCGCCCTAAATTGATACTGACGTGGATGTGGGCCTCGCCCCCAGAATGATACTAACGTGGGCCTTGCCCCAAACTGATACTGACGTGCGCCTCGCCCCCAAACTGATGTGAGCCTCACCCCAAGCTGATAATGATGTGGACCTCGCCCCCAAACTGACACTGATGTGGGCCTCGCCCCCAAGTTGATACTGATGTTGGTGTGGACCTCAACCCTGAGACTCATCCCGAAAACTGATACTAACGTGGGCCTCGACACTGGGACTCATCCCCAAGCTGATACTGATGTGGGCCTCGACCCATGCTCCATCCTCAAACTGATGCTGATATGGGCCTCGACCCTGGGACTCATCCCCAAAATTGATGCTGATGTGGGCCTCGGCCCTGGGACTCATCCCCAAAACTGATGCTGATGTGGGCCTCGACCCTGGGACTCATCCCCAAAACTGATGCTGATGTGGGCCTCGACCTTGGGATTTATTCCCGAAGACTGCTGATAATGCGGGCTTCGCCCCTTGGGATTCATTCCTGAAAACTGCTGATAATGCGGGCTTCGTCTCCTGGGATTCATTCCTGAAAACTGCTGATAATACGGGCTTCGCCCCCTGGGATTCATTCCCGAAAACTGCTAATAATACGGGCTTCGCCCCCTGGGATTCATTCCTGGATTCATTCCAAAACTCTGTCGATGTGGGCCTCGACCCTGGGATTCATTCCCGGATTCATTCCAAAAATCTGACGATGCGGGCCTCGACCATGGGATTCATTCCCGGATTCATTCCAAAAATCTGACGATGCGGGCCTCAACCCTGGGATTCATTCCCGGATTCATTCCAAAACTCTGACGATGTGTGCCTCGACCCTAGGATTCATTTCCGGATTCATTCCAAAACTCTGACGATGTGGGCCTCGGCCCTGGGATTCATTCCCCAAACTGCTGATAGTGTGGGCCTCGGCCCTGGGATTCATTCTCGAAACTGATGATGCTATGTTGTTGTTTCTGGTTGGCTTATATTTTCCGCTTTCTCATTTTCTTTAAAACCTGCGAATAAAAACAAGACAAAGATTGTGTTTATATGACGTGTATGCATGCATGCATGAATGTGTTTCCTATTCCGATGGGTTAGGTATTCCTTGTGCTCTTCGGTGCTTCTTGCCTACAAAAGTCCTTGGTCGCCCCCTGGGTCTGCTCGCAATTTCCTTCTGCCAGTTCTTTTTCCCTGATTGGTTAGTTCTCTTTTGTCTCATGGCTCAAGATCTCGTTGTTTCCCTTATTTGCGAGGTGGTAGACTGGTCGCCCCCAGTCTTGATTTAGCTTTCTTCTCTTCGCTGCTTGTAATAGGTCAAGGTGAACCACGTGATGTGGCATTCTATATCATCATACTATATCACATGCTACGAAATAGTCCTAATAGGTACACATATTATTGCCCTCAAGGAATGCTCAGTAATGAAACCAGAGAACCTTCAAAACATTCAATGCAACTCAAATCTAAGTCTTTGAATAAATGATCTAAGCCAGACTCAAAGTGTGTGTGTGCAAAGGTTCTTTTGCAGATTCATCCCCAGGTGAGCCAACTTAATGATTTCGTCAAAAAATTGGGATCGATGGGTCAAACCAACTTAGATGTCTCAATTATGCCTGCAGTTGCTTTTCTGTGCTCAATGTGGTATGGTTTTCTTTCTCTTTTGTCTCTTTCTTTTTTTCTTTTCATTTTGAACTTCTTTTTTTTTCTTTTCTTTTTTTTTTTCTCTTTTTTTTTTCAACACACCTACCCTTTAAGGTAGCATTTCTCCTCATGGTGGTCCTAATACTCGCCCATGGGTAGCTTCACGCTTATCGGTTATAGGTGGTTCAATTCTTTTCTTTAGAGGTTTTTCCTTCATTTTCAACCGTACCACACATCATAACATAAGAAAATCAAGATAGACATCTAAGCAAACAGTCATTCACCGACCTATAATTTCTTCAACTAGTCACCTTGCCAACTACTCAGGTTTTCACTGCTAAGAACCTATAGTGAAGTGCTTACGAGTCTAACATAGATCAATCATTTAAAGTATCAGATAAAAGCACATCAAGAGTTTATCATTTCTAAGATTTCACCCTAAAGCAAACGATTTCATCATTGGACTTATGTCTAACTATTAAGGACTTAAAAAACAATCTTTTTTTTTCCTTTTTTTTTGGGCCCACCATGGTCTTTCTATCCTTGCCATATAGTTCTCTGTTCCTCGGTTTCCTTTTCCATGATATCCATGTTTGCTAAACTCTTCTCTGACAAGTCTAACCCAACGGATATCTGTGATGGATTTTAAGACACATGGGTTAACATGATGCATGTATGCATGAGATGTAGGAGATGCATGAGATGTGTGCGATGTATGAGATATAATATGCATGTGGTTATCAAAAGCATAAAGGGTGGCTTCTATTGGTTCTACAACTAGGGTTCACATATGGGTTCATAGGGGTATAGACAAAGGCTCTCGTCGGCGAAGGATTGCCTACAAATAGGTCTCCCCACTCAAGGGTCCAAGCGACCAAGTGAGAACACCTTTTTTATACGCTAAGGTATGTGCCAACGAGTTATAATGCGTGACTGACTGTCAAATGGATTTCCTATTGTAGATTCCCCATAGGGAGGGTGGAGCGAACTCTCTTAAATACCCAAGCCTCTTAGGCTCTTATCGCCTTGGTGACAGGAATAAACAACAAGTCCTCCAAATTAGTCCATCACAGTAAGCTTTGAGTAAATGATTATCTAGGTGCCTTCACAGCTTTTCCCTTCAACGATAGAAAAGTAGTGAATGAAGGAAGACACCAAACCATTACCCAGCTCTAATAATGCCTTTGATTAAACCACTTCAACCCACCGTAGACACGGTTAATTAAAGCACAAATAACGAACATTACAAGACATTATTTCGAGGCCGATTCTCTATCCTAGTGGAGTCGCCAGACTGTGGGACATAGAAATCGGTGATGTTGTTCCAGGCTCGCGGCCTAGTTGGGAGTATGGAATAGCTCGCGGGGGAACTAAATCAGAGAAATAACATGGATTCACCACACGGTGTGAACCGGGAAAATGTGATTTAAGGCCACACTCACCCCTCACAAATGAAGACCTCAAACCGTTGGGTTCGAAATGGTCTCTTACTTATGCCACTTGTAGTGATGTGATTTGTTCAATAAACTAACCGAATCTATGCAACATGTATGCTCAAAGGTAACTTAGATCTAGTCCGCATTCATCAAAATAAATCATACGACAAAGTTCGCATGCTTCAAAAAATAAGTCATTATAACGACAAGCATATAATATCACAGAACGAGCATGTTGAATCATCGAACACAAAGAACAAATAAATAACTACTTAAACATAAACGTAAACTAAATTCCTAATGCGAAATTAAAGAACTAAATAATGCATAGAAAAATAACATAATCATACTTAAAAATAAACGATATACTAGACTAAATCATGCTTTAATAATAAATAACGTACTAGCAACCTAATCATGCTCAAATACATGGTTGGATGAAACGAAATACATGTGTCTCTGAAGTGGTACGTGGCATTGTATCCCGAGTACAAACCGCACTACCTTCCATTCGGATTCGGCTACGGAATTTACGTCCGAGTTTCCATTCGATATACCACAAAAGAGAACACGTATTCCGTTCATCCAGAATTCACATCATGCGTCAACAAACGACTCTCATGCGATAATATATTAAAATAAAAAAAAAACGAAAGATAATAAATAAAGAAGGTGCCCTCACGTCTAACCTCTTTTTTCGTCTCTCGAAAGCGCGTTACACAGCCGTCAGAAGGGTTGATGCTCCGCAACTCTCCCGGTTCACTGGTTCAACATTTTCCTTCACTGTTTCGCTGTTCGGGCTGCTGTTTTCACTCCAGTTCACTACTATTTTCGTTATATTTTTTGTTCACTGTTTTAGGGTAAATAAGGGACTGTTTTGGCGGCTATTTAAGGGCTTGGGGCTGTGGTTTTTCTCACTGTTTCGGGGTGAATTCCAGACTATTTTGGGCAGTTTTTTAGGTGCAGTTTCATGCAAATTTTGGGTGCAGTTTTTGGGTTAATTTGGGGACTGTTTTGGGCAATTTTTAGGTGCTGTTCCAAGCTGTTTTTGGGTACAGTTTGGGCAGTTTATGCTTGATTTAGGAGTACAGAATTGGGCAGTTTGCAGGGGGTTAATGGATTGAAGTGGGCAGTGAATCGAAGGGCAGTAACGTGGGGAGCTTAAGATGAGTTGAGGCTAATGGCGTGAAGGGGGCATGTAGCGAGGAGGCTGAACGTTTTTAGTTTAGGGCGTGAAGGGGGCGTTATATTGTGTGAATGGACTGCTTTTGGTTTTAGAGATAATGGACGTGGCTATGTGTGGGTAATGGATGCGTGAAGGCTATTGGATGCGTGGCAGTGTGCGGGTAATGGATGGCTTGGCTGTTTGCGTGAGTGGGTGATGTGTTGATGCAGTGAGGGGGGTCTTGTGAGCTATGTGCGTGAAGGATTAGGCATGAGTGGGGCTTTGTGCGTGAAGGGGCAGGTGGCGTGAGAAGGGTTTGTGTGTGAGGGGGATTTGCGGCAGTGGAGAGGCTTGTGTGTGAGGGGGATTTGTGGCAGTGAAGTTGGGTTTTGGCGTGAGAGTCTAGGTTATTTTCTTTGTGTTTCAAGGGTGAATATGCGTGAATGAGCTAGGGATCCTAAGGTTGGGTTTGTGGTTCTTTTTATAGGAGAGGGTTGTTTATCATTGTTTGAATAAGAAATGGATTTGTGTAATTATGGGGGATATTTTTAATTAGTGTGGGATAAGGAAAAATCTTTAAATTAGGGAAGTGATTTGATTTTATTTGATTTGTTCTCTTTTGATTAGGGATATGATTTGATTTGTATCTTTTAATTAGGGAATGTAATTTAAGTGAATTATGAAAGCTTTTGATGGGATTTTATTTGACTTTATTTAATTTTGGTATGTGATTTATTTAATTTGGGAAGGTGATTTGGTTTGATTTCAACATGTGTTTTAATGTGTGGATTTTTTTAGGGAAGTGATTTAATGGGCTTGGGCTTGTGGCTTTGGTTTCGGGCTAAGGATTTGTTTTGAAACAGAGGTCCAACAAGAGAACCCGAAGCTAATCCGGCGAATTAAATCCAACAAAAAATGTCAATTCTTGACTCTTCCATTCCGACGTCCGTTTCCCGCGGCTTCCACAATCTAAAGAGGTAGTGTCTCTATACGAGACTCATCATCGGGACTTATATGCAAAAATATAGTGCCTACAACATTCATGACATATGACATTTGAATCATTAGTAGCATGTGTATATTATGAGGTCGATGGCCTTACAAAATGATTTTTCAAGAACTTTTGTTTAATGTAAGGTTTGTATCCCAATCCTCACTTATCAAATACACACCTTTATGAGCCAAGTAATATTTTGAGATTTTTCTCTCCCAAAGTAAAATTATTACCATGGTATGCAAATTAACAACCTTTTTGTTTAATGCAATATTTTCATGCTTCAAGGTGTTGCACTCACAAGTACTTGTTGAACTAGATTCCATGGTCGATATGCTCTTTTCAAGTTTTATGTTTTCATCATTTAAGCATGTAATTTCGTTTTCATGGATTTTATTTTTCCTCTACAATTGATGCATGAGCTTGAAATGATAATGAATGTTCCATTTTGAGCAATTTATGCTTCTTTCTTAATGAGTCATAAAATTCATGCAATTCATTAAATATATCAAGCAATTCATCATATTCAAATGACTCATGTACCTTTTCTTCTTCAATCTCATCCAAGAGATCATCATCATCAATAACCATAAAGGCAATGTTGCTTGTCTCTTTTGCATATTGTTTCTCCAATGAGCTTGAATCACTGTCGCTCCAAGTTGTCTTTATTGTCTTCTTTTTTAATTTTCCCTTGGATTTCTTGATTGGGCAATCAGAAACTTTGTGGCTCGGTTTCTCGCACTCAAAGCAATTGATTTTTTTCCATCTTATGCTTCAATGGCCTTTCATTTTCCTTCTTCAATTCTTTTCTAATTTTTCCTTTGTTAAACTTCTTATTTTTGAGGAACTTCTTGAAATTTCTTGTTAGGAGTGCCAAGTCCTCATCACTATCTTCATCGTCACTAGAGCTTTCACTATCCTCTTTTCAAACAATTTATTTAAGACTTAGATTCTTTCCACCTCCACTTTCTTCTTATTCTTTTAAATCCTTCTTGATTTCCATCTCAAACTCCAACAATTTTCCCCCTAAGTCATCCAATTTTAAGGTATTAAAAATTCATAGTTTAGACACGTCTAAGTTAGAGTTTCTATGTCTAAAGATCAAGAACTTATAAGTCCAAGCGATAAACAATAATAAATAACAGTAACCTAAAAAACACATAATAAAGTGCAGAAATTAAACAAAAGATAAGCAGATTTACTTACGTAGTGGAAAACTATTTTCAAAGGAAAACAACTTCGGGTATAGGTGTAACATCCCCAATCCGGGAGAAGCTACCGGCAAGGAATATGCCATACTATCCCCCTGAGCCTCTGACTATCTGTCTGTAATCACCTTAACTGAACTAATCTTAGATGACTTTCTCATGCATAGGGACTTTTGCCCCGACTCGAAAACATGAAATGCAACTCCAATTACTCATATAATGTACTATATGTCACAACTCTGATAATAATACATTAGCACATTTTAATAATTTATTCAATACAATGCATGGCATATAACTTTTACTTTGACACTGACAATGTTGAAACTCTAAACACACTCTGGCAGACTCAGACCCTCTAGTGATTGCATCAGTATCCATCCTCTCGAGCTCGTCTTCCGAGAATACCTACAAAATAAAAACACTATGGGGAAATTAGATCGTTTGAACGATCTAAAGAGTGGACGGTTTTGTAATTAAAACTAAAATACTTTAAGAAACTCATGTTTTAGAAATCAATTTGAATCTTTTATGAAAACTAGTCTTTCCTGAAAATGATTCTCTTTCTGAAAACCTTTGTGAAAATATTTTCTGAAAGTTTCTATAAAACTGTTGTTTCTTAAAACTTTTCTTTCTAGAAAACTTCACTCTGGAAATCTATTTATGAAATCTGCTTTTGAAAATCTGGTTCTAAAAACCTGTAACTGAAAACTTATTATGAAAATATGTATCTATCTCTGAAAAACTTGAGGTATGGAGGCATTACGTATCGTTGTCCCCTCATACGCCTAACTAGAGCCAGAAGTGCAAATCCATGACTTTGGGGCGTTACGTATCACCGTCCCCCAAAGCATGCCATTATTGTCCCTGAAACTAGTGGTCTTGGGGCGTTACGTATCGCCGTCCCCCAATCCACTAAACTAGAATTGGGGGTATTAATCTATGCTACCCTCCAACCTCTGAAACTAGATCTAAGGGCATATGTCATCCGTAGTCCTGAACTAGGATCTGGGGGCGTTACGTATCGCCGTCCCCCAGTCCTCTACATGTGGACATGTCATCCGTCAATTCCAAGTCTGTAAAAAGTTACATACTAAGGTGAGTTTTCCCACATGCCTCGAAAATATAAACTCGTGTTCTGAAATTATTTCATCATTAAATCATTCTCAAAACATGTCAAACAAAATATAACTAATAATCAAATTGGCTAACACCCTAAGAGTGAAAAATAAGTCTGATATGTACTATGATATAATGAAAATCAACATAAAAGAAAATGTCCACTCAAAGGTCTGAAATTTGGCTGGTGTTATGCCACTAGTCGAATGAAATTGTGGTTCATGCAATGATCTACGTTTGATAAACTAGATTAGAAATGGACTAAGAAACGTACTACATAATCAAGCTAAAATTTGCTTATTCTAGTAAGCGTTATCACTCTGAGGGTATCGTACTCTAATTATGAAGTAATATATATATATACGAGTTGATACGAGACTTACAGGGTAGCCTCTAACGTGTTCAGGTGAAACTGAGATGGTTTGAAACTGATTTGGGCAATTTTTTGACCACGCATCGCGACACAGGGCATTGTACATCATGACGCGCATCGTCCAGAAGCATACCCAAACAATCCCAGTGCGTGTCGTGACGTAAAAACCTTACGCGTTGCGACGTGAAATAGACTAAAAGCGTATCTGGGAAATTCCCAGATAACGTCTCGACAAGGAGCATTCTGCGTCGCCACGCTAGGCCAAAATTCAGGTCTTTTCTTCATCTTCTCATACTCAATTTGCCCACCACTTCCCCCAAACATTCAATACAAGCAATTAACAACAATAAGTATCCAAAACATCATCAACATTCTTCTTCTTATTCTTATTCTTCTTCTTGAATTCGTATGAATAACGATTGTCCCCAAGGTTGCCTCATGAGTGTATGTGTGTTCAACATAACTTATATTATGAATATTCGTCCCATAATAAAATAGTAGTCGAGATTACCGATTGATGAGATTATCAGTCGTTACAAATTCTCCCCCCTTAAATAGGATTCGTCCTCGAATCCATTCTGGGGTTTAACTCACGGTTTGTCTTGGTTCGAGAATATCTTTTGAAAAACTCTAGTCATACTAAAGCTATCCCTACGTATCAGGGAAATCTCATTTCTAAACCCTTAACTTTATTCGACTTCCTTTATCTCAACTATCCACATGAATTATCGATTCCAAAATTTTCCTATGTTCGTGACCTGTTGTCCAACTCATCTAAGTCCTATTTTGATTTAGAACCTTCATACCTCCTTGTCGTGACAACAATAATTTTTCTAGTTATCTTTAAGAACCTTAGTTAGCCTTTACAATTAAGGCACCCCCCATTGTATCTTATATAATAGCCAATAACCTTCATTTTCCTTTAACTTGTGTATAGTTCAGGTTCTTCAACTATTCTTCATAATGCAACTACTTAATGATTTATAAGATATAATTTTACTACACACCTTCATGGCTCAAATCTTTGCTGATTATTTGATCTTTCTCTTTTCTCTTTACTAAGTCCTCGTTACTTGTGAGCCTCTTCATTCGGGGTTTCAAATATATAACTATTTATGGGTTAGGACTTATTAACTCATAACTAGTCTTTTCATGTACTCTTACTGTTAATCGACAGCTCTCATACTTAGAATATTCCTTCAAGGTAGTTTCTCTGGTAATACTCCTTGTAAGCCTAATCTTGTGTCTTTTATGCTAGAATTGTGTTCTTTTTTGCATTTTTGATTCCTATGCTGGTACAAGTACGGTTACTATCTGTAATGCTGACTTTTTCTTCTTTGCCTTATAGTACCTTAGAATGTTTCACCCCCAATTATCTCTTAATTATTATCTTGTTAAGAGTTGTCCTATATATTATCCTTAACGAGCATATAGATCATTATCATCCATCTTTCCCTCTTTTCTTAATACGATAAGATTTCAGTCTTATTTAAGTTCCTAAAAAACTTATTATCTCGTAGTACTATTGTAAATCTGTCTTATCATTATACACATATGTTATTGTTTGTCCGGTATCTAAATTATTACTAGCCTTTCTTCTGATGTCTTTGTCTCATATCCTCCTCTATCATATAACTGAACTCATGTGGATCTGTATTTTTATTCATAGGGTTATCAACTTCTACAATTCTTTGATTATGTCTATGGTTATCTCTTTTGCCTTCTATAATTGCTTGACTAGTACTTTCTCTCTTAATCATCTCTTATAGACTATCTTTCTTATAAACCTTTTTATCTTCTCTCTTGCTCTGTTCTATTACTAGGACTCGTCTGGCCTATGTCTCTGCTCCCTTATTCGAAGGATATCATTTTTACATGTCCTTAGTCATGTTTAACTCTTATATTTTTGCATCCTCGTCACTATTTAACTAGTACTTCCTTTCTTGATTGTTTCATCTAGACAATTTCTCTTCTAAATCTCTCACTTAGAGCTATTTCTTCTTATATTCTTTCTCTTGTACTATATCTAAAGGTTTTATATTTCGGTCTCTTTCCACTATAGATTCCCTTGCTTATGGGAATATCTTGAGACGAACATCGAAGTCTATCTTCGTTGTTGTTTAACGAGGGTTGGGAGGGCGGGGGTTGTCCTAGAGTCTTCTGGTGGTGATGTTCTTACTGGCTACATGTGCTGTAGTTGCTTATGCTGCTCATCTATAAGCTTATTACTCTGTCATTTACATGTCTGGTGTTGGCTCCCCCACTAGGGTACTACTACTAGGAACTATCTAAATTTCATGTTTCAACTTTTACTACTAATTCGCTTTCCGATGATCGATGATACAACCTCTTATTGTGAACCTCCATAAGGTTCATACTCTCTCAAACTCCTACTGTACTTCCGCTGTCATTCTTTCTTACTACGTTTTGCTATGTTATTTGACTTTCCTTCTCATCTTAGTTCCTTGAAACTCCATCAACTTCGATTGCTTAGAACATCTCTAATAAACTTCTTGGTTCGGGTGTTAATTTCATATGGTTCTTCTTTCTCAATATAATGAGCCTCTTATGAGTCATACTATACTCTTGAGAGTCGCTCTCTCTAATTCCTTTATGTTGAGTTTCTAAGGTCAAACCAAGATCGATTTAAGCGTAAAACATATGTGAATACAACAAAGTTAAGTTGCGGAATACTCACTTTGACCGGTTTTTGGATGCGACGAACACAAAAATTTTCCTTGCTCCTCATAGAAGTTCATGGCTTTGCTCCATTTTTGTGCTCCTTGTTGAATCTCCAAGCTCCAAGCTTTATGTGTGATTCCATGCCCATGGGTGGGTTTCCCTATCACCTTTGGATGACTCATAATGTGTGCTAGCACCTTGGAAATTTTGCCACAAAATTCCCTTAAGCTTCATGCACCTCTCGGCCATTGAAGAAAATTGAGAGAGAAGAAAATGGCCCAAGGCCAAATATGAAGGAGAAGAAAGAGATGAAGTTGTATTGGTTCTATTGTGTATTTGTTTTCAAAAAACAAAAATCAATTACCAAACCCCACTTTCCAAGAAAAATGGTACAAGGCTTTAAAAGCCTTTCAACTATTCACATCACTCAAAAGTGACTAGACATCACATCACTCAAAGTGACAAGACATCCATCACTTGAATGACTAATGATTTGACGCTTGATGTGACTTGTGGGCCGCACTTGAATTCGAAATGCGAGTGGGCCCGCAAACACTCCCGGGCTCGGGTTCGCTAATTCCGAATTAACGAATTTTCCATTGCGACGTAATTAAATCAAATTTAATTAAATAATTATGCCTAGCAAAATTACTATTCATATCGCTAGCGAATTAATTCTAAATTAACTTGTTTGCCCGAATTAAAATCTAATTTTAATTCCCCGTCGAAATCCAATTTCGTATAATATATCGAATATATTATTTTATTGATTAATTCCAAATTAATGGTTCTCTTTCTTTAAATAATATTTTATCCCAGATAAAATATCTCTGTAATTAATCCTAGATTAATTTTCTCTCTCATCTAATTAATCCCAGATTAATTATGTGTGAGTCATACGTCATCGGTGAATCTTCGGGAAACGACCCATGAGATCCCCGGATATGTTGGCAGTAAATCCGGTCGTCGGACTATCCGAACACGTACGTACCCAGTACTACGTTTTTACCGATTTACAAGACATGGTTGGCTTCTAGCAAAGCACCGTGCCTACCCAATTCTCCAGAAAAATTCTTAAAGGAATATGTAATCTTTATCAGGCGTAATATACGTAGTATTGCGTATTGCGATCCAACATCAGATGTCACATGCTAGGCCTGGGGCTGAAATTGTGTCTGCCCCGTACGAAGCACATATCAGATCTCTGGTAACTAGTCTCTTTAATCGGATAATCATGACCTAGTCATATTATCCCGATGACTGCAGTACATAAGAGCACCAGTTCCGTATCCTACGTGATCATCATCTCCACTATGATTGGAGTGATACTTCCGTCTTGACATCGCACCCAAAACACTACGATTCTCAATATACCAAGAAGAGGCGTACACAGAACCTGTTAAAGCCCTGGACGTCCAAAACCAAAGTATATTGATTGTCGCAAGTATTAGCGGTGCAAGTCTCAGGTTAAGACCAAAGACACCTACCCTGATTCGGACTTCCATAGACACATAGTCATACTACCAGTGGAATTCCGAGGGGTCTATCCAGAGCAAAGCTGTTTCCGTACAATCGGTAAATAGAACCTCCTATTACACTTGCATGAGTATCCAATACCCAAATATATGAGAACTCTGCCGTTATGCTCCCACAACGCGCACAAGTGTAATACTAGTCTATTACGCATTATCGATGTCCAATCTCGATAATACTATGACTAGGGATATTTAATGATTAAAACTTCGTGGATTGATACTGTCTCATATCATCTCAATCCGGAACTAATCATAAGGACCTTTTATCATTTATATATCTTGGTAATCTAATTATAAATGATAAAAGAGCAATTTCCTCTATCACATAGTTAATTTGTACAACAACACCATGATCTGTACAAATAGTGATGCTATGGGTCATAATTATCCAACAATCTCCCACTTGTCCTATAGCCAATCACTCAAGTGTCCTACACCCGAACTATGTACGGTTCGCTCAAACTTCTGCTGAGAAAAGGCTTTCGTCAGCGGATTTGCAGTGTTATCATCTGATGCGATTTATTCGATCATCATATCGCCACGATGTATGATCTGAACGAATCAGATTAATATTTGAAGTATATATCTGGATCGTTGATGAGACCATTAATTTTTTAGCCTGTGCTGTAGTTTAGCTCAGCTGCTAACAGAACTACTCCTTATCTGATTAGGATTATTAAGATCCAAATGGCTTCTATTGCTGCCTCAGCTGCAGCAATATTCCACTTTTGTTGTTTATTCGGTAACAGTATCTTGCTTGGAAGATTTCCAGCTCACTGTTCCGTTATTCAAACTTTATAGTACCTTTGTTACGACTTATAGTCGTTATTATCGGTTAGAAACTTACGGCAGTGAACCTAGTCACTTCAAGTTCTTCTTCTCCATAGTATAAGAAAGCATCATTAGTTCATCGAAGATACTTAAGGATGTTTTTAACATCAATCCAGTGACTATCACTTGGATTGGCCCGATTGTCACTCCATATGCTCAAAACATATGAGACACCAGGTCGCGTATATTTATTTCAATGTACGAGTTCTCGGAGAGTGCCAATAACTTTTAGATCTATCCTAGTAGATCCTTATTCCTAGAATAAAGGTTGTTTCTCCCAAGAATTCTACGGAGAATTTTCATGAAAGCCAATCTTTCACCGATTGTATTATGGGAATTATCATTTCCAAGAAATGACATATCATCATTATTTAGGACAATCACTGTTAGTGCGCTCCCACTAACCTCCTTATATACACAAGAATCATTTTCGTTTTAAATTAAATCATACATCATTATGATTACATCAAAACGATAGTTCCAAGAACGCAATGCTTGCTTTAATACATACATGGATCGAATTAACTTGCAAACCTTGTTTACTCATTTTGGTACGACAAAACCGTCAGGATGTTGCAAACATCCTCCAAAAGGTTTCCGTTAAGGAAAGCGGTTTTGGCATTCAGCTGCCATATTTCATAAATGAAACATGTTGTGTTGGCAAGCATTATCCAAATGGATTTAACCATGGCAACGAGTAAAAGGTTCCGTCGTAATCGACACAATGTTGATAACGATACCTTTTCGCTACAAGCCTAGCTTAGTATGTTGGTATGTTGCCTTCCATGTATGTCTTCCTTGAAGACTTATATAGTACCAATAGGCACAATGTCTTCCGGTACAACAACTAGTATCCAAACTTGGTTGGTATACATGGAATCCATTTCGGATATCATGGCACTTTGCCATAATAGGGAGTCGATACCTTGTATCACTTCCTCATACGTAATCGGTTCGTATTCCTCAATAAGATTGACATCTTCATGAGGTGAGATCAGAAACCAATACCTCCCAGGTTGTTTTCTGACTCTCTCCGACTTGCGCGGTTCTTGTGTATTCGAAGATTATTGGTATAGTTTCATCCTTGATGAACTATTTGTGTTCCATTAAGGAATCGGTGCCTGGAATAGTATTACTCCGATTTTCATCGAGTTTTACTTTCCTCCCACTTACCACTACATATCGGTAGTCCTCTTAGGAAAATCGCATGGTGAGCAACAATTAAATTGTTCTCATGTGAGTTATATAAGTACTATACTTTGGTTACCCTAGGATAACCCACAAAATAGGCACTTATCCGATTTGGGTTTTAGTTTGGTATCATCCAAACATATGCCCAACATTCCCAAATCTTCAGGAATGAGAAAACCTAGTTTCTTTCCTGTTCATATCTAATATGAAGTCTGTCTAACAGATTTTTATGGAACCTTATTCAAAATAAGTTTTGCATTGATTAATGTGTATCACTTGAAGGAAATAGTAGCTCTGAGCGACTCATGATTAACCATACTATGTCCAACAAGGTTCGGTTTCTCAGTTCGGACACACCGTGAAATTGAGGTGTTCCGTTTAGAGTCCACATTAAAAGAATACTATACTCTTTCAAGTAATTGAGAAACTTATTGCTTAAGTATTTTCATCACGGTCTAACCGTGACATTTTAATACTTTAGCCGATCTGTCTGTCTACTTTGTGTCGAAACTCTTTGAATTCATCAAAAGTTTCTGATCCGTGTTTCATAAGAAACACATAACCATAACGCGATGCCACATCCGTAAAGGTTACAAAGTATTCATATCCACCTCTAGCCTAGCTAGATATGGGCCCACTTACATCACTATGAACGAGGGCTAACAGATCAGTGGTACTTGCACTTTTACCAAGTAAAAGGTGTTATAGGCACTTTGCGTATTAAACTAGATTCGTAGACTTTATTTGATTAGAATTAAATCTGTCCTAGTACCCACTCTTCGAAAGTGTGGATATATGAGTCTTATTAATTGTGTCCCAGACAACAATGCCACTTATAAGTTTCAACCGATTAATTCAGTTTGAGCTATTTGTTTGTCATGTCATATGTTTGAGATTAATTTATATTCAAAATATAAATACTGCTATTCACATCTAGTGTGTTTATCTCAATATCATCTTTATAAAATAAAACACTTTAGTGTTATAGAATATAAAGGTATACCCATAACGGGTTAAACCCTGATACAGAGATAATGTTTCTAGTCAAACAAGTTACATTGTAACAGTTTCTTAATTTAAGTACACACCTGAAGGGTAGTTCCTAAACTTAGGTCTCTACGGTTAAAATAATGATTCTCGTCCCGTTTCCGACTCGCAGATAAATCTCAACTGATGTCAGTATCCTGCTAATCAGCAGATTCTGCACACCAGTACATATTTATGTACCACTTTTAGTATCTAAAATCCAATTTTAATACTAGTAGTGAACATGTTAATGAAAAACATATTTGAAGTCGGAGCCTTGCCCGTCTTCAATTCCTTCATGTCTATCTTGTCCATACGGTAGTCACGCTTCAGTGACCCCGTTTGCCATAATTTAGGCAAACATTTTGGGATATGTCATTTGTCTTCCCAGAAGATTATAATGATTTTGCCTTTGCCCATTTTCCACACCCCAGAAGCCTATGGCCAAGCCTTGGCCTTCTGGGATGTCGAAGTAAGATGCGACTTGCACTTCTTGCCCTATTGCAAACTCTGGCTTTGTCTCATTGAGTATATCCATTAACTCTAAGAGTTTTCTATTGCAATTTGTTCTTCTAAGATCTAAGGATAGATCTATGAAGATCCTTCAAATTCAATATCATACTATAAGGATCTAATCCTTAGTTCTGACTAAGAAATTAAGGAGTCTTTCCGGCAAGCATAAAGGATTAAGCACTAAAGTTATCATCACATGAATATTCCAAATATCATGTTCTACTATTTGCTCAACTCCGGGCTTAGGCTCGAGACGTCACTCTATCAAATAAAGTAACTTCTCGGTCTCCAAGACTATCCTGAGATTTTATTCCCAATCTGAAAATTAAAGCCGTTTAATGATATTTTCTCCCAGGATTATGTTCTAAACGCTAATCTTTCAATTATATTGTTTCCAATAGTCTAACTATCAAATCAACGATTTTAGTTACTATTTATTATAATGATTACTATAGTCTAACTATATAATCAACTATAATTTAATTGGTTAAATTCAATTATATTGATTATTATAATCCAATTATAAAATCAACTATTAATTGAAGTAGTTTGAATACAGTCCAACTGTTTAATTAAAACAACGATTAAATATTAGTCCAACTAATATATTAATTTGATGACGAAAAATTTGAAATGAGCGTGCATTGGCAAGTAACTAAACGATTATTGCAAATTTAATACTTGCCTCCCACTATTTTTCGGCGAGCCTCTAACCCTATGTGGAGTACTCGGGAAACCTTGTTTCCTAGTGGGCTAGGATCCCGTTAAATAACACACAATCTTGACTTTGGCCAACAAATTGTATGATAATTAACTAGGTAGATCTCTAAGATCAATTGGATATCATCCAATTCCTAGACCCAGTAGGTCGACATCCAAGTCCGAAACATATATCTTATATATGCCAATATATCCAATATATTCCCTAACCTTTTTCCTCTGAATCAACTAAGCCTTGGCTTTGGCACAACAAACTTAATGATCCCAATTAAGTGGACCCCATTGACCTTGGAAAGCTTCGTAATCGATGTCGATGGACAAGAAGTGATCTTTACTTTGGCCAACAAATCACAACTTGGACAAGACACCGATATGGAACAAAGCTTTCATGATTCAAACACATCCGCGACGGACAAAGGTCTTGAATTTGGCCAACAAACCAGTGCCAATCTTGGATCTTGAGTAAGAATCACTCAATGGAAGGAAAAACGCTTAATATGTTGTGAGGGTTTTTCGCGTAAATTGGCAACCAATTTATTATCTCTGTTAGGTCTCATCATCATACACCCTTAAACATGCATTCTAAAAACATAATAAGGCGCGTATAAATAAAATAATAATGATATGCGGATGGATACTAACACATGGTTCCTAGAAAAAATCTCTCCATTTCCTCTCTCCCCTAGCACAAATATTACTTCTACCCAATTACATAACACTTCTAAAGAAACCTCATTTACATTGAGGGGAATATGTGAGAAGAGAAATACAAAGAGTCAAGAGGTAATAAGCTGGACACGCAGGTCCAATTAATAAATTCTAAATTTATTTCAACAATTTCCAAAATTGCCTTCACCCATCTAATAACCATCTGATATGCATTATTCATACATAGCATCCATGTATTCACACAAAGCATGTTATCAATCAATTTAATCCAATTAATTAATCTGAAACTAATGACCATCCAATGTTCAAACAACGATTTGATTTTGTGCGAGTCAAACTCGTTTTAAGAATAAGTACTCAAAGTACGAATTCTTGAATTTTTTTTAAACTACAATATTAAATCCAATTTAATTTGTTTTAATACTAATTCTATATTTAATTCTAAATTAAATACTTACACTTTTTAATGTGCCTTTACGACTTAGATTCCAAATCTAATCGTTACGGGTCTCAAAGCCCAATTAATATCCAATGTCAATTTAATTAAAGTCCAATGAGCTTTCAATTAATTTCATAAGGCATGGACTTTGGTCAATATGGGTCAAACCCAAATACCAAAGCCCATTTAGGGAATCACCCTTATTTGCCAAGAAACCAAATTTAGGCCCAATTAAAATTAAAGGTCCATTTAGTTATATTTGGACTTTATGGATATGGTTTTGGGCCCAATTGGATCTAATCAATTAGCCTAAACCAAACTTGGCCCAACCAAGCCCATTAAGCCCAAATACAACTTTATAAGCCCAATTCCAAATTAAGCCCAATTAATTAAATCACAAAATTCCAAATTTCACAATTAAATTAATCTAAGTGTATAGCCATAATTAATTAACCAAATTAACATTTCCAAAACACCAATTTACTCAATTAATTATGCTTATCATCATCAACTTATGTCCAACACAATTGAATCAAAAATCAATCATTTTCCATGCTACTAGTCACGACAATTTGGGGTTTATAGTCCAATTCTGATTTCAATCCAATTGAATCCTAAATCAACATTTCCCAAATGATTTCAACTCATCCAATGATCAAAAACAAAAATCACCATGACTTAGGGCAAGCTAGTCTATTCGGCCAAGCCAAATATTTTGGGGAAAATTTATCCAATTTAATTTTCATCAAATTGACCATGCATAACACTATGTTATCATCATTCAAGAATATTCCAACAATCAATTTCATCCAAACATGCTCAAATCAATTTTACCCAATTTTACCCTAATTCCAATTTCATGCTTAAACAAGGCTCTGATACCATTGTTGGGTTTCTAGGTTAGTCCCAAGATCATTCAATCATAGAAATCATGTGTGAATACAATAAGAAAGTATGGCGGAATCATACTTACAAAGATCGGCTTTTGCGATGCGACGAACAACAAAAATTCTTGGCACCTTCCTTGAAGCTTTCGGCTATGGGTTCCTTGTTGTGCTCTCCAAATTCGGTCATGCTCCAAGCTTGGGAATGGATTCCATGCTCAAGGGTTTGTCTCCCTATCACCTTTGGATGAATCTTCATGTGCTAGCATTGGAAAGATTTGCCACAAATCTTCCAATTTGTTCCTTATTGTTCTCGGCAAATGAGAACCAAATGAGAGAAAATGGCCCTTGGCCGTGAGGATGGAGATAAGAAAGAGATGAAGTGGTGTTGGTTATTTTTGATTTCTAAAATAAAATAAAATGATATACCAAATTCAACTTTCAAAATTGGTACAAGCATTAAAGTCATTCAACCACTCCTATCAATCACTAAAAAGTGACTAGACATCACATCACTCAAAGTGACAAGAAATCCATCACTTGAATGACAAATGATGTGACGCTTGATGTGACTTGGGGGCCACACTTGAATCCGAAATGCGAGTGGGCCCGCAAACACTCCCGGGCTTGGGTTCGCTAATTCTGAATTAACGAATTTTCCGTTGCGACGTAATTAAATCAAATTTAATTAAATAATTATGCCTAGCAAAATTATTATTCACGTCGCTAGCGAATTAATTTTGAATCAACTCGTTTCCCCGAATTAAAATCTAATTTTAATTCTGCGTCGAAATCCAATTTCGTATAATATATCGAATATATTATTTTATCGATTAATTCCAAATTAATCGTTCTCTCTCTTTAAATAATATTTTATCCCAGATAAAAATATCTCTTAATTAATCCTATATTAATTTTCTCTCTCATCTAATTAATCCCAGATTAATAAAATGCGAGTCATACGTCATCGGTGAATCTTCGGGAAGCGACCCATGAGATCCCCGGATATGTTGGCAGAAAATCCGGTCGTCGGACTATCCGAACACGTACATACCTAGTACTACGTTTTTACCGATTTACAAGACATGGTTGGCTTCTAGCAAAGCACCGTGTCTACCCAATTCTCCAGAAATATTCTTAAAGGAATATGTAATATTTATCAGGCGTAGTATACGTAGTATTGCGTATTACGATCCAGCATCGAATGTCACGTGCTAGGCCTGAGGCTGGAATTATGTCTGCGCCGTACGAATCACATATCGGATCTCTGGTAACTAGTCTCTATAATCGGATAATCATGACCTAGTCATATTATCCCGATGACTACAGTACTAAAGAGCACCAGTTCCGTATCCTACGTGATCATCATCTCCACTATGACTGGAGTGATACTTCCGTCTTGACATCACACCCAATACACTACGATTCTCAATATACCTAGAAGAGGCGTACACAGAACCTGTTAAAGCCCTGGACGACCAAAACCAAAGTATATTGATTGTCACAAGTATTAGCGGTGTAAGTCTTAAGTTAAGACCAAATACACCTACCCTGATTCGGACTTCCATAGACACATAGTCATACTACCAATGGAATTCTGAGGGGTCTATCTAGAGAGAAGTTGTTTTCGTACCATCGGTAAACACAACCTCCTATTACACTTGCATTAGTATCCTATACCAAAATATATGAGAACTATGTCGTTATGCTCCCACAACGCGCACAAGTGTAATACTAATCTATTCCGCATTATCGATGTCCAATCTCGATAATACTATGACTAGGGATATTTAATTATTAAACCTTCGTGGATTGATACTGTCTCATATCATCTCAATCCGGAACTAATCATAAGGACCTTTTATCATTTATATATCTTGGTAATCTAATTACAAATGATAAAAGAGCAATTTCCTCTGTCACATAGTTAATTTGTACAACAACACCATGATTTGTACAAATAGTGATGTTATTGGTCATAATTGTCAACAGTGCCTTTATTACGACTTATAGTCATTTTTATCGGTTATGAAACTTGCAGCAGTGAACCCAGTCACTTCAAGTTCTCCTTCTCCATAGCTTAAGAAAGCATCCTTAGATCATCTAAGATACTTAAGGATGTTCTTAACATCAATCCAGTGACTATCACTTGGATTGGCGTGATTGTTACTCCATATGCTCAAAGCATATGAGACACCAGGTCGCGCACATTTTTTTCAATGTACGAGTTCTCGGAGAGTGCCAACAACTTTTAGATCTATCCTAGTAGATCCTTATTCCAAAAATAAAGGTTGTCTCTCCAAAGAATTCTACGGAGAATTTTCATGAAAGCCAAGCTTTCACCGACTGTATTATTGGAATATCATTTCCAAGAAATGATATATCATCATTATGTAGGACATTCATTGTCAGTGCGCTCCCACTAACCTCCTTATATACACAAGAATTATTTTCGTTTTGAATTAAATCATACATCATTATGATTACATCAAAATGATAATTCCAAGAACGCAATGCTTGCTTCAATCCATGAATGGATTGAATAACCTGCAAACCTTATTTGCTTGTTTTGGTACGACAAAACCATCAAGATGTTGTAAACATCCTCCAAAAGGTTTCCATTTATGGAAAGCGATTTTGACGTTCAGCTGCCATATTTCATAAATGAAACATGAAGTGATTTTGACGTTCAGCTGCCATTTTGACGTTCAGCTGCAATCTTTCAAGTATTTGAAAAAATTATTGCTTAAGTATTTTCCATCATGGTCTAACCATGACGGTTTTAATACTTTAGCCGGTCTGTCTGTCTATTTCGTGTCGAAACTCTTTAAATTCATCAAAAGTTTCTGATTCGTGTTTCACAAGAAACACATAACCATAACGCGATGCCACATCCGTAAAGGTTTCGAAGTATTCATATCCACCTCTAGCCTAGCTAGACATGGGCCCACATACGTCACTATGAATGAGGGCTAGCAGATCGGTGGCATTTGCACTTTTACCAAGTAAAAAGTATTTCAGGAACTTTGCATAATAAACTAGATTCGTAGACATTATTTGAATAGAATCAAATCTTTCCTAGTATCCACTCTTACAAAGTGTGGATATATGAGTCTTGTTAATTGTGTCCCAGACAACAATGCCACAAATAAGTCTCATCTGATTAAATCAGTTTGAGCTATTTGTTTGTCATGTTATACGTTTGAGATTTATTTATATTCAAAATATAAATACTGTTATTTACATCTAATCTGTTTATCTCAATATCATCTTTATAAAATAAAACACTTTAGTGTTCTAGAATATATAGGTATACCCGCAACGGGTTAAACCCTGATATAGAGATAATATTTCTAGTCAAACTAGTTACATTCTAACAGTTTCCTAATTTAAGTACATACCCGAATGGTAGTTCCTAAACTTAGGTTTCTACAGTTAAAACAGCGACTGTCATCCCATTTCCGACTCGTATATAAATCTCAACTGAAGTCAGTATCCTGCTTATCAGTAGATTCTGCACACCAGTACGTATATTTATGTACCACATCCAGTATCTAAAATCCAATTTTAATACTAGTAGTGAACATGCCAATGACAAACATATTTGAAGTCGGAGCCTTGCCTGTCTTTAATTCCTTTATGTCTGCCTTGTCCATACGGCAGTCACGCTTCCAGTGACCCCATTTACCACAGTTTAGGCAGACATTTTGGGATATGTCTTATGTCTTCCCAGAAGATTATAATGATTTTGCCTTTGCCCCTTTTCCACACCCCAGAAGCCTTTGGCCAAGCCTTGGCCTTCTGGGATGTCGAAGTAAGATGCGCCCTGCGTTTCTTGCCCTATTGCAATTTGTACTTCTAAGATCTAAGGATAGATCTATGAAGATCCTTCAATTTCAATATCATACTATAAGGATCTAATCCTTAGTTCTGACTAAGAAATTAAGGAGTCTTTACGGTAAGCATAATGGATTAAGCAGTAAAGTTATCATCACATGAATATTCCGAATATCATGTTCTACTATATGCTCAACTCCGGGCTTAGGCTCGAGACGTCACTCTATCAAATAAAGTATCTTCTCGGTCCCCAGGACTATCCTGAGATTTTATTCCCAATCTGAAAATTAAAGTCGTTTAAAAAATATTTTCTCCCATGATTATGTTCTAAACGCTAATCTTTCATTTATCTTGATTCCAATAGTCTAACTATCAAATCAACGATTTTAGGTACTATTTATTATAATGATTACTATAGTCTAACTATATAATCAACTATAATTTAATTGGTTTAAATTCAAATATATTGATTATTATAATCCAATTATATAATCAACTATAATTGAAGTAGTTTGAACACAGTCCAACTGTTTAATTAAAACAACGATTAAATATTAGTCCAACTAATATATTAATTTGATGACGAAAAATTTGAAATGAGCGTGTATTGGCAAGTATCTAAACAAATTTGAAAATTTAATACTTGCCTCCCACTAATTTTCGGTGAGCCTCTAACCCTCTGTTGAGTACTCGGGAAACCTTGTTTCCTAGTGGGCTAGGATCCTGTTAAATAACACACAATATTGACTTTGGCCAACAAATTGAATGATAATTAACTAGGTAGATCTCTAAGATCAATTGGATCCCATCCAATTCCTAGATCCAGTAGGTGGACATCCAAGTCCGAAACATATATCATATGTATGTCAATATATCCAATATATTCCCTAACCTTTTTCCTCTGAATCAATTAAGCCTTGGCTTTGGCACAACAAACTTAATGATTCCAATTAAGCGGGACCCATTGACTTTGGAAAGCTTCGTAATCGATGGACAAGAAGTGATCTTGACTTTGGCCAACAAATCACAACTTGGACAAGACACTGATATGGAACAAAGCCTTCATGATTCAAACACATCCGCGATGGACAAATGTCTTGCCTTTGGCCAACAAACCAGTGTCAATCTTGGATCTCGAGTAAGAATCATTCAATGGAAGGAAAAACGCTTAATATATTTTGAGGTTTTTTCGCGTAATTGGAAACCAATTAATTATCTTTATTAGGTCTCATCATCATACACCCTTCAACATGCATTCTAAAAACATAATAAGGCGAGTATAAATAAAATAATAATGATATGCGGATGGATACTTAACACATTTTGTTCCTAGAACAAATCTCTCATTTTCCTCTATCCCGCTAGCACATATATTACTTCTACCCAATTACATAACACTTCTAAAGAAACCTCATTTACATTGAGGGGAATAGGTGAGAAGAGAAATACAAAGAGTCAATAGGTAATAGGCTGGACACGCAGGTCCAATTTAATAAATTCTAAATTTATTACAACAATTTCCAAAATTGCCCTCAACCATCTAATATCCATCTGATATACATTATTCATACATCGCATCCATGTATTCACACAAAGCATGTTATCAATCAATCTAATCCAATTAATTAATCTGAAATTAATGACCATCCAATGTTCAAACAACGATTTGATTTTGTGTGAGTCAAACTCGTTTTAAAGCCGTTTAAAAAATATTTTCTCCTAGGATTATGTTCTAAACGCTAATCTTTCATTTATCTTGATTCCAATAGTCAAACTATCAAATCAACGATTTTAGGTACTATTTATTATAATGATTACTATAGTCTAACTATATAATCAACTATAATTTAATTGGTTAAATTCAATTATATTGATTACTATAATCCAATTATAAAATCAACTATTAATTGAAGTAATTTGAATACAGTCCAACTGTTTAATTAAAACAACGATTAAATATTAGTCCAACTAATATATTAATTTGATGACGAAAAATTTGAAATTAGCGTGCATTGGCAAGTAACTAAACGATTATTGCAAATTTAATACTTGCCTCCCACTATTTTTCGGCAAGCCTCTAACCCTATGTGGAGTACTCGGGAAACCTTGTTTCCTAGTGGGCTAGGATCCCTTTAAATGACACACAATCTTGACTTTGGCCAACAAATTGTATGATAATTAACTAGGTAGAACTCTAAGATCAATTGGATCTCATCCAATTCCTAGATCCAGTAGGTCGACATCCAAGTCCGAAACATATATCTTATATATGCCAATATATCCAATATATTCCCTAACCTTTTTCCTCTGAATCAATTAAGCCTTGGCTTTGGCACAACAAACTTAATGATTCCAGTTAAGTGGGACCCATTAACTTTGGAAAGCTTCGTAATCGATGTCGATGGACAAGAAGTGATCTTGACTTTGGCCAACAAATCACAACTTGGACAAGACACCGATATGGAACAAAGCCTTCATGATTCAAACACATCCGCGATGGACAAAGGTCTTGAATTTGGCCAACAAACCAGTGCCAATCTTGGATCTTGAGTAAGAATCACTCAATGGAAGGAAAAACGCTTAATATGTTGTGAGGGTTTTTCGTGTAAATTGGCAACCAATTTATTATCTTTGTTAGGTCTCATCATCATACACCCTTAAACATGCATTCTAAAAACATAATAAGGCGCGTATAAATAAAATAATAATGATATGCGGATGGATACTTAACACATTGTTCCTAGAAAAAATCTATCCCTTTCCTCTCTCCCGCTAGCACAAATATTACTTCTACCCAATTACATAACACTTCTAAAGAAACCTCATTTACATTGAGGGGAATAGGTGAGAAGAGAAATAAAAAGAGTCAAGAGGTAATAGGCTGGACACACAGGTCCAATTTAATAAATTCTAAATTTATTACAACAATTTCCAAAATTGCCCTCACCCATCTAATATCCATCTGATGTACATTATTCATACATCGCATCCATGTATTCACACAAAGCATGTTATCAATCAATCTAATCCAATTAATTAATCTGAAATTAATGACCATCCAATGTTCAAATAACGCTTTGATTTTGTGCGAGTCAAACTCGTTTTAAGAATAAGTACTCAAAGTACGAATTCTTGAATTATATTAAACTACAATATTAAATCCAATTTAATTTGTATTTAATACTAATTCTATATTTAATTCTAAATTAAATAATTACACTTTTTAATGTGCCTTTACGACTTAGATTCAAAATCTAATCGTTACCGGTCTCAAAGCCCAATTAATATCCAATGTCAATTTAATTAAAGTCCAATGGGCTTTCAATTAATTTCATAAGGCATGGACTTTGGTCAATATGGGTCAAACCCAAATACCAAAGCTCATTTAAGGAATCACCCTTATTTGCCAAGAAACCAAATTTAGGCCCATTAGGCCCAATTAAAATTAAAGGTCCATTTAGTTATATTTGGACTTTATGGATATGGTTTTGGGCCCAATTGGATCCAACCAATTAGCCTAAACCAAACTTGGCCCAACCAAGCCCATTAAGCCCAAATACAACTTTACAAGCCCAATTCCAAATTTGGCCCAAATAATTAAATTACAAAATTCCAAACTTCATAATTAAATTAATCTAAAGTGTATAGCCATAATTAATTAACCAAATTAACATTTCCAAAATACCAATTTACTTAATTAATCATGCTAATTATTATTAACACATGTCCAACACAATTGAATCAAAAATCATATCATTTTCCATGCTTCAAAGTCACGGAAATTAGGGTTTATTGTCCAATTTAGATTTTTATCCAATTAAATCCTAAATCAACAATTCCCAAGTCTTTCAAACTCATCCAATGATTCAAAAAAACAAAAATCACCATGACATTTAGGGCACACACCATTCGGCCAAGCCAATGATTTTGGGAAAAATTGATCCAATCCAATTTTCATCAAATTGATCATGCATAACACCATGTTATCATCATTCAAGCATACATCAACAATCAATTTTATCAAAACATGCTCAAATCATTTTTACCCAAATTTTACCCTAATCAAATTTCATGCTTAATTCATGGCTCTGATACCATTGTTGAGTTTCTAAGGTCAAACCAAGATCGATTTAAGCGTAAAACATTTGTGAATACAACAAAGTTAAGTTGCGGAATACTCACTTTGATCGGCTTTTGGATGCAACGAACACAAAAAAAATTTCTTGCTCCTCCTAGAAGCTCACGGCTTTGCTCCATTTTTGTGCTCCTTGTTGAATCTCCAAGCTCCAATCTTTATGTGTGATTCCATGCCCATGGGTGGGTTTCCCTATCACCTTTGGATGACTCCTTATGTGTGCTAGTACCTTGGAAATTTTGCCACAAAATTCCCTTAAGCTTCATGAACCTCTCGGCCATTAAAGAAAATTGAGAGAGAAGAAAATGGCCCAAGGCCGAATATAAGGGAGAAGAAAGAGATGAAGTTGTATTGGTTCTATTGTGTATTTGTTTTCAAAAAACAAAAATCAATTACCAAATCCCACTTTCCAAGAAAAATGGTACAAGGCTTTAAAAGCCTTTCAACTATTCACATCACTCAAAAGTGACTAGACATCACATCACTCAAAGTGACAAGACATCCATCACTTGAATGACTAATGATTTGACGCTTGATGTGACTTGTGGGCCGCACTTGAATTCGAAATGCGAGTGGGCCCGCAAACACTCACGGGCTCGGGTTCGCTAATTCCGAATTAACGAATTTTCCGTTGCGACGTAATTAAATCAAATTTAATTAAATAATTATGCCTAGCAAAATTACTATTCACGTCGTTAGCGAATTAATTCTAAATTAACTCGTTCGCCCGAATTAAAATAATATATAGAATATATTATTTTATCGATTAATTCAAAATTAATCGTTCTCTCTCTTTAAATAATATTTTATCCCAGATAAAATATCTCCATAATTAATCCTAGATTAATTTTCTCTCTCATCTAATTAATCCCAGATTAATTATGTGCGAGTCATACGTCATCGGTGAATCTTCGGGAAGCGACCCATGAGATCCCCGGATATGTTGGCAGTAAATCCGGTTGTCGGACTATCTGAACATGTATGTACCTAGTATTACGTTTATACCGATTTACAAGACATGGTTGGCTTCTAGCAAAGTACCGTGCCTACCCAATTCTCCAGAAATATTCTTAAAGGAATATGTAATCTTTATCAGGCGTAGTATACGTAGTATTGCGTATTGCGATCCAGCATCGAATGTCACGTGCTAGGCTTGGGGCTGGAATTGTGTCTACCCCGTACGAAGCACATATCGGATCTCTGGTAACTAGTCTCTTTAATCGGATAATCATGACCTAGTCATATTATCCCGATGACTGCAGTACATAAGAGCACTAGTTTCGTATCCTACTTGATCATCATCTCCACTATGACTGGAGTGATACTTCCGTCTTGACATCACACCCAATACACTACGATTCTCAATATACCCAAAAGAGGCCTACACAGAACCTGTTAAAGCCCTGGACGTCCAAAACCAAAGTATATTGATTGTCGCAAGTATTAGCGGTGTAAGTCTCAGGTTAAGACCAAATACACCTACCCTAATTCGGACTTCCATAGACACATAGTCATACTACCAATGGAATTCCGAGGGGTCTATCCAGAGCGAAGCTATTTCCATACCATCGGTAAACACAACCTCCTATTACACTTGCATGAGTATCCAATACCCAAATATATGAGAACTATGCCGTTATGCTCCCACAACGCGCACAAGTGTAATACTAGTCTATTCCGCATTATCGATGTCCAATCTCGATAATACTATGACTAGGGATATTTAATGATTAAACTTTCGTGGATTGATACTGTCTCATATCATCTCAATCCGGAACTAATCATAAGGACCTTTTATCATTTATATATCTTGGTAATCTAATTACAAATGATAAAAGAGCAATTTCCTTTGTCACATAGTTAATTTGTACAACAACACCAAGATCTGTACAAATAGTGATGATATTGGTCATAATTGTCCAACACTTTACTCCTTTGAGCCTTTACCACCCCTAGGGGATTATAATTCTAAGACGACTTCTAGGTTTGGTTTGGGTTACTGTGAGTTCAAACTTTTCTGTCTTATGTAGAATTTTGCCATCTCATGATTTTAATCAATGTTTTGTTGTACTTATAGATTCAACTATCTAGGCACCTCATAATCCATCTATTCTGTCAAGTACTCTTCTTTACTTGTTCTTTCTCTTATTGGGTTCTAAGTTGGGAATGGCTACATGCTCACATGTCTGGTTAGATATCTAAATACTTACCATAGTCGGGGGCTATTGAAAGGAAAAATTTCTATCCATACTGTTGGAACTGAATTGACTAATCCATGCCTTAGGATTCCTTACTTTTTATCACTCATTTTGGGGTCTTCACTTACTTTGCTGTCTCAAGGCTACATTACCTATATTACTATACATACTAAATTCTCTTATCACTTCCTGTTTCCTGCTTACTATTTTCATACATTGTTTCTTTGCTCTATGCCATGATACTGAGGCCAATGGTGGTTCTTTCATCTGACTACTTCCTAGACCTCTGCTCTCTACTCTTGCTATAAATCACAACTATGGCACTCTTTTCTACTGTCCATACGGGTACTCTTGTCACTCCTAAATATCTTCAACCTCACAGGTCTATTCTTGTATACTTCCATAGATTTCTACCGGCTTTAGGCTAATGTGTAGGTTCTACTATGTTTAATCTACTTTGGGGACTTCTACTAGTACTGTAAGCCTCGTGGTGACTTACCTAGATCTTTGGACTATACTGAGTCCTCTTGATCATATCTTTTGAAGCTTCCTGAATTCTTTTCTGGATTATCTATCTTTCAAGGTCTTTCATTTCTTAAGATGAACTCTCATCGGGCTTCTTACGGTCATCTATATCTATACTGGTAGGGAATAGGGAAAATATCTTATGTCTCGATGAGTTTTGGTATCCTTTTTCTGGTACTCTGTGTCCTGACAGAGTCTATTTCTCATGTAAGGTAGGTATGAGCTAGGCTCCGTCAGGACGACTTCCTTGTCTGGCATGACGGAGGGGTAAGGATCTGGGTAAGTCGGGGACTTATCTATTGGATTCCTTGGTTAGGGAAACCAATCATTTTTCTGATGTCATTTATCTATTTTTTTTGCCTACGGGCCTGGGTTTGGGGAAACTATAATCTCTGCATTCTTATGGCATCTCACATCTATTAGAAGCCTCTACGATTATTCCTGATTTCTTACTTCTGCTACCTTATGGCTATTCTCAGTTATTCAGGGAACTCGCTATCTATTTGAGGCGCTCAAGAGCTATTGGATCTACTTGGGAGAATTTTCTGAGGAGAAAGGAATCTTGTTCGGAGGGAAGGAACTTTACTTAGGTCAACTCAGTATTTTACTTTTGTGCAGGCTTACTTTATTCTTCTTTACTACAAGTTATGGTGTTATCTGTTACTATCTAACTTTGTGTCTCTGGTTCTTACTATTATCTGGTTACTTAAATCAGTTGTACGTCCTCTTTTACTTTTCTTATATATCTCTTTTCCCACTCCATCGAGTAACTTTTCTTGGATCTCTGCTATTTAGTTTCATAGCCTGTTCTGAACTTCTGGTGATAGGCCAAGATAACTACGGGGAGTTCTCAACTTGGATCTAGAGTATAATTATTCTCGTAAGGGATACTATTCGAATAGTCTAGGAAAGCTTACTAACCTGTCTATAGATCTTGAGGACGTACTCGAGGATCGGATACTGGAGAGGTAGTGCCTTGCATACGAGTATCCCAGATATATTGTGTATACCAGACCCCAACACTCTTCCCACTACAGTCACTGACTCCCTAGACCATGCTCTGATACCATCTTTGTAACATCCCCAATCCGGGAGATGCTACCGGCAGGGAATAGGTCGTACTATCCCCCTGAGCCACTGACTATCTGTCTGTAATCACCTTAACTGAACTAATCTTAAATGACTTTCTCATGCATAGGGACTTTTGCCCTGACTCGACAATATGAAATGCATCTCCAAATACTCATATAGTGTACTATATGTCGCAACTCTGATAATAATACATTAGCACATTTTAATAATTTATTCAATACAGTGCATGACATATAACTTTTACTTTGACAGTGATAATGCTAAAACTTTAAACACACTATGGGGGACTCAGACCCTCTAGTGACTGCATCAGTATCCATCCTCCCGAACTCGTCCTCCAAGAATACCAGTAAAATAAAAATAATGGGGGGAAATGAGATCGTTTGAACGATCTAAGTGAGTGGACGGTTTTGTAATTAAAACTGAAATTTTTTAAGAAACTAATGTTTTAGAAATAAATTTGAATCATTTCTGAAAACTTGTCTTTCCTGAAAACGATTCTCTTTCTGAAAACCTTTGTGAAAATCTTTTCTGAAAGTTTCTATAAAACTGTTGTTTCTGAAAACTTTCCTTTCTAGAAAACTTCACTCTGGAAATCTATTTATGAAATCTGCTTTTGAAAATCTGGTTCTGAAAACCTGTAACTGAAAACTTATTCTGAAAATCTGTATCTGTCTCTGAAAAACTTTACGTATGAAGGCATTACATATCGATGTCCCCTCATACGCCTAACTAGAGCCAGAAGTGCAAATCCATGACTTTGGGGCGTTACATATCACCGTCACCCAAAGCATGCCACTACTGTCCCTGAAACTAGTGATCTTGGGAAGTTACGTATTGCCGTCCCCCAATCAACTTAACTAGAACTAGAGGTGCTAATCTATGCTACCCTCCAACCTCTGAAACTAGGATATAGGGCGCATCTGTAATCCCTAGTCCTGAACTAGGATCTGGGGGCGTTACGTATCACCATCCCCCCAGTCCTCTACATGTGCACATATCATCCGTCAATTCCAAGTCTGTAACAAGTTACATACTGAGGTGGGTTTTTCCCACATGCCTTGAAAATATAAAACTCGTGTTCTGAAATCATTTCATCTTTAAATCATTCTCAAAACATGTCAAACAAAATATAACTAATAATTAAATCGGCTAACGCTCTAAGAGTGAAAAATATGTCTCATATGTACTATGATATAATGAAAATCAACATAAAAGAAAATGTAGCCTCTAATGTAATCACTCTGAGGGTATCATACTCTTATCATGAAGTAATATATACATACGAGTTTATACGAGACTTATAGGGTAGCCTCTAATATGTTCGGGTGAAACTGAGATGGTTTGAAACTGATTTGGGTAATTTTTTGACCACGCGTCGCGACGCGCATCAACTAAAAGCATACCCAAACTTTCTCAATCTGTGTCGCGATGTAAAAACCTTGCGCGTCGTGACGTGAAATAGACCAGAAGCGTATCTGGGAAATTCCCAGATCACGTCGCGACGCGGAGGTTCTGCGTCGCGACACGGAGTGTTCTGCGTCGCAACGCTAGGCCTAAATTCAGGTCTTTTCTTCATCTTCTCATACTCAATTTTCCCAACACTTCCCCCAAACATTCCATACAAGAAATTAACAACAATAAGTATCCAAAACATCATCAACATCATCCTCAACAATAATTCATATCATTCTATACACTTTATTTAATTTGTATCCAAAACTGAACAAATTGGGGATTCCCCATAATCACCATTCCTTGACATCATAGTCACTCATTCATCATCATATACAAGTCACCAAATTCCTATAATCATCAAAACTTCAAAATTCAACATATATCAATTTGGGTCAAGACTCTTTACCTCATTTTTGTTTGATCTACCTCATCCCTCATGGTTGTTCCTTTCTTTTTCCTTCTCGCTTGATGAATGGGTATTACCCGTTGCTCTTTTTTCTTTCTTCTTCTTCTTATTGTTCTTCATTTCTTTTTCTTCCCATCTCCCTAACGTTTTTCTTTCTCTCTTTTCTTCTATTTCTAATTTTTTTGAAACACTGAATAGTGACCTCCTTATAAACTAGGGCTTATTTGATATTTGGAAAAATGTAGAAAAGTGTAGAAATGTGGAGAAAATTTGAGATTTTTCTAGATAGGTCTGCATCACTATTCATCCAGAATTTTGACTTGCCATTTTTACCTTTTACTGGTTTGATTTTGGAAAAATATTTAACGTGGAAGTTGTAGGTATTGATATCAGTTTTCCGACGATATAAAATTCATTAAAAACGAAGTTCATATGAGAATGTTATTACCCAAGCACAGTGGGCTGTCCGGAGTGAAACATCATACAATTCTGTATCGGAACTTCGAGGAATAACGATTATCCTCAAGGTTTCCAATTAGTGTATGTGTGTTCAACATAACTTATATTATGAATATTCATCCCTGAATAAAACAGTAGTCGAGATTACCGGTCGACGGGATTACTGGTCATTACAATAGGTTACCACATAAATCCATTGTATGAGAAAAACTTATAGATATGGTGAAAATACCTTACGTAATAATTTTATCGACTCTATTCCCACTACTGTAACAACTTGAAGAACTCCCCGAGCCTGATCCAAACAGCCTACTTCAGTACCTCTGAAGTCTCAGTGAATTGAATTTGTCGACTCAGACTTTGGAACTCCGAATACCAATCTTCAACTTAGAACTCTGAAGGTTTAGGGTATTGGCAAGGTTTGTGTTTGAAGGGTTGATGGTGATGAAACAAAAAAGAACACTCACAAAGAAGAAGACATGAGATTGAGTCCTCAAGAATTGATGCTCTTCAAAAAGTTGGAAACTGAATGTAAAATAGGTTTAGGTTATGTATTTCCAACCATAGTAAAAAAGTTATGTTATTCCTTTTAAAGGTATGGTTTTCTAAGTCCAAAAATGGCTTCAAAATGCATCTAAAATAATAAAGACACGTAAGGGAGTTTGAACGCCTTAAGAACGCGTGACGAACGTGAATATTTCTGCAAAATCGTTCGAATGTCAGATCGAACGTGACTCGAATGTGAGGCCTTTGGTTAGTTTTGTTCGAATGTAATGAAGAATGTGACTTGAACGAATGGTATCCGGACACTTTAGTTTGAACGGAATGTCGAACGTAACTTGAATGTATGACCTCTGGAAGCTTTCATTCAAACTTAATGACAAACATGACACCAACCCAACTTGTTCGAACGGAATGACGAACGTAACAAAAACAAAAGCTCTGATATATTCATTTGATGTTGTCCAAACATACCCAAGCAGTTTAAGACTCATTATAACTCAATTTAACTTTGTTTTTTTACGGAAGTTGCCAACACAATAAACCCAACAAACTCCCTCTTTGGAATTTCGTGACAAAAATACCTAATACAAAGACTAAATAATTTAAATAAATAAAGTCATAGTCCACCATTAAAACATAGACTTTTCATATATTGACTCGATCTAGTCCTAAGTCTTGACACGATGAAGATGTACCTGTTAACCTGAAAAAATCACAAATAAAAATACCTGTGAAAAGAAAGGGAAATGACAAGAACATAAATGCATAAAATAAATGCACTTGTAAGAACATTCAGAATAAGAAAATGTATTAAACAATTCAAAGCAATTCAATTTCCATCCAAGTTCAAGTTATTGTATTTTTCCCCTAAAACCAAAGTCAAAGCAACTCAAATCTCCCTCTAACATATAGCCTAAAACTATGTAATCTCCCCATATGTACCATCTGGTCAAAATAGTCCAAACAACACATAATACTACCTTTTTGTCACAAAAGAAAAATGGTACAAGGAATGCACAAAAGAAAGACAATCACAACTTATAATCAGAAGCACTATCAAAAGAAGCATAATCACTGTTCGCAGCATCATCATATTGGGCACGCTCATATAACCAGGCAAAACGAGTGCGGACATAGGTCAAATCACTAGACAACAGATGAAGCTGAGCCATCATAGAAGTTTGGTTATCTAACAGACGTTGATAGAGTGATCACGGGGTACGCTAGTAGCGGAGGAGGGAGCATCAGTAGAGGATGAATCAACAGCTGTGGAAGGCTGACCAGAGGAAGGAGGAACAAAACCAAAATATGTCGGAAAAGGTGACTCAGGCTGATGATCATGGGACCCGACATACGCAATGCCAGCTGACACACTCACAAAGTGGTTCTTTACTCCTAAGTATAAGAGTGTCGAAGTAATAAAATAACCCGAAAAGTCCAGAGTCGATCCACAAGGAATAAATTTAGTAAAATAAAATAATAATTCAAGTGACCAAAAAGGCTAAATTGTTTGAAGTGATGAACAATTTTAAATTGAACTGCAATAATAAATTATAATGGTGGGGCATAGAGATCCAATATTGATATTTCAAATATAGAGAAATCTTACATTTATAATTTATAAATTGTCATTATTACATAGTTAATTTACTTTAGGAATTAATTTTGTCAAAACATTTAAAACAAGCCATAAAGACGGTGATAATATTTGTCTATAACAAGTACAATTAGGAACTCAATTATGCCAAATAAATAAAACCAGCAATAAAGGCGGTAACAAAGTTTGTCAATAATTAATCCAGATTGAAATTACTCTCTCATATAATATTGGGTAAAGTATTAACTGTGCCAACCAAGATTTGATTGTCTACAGAGAATCAAGACACCCGAAAATATAAAAGAATATTAAATATTAGTCTTCATATTACAATTCATATATATTATAATATAAGTAAGATTAATTTATATTCTCATATTTAGAGTTTCACCCTTTACCCCAGCAGAATGAAATTAGCTACTTATGATTTGAATAAGAACTTGCATAATTTTATTATTGAAAGAAAAAAGATTACAAAAAAATAAAACACACAAGACACTTCTTCCAAATTCTTCAAGAGTGAAAATGAAAGAAGCATCAAGAAAATGAGAGGTGACTACCTCTTTATAGTAGAAGTGCTCATCCCTCAATTATAAATTACAACTTTCCAAATCAAATACAAACAAAAATTTTTTTTTTTTTTTTTCTTTTTTTTTGACTTTTTTATTTTATTTTTGTTGATCATTTTATAAATATTTATTTTCTAATAATTAAAATTACATGCAACATACATTGATCTCTTCACTAATTTCAACCTTGAAAACCTCATACTAGAAACTCTTGCAAAGAGAAAAGTTGTAGATATTTGAGTCTTCTTTCATCTGGAACTATAATCGCCTCAATCCATATCGGAGTAAGAGGTTATGGCCAAAATACAACAATTGCGAAAAACTAAAATTTTCGAAATTGTACACTATTAGAACACCATTTCAGTCAATTCTTGCATATTCTTTCACCTACTCTTAGTTAGGATCATGTTCCTTACGAAAAATACTTATGTCTCTTTAGGTGATCGAGATAATATTGACGGGGATAGTCCTGCTACATAGTTCGCTTCTCAATAGTACAGCTAGCCAGGTGTATGGATAAGCTTGTAACATTGATATTTTTCAAAAGTATATAGGTATGTATGTTTTATTAAATGAATATTAATGCATTAAATGATTTAGTTTTCGAAAAGCTTATAGTTTGCTATAAAAGAAATGATCGAATATTGATTATATTAGAAATAATGAGTTTGCAGTATATGAAAATGTTTGCATGATTTTTGAGATAAATGAGCATATGTTTTAGAAATGATTTTTATATTAGAATACATTCCATTGAAATTTACATGTCAGGTTTATTTGTTCTGAGATAAAGTCTCATTTCACTAGTTTTACTCAAGTTGCCAGTTATTACCGTGTGAAAGATCTATGCTATTAGCTTTGTTGTTATATCGTGAGTGTATATAGATGAATGAGCTGTTTTAATTTATACAACATATTTATTTGCAGCAAAGAGATTTTTGATTTCTAGGAAATGATTATATAATATTTTATGCGCTGATTTACATATTCATGTATTTATTTATATTATGAAAAATTTATTTGATCCACCTTATTATTTATTTATCCACGACAGTAAATTGTGATTCATTGCACAAAGCGTTAGCTTACCCCTTCTTCATTTTACAGGTTCAGAAGTTCAAGAGGGGGCATGTCGTAATAAGTCGTAGGTTAAAGGTTTAGATTAATCGCAATTCACCACCATTTTGCCTACTTCTCACAGATAGTAGTTCCTCCATTTTGTCACATTCAGTTTCTTAATCATATTTTTTTATTAGAAAAAGGTTGTGCCAACAGTAGAAAATCCTTTTATTATTATTTTGATGAGTAATCTAGTTATGTCTTCACTACGTCCATAATCTTGAATGCTCAACCTATCATCATTATAGGTTGAGCATTCTATTATAGGGAAATAGTCCATTTAGAGAGTGTTAATTCCATATTTATTGGTAATGTCCATAACAAAATAAGTTCAATTGAGTTGTAATGAGTGTTGAAGTTCTCGTAGTAATTGGATAAGTATTTGGACAACATCAAATAGAGATATCATAGTGACATTCACTCTTTTGGATATTTCCAAATATTTAGAGCTCCAATTGACATGGGATCAGTGTCATCGGAAAGTAAACTCGAAGACGATCACGTTTATATAAAGAACGCATGATTTGGCCAAGGGACAAGAAATTTACAAGTGTTTTATTTTGCACCTCAAAATCAATCTGTGACATTCGTTAGTGTTTTAGTTCGAATGCCCGGAGGTAGAAACTTTATATTTGAGGTGCGTTTGAGAGGCGTTCGAATGCCTGTGCGTAAGTGGGTTATCTTGAACGCGTTTTTAAGCTAGATTTTCACTAGGAAACCCTTACCTTTGCCGCACTTATATAAAAAAAAAAAAAAAACTTAGAACCACCTTCACAAGAGTTGAATGCACATTAATCCGAGCCTCAATTATTCTTAGTTTTCCAACCTTCTTGATTTTCACCTTGAAGACATTTTTGAATATCTTGTCTTCATTTTCTTGGTGACATTGATCTTTGTTTGACCATCAACACATAAACAAATCCCTAACCCAATTCCCTAAACCTTTAGAGTTCTCAAGGAGGAAGATTGGTAGTCAGAGTTTCGGCATTGCATGCTGCATGGTTGATATGCTTAGATACTTTAATGGTTCTGAATAAGATCATTTGGTACGAGATCGAAGAGTTCTTTGGGTTATTAAAGTCTATAGGTATTATAGTCGGTGAAATTACTGCCATAGGTCTTATATCATCACTACAAGTTTCTCTCATTATAGTGGATTTTGGATGGTCGCCTAAATACCTGGAGTGGTTTTTTACTCGCACGAGTTTTCCACTTCGTTAACAAAATTGTTGTGTTAATTTTGTTTTATGTATTATTTTATTTGCTTATTTACTTTGATTTATTATTGTTAGACTTAAGGGTGCTTGTTGGTAATCCATAGAAACAATAATTATGACTTGACTTATTTTATTATGTTTAATTTTGCATAGGGGCAGAACCTTAGGAGAAATTCAAATTTCAATTGGTATCAGAGCCTTTCCTCGATCTTTGACCTTTAATTATTGATAGAAGCCGACCCTTGAATTATCCTCTTTTTTTTTATGGAACCTAGTACCCTCATTGGAAGGTTCACATTAGAGCATTCCTCAAATCCTTATATGAGAGGGTGTGGATGTCAATAGAATGTGGGTGGAAATCTCCCATGGTCATTGTTGACGGGACTTCTTCCCCTAAAGATAAACTAACATGGACAAGAGAGGAGTTTGAAGTGAGCAATAGGAACAGAAAGGCTATCAATGACATTCATGCTGCTTTTTGCTCTACTGAGTTTAGGAGAATATCAATGTATCAGATAACTAATGATGCATGGGACATCCTTCAGACCATGCATGAGGGCACAATATCTGTTAAGAATAATAGACTTCAAGAGCTTTCCACTAGGTTTGAGATCGCTAGGATGAAAGATGATGAGACCTTTAATGAATGTTACGCTGAGATTATAGATATAGTTAACTCCAGATTTAACCTAAGCTAGACTATTCCTACAAATATGATAGTTAGGAAAATACTGAGATCCCTACCTAACTGGTTTTTACCAAAGATCACAGTCATGGAGGAAAATAATGACTTAGATCACCTTAAACTAGAGGACCTCATAGGAAAACATCAGATGTATGAGAAAAACTTCTTGGATATAGAAAGCCTAAGACCATAACGATGAAGATCGCAAAAGAAGTTAGACATGATCCATCAAGTGATGATAATGATAATATTCTCACGGGAACTGATTTAATATAAGAAGAGTGGTCGTATCACTGATAGGGATAGAGAGGACAAACCTAGAGAGAGTAGGCGTAATATGGGGGAGTCTACAAAGGATAAAGATAGCAAATATTACACTATCCAATGCCATTAATGTAAAATGTATGGGCATACTAGATCTGAATGTCCCATATACCTAAAGTCAAAGGGTAATAAAGTTATTGCATCCTCAGATAGTGATTCAGAAGGTGGTTATGCTTCTGATGAAACTCTCCTAAGGAGAAAAGCAATTTCATTACTTTTACTACTAGTGTGGTATGTGAGAGAGAATATACCTTTAGTGATGAAGATGCTGAATCAGAATTCTCTCACGATGACTTTATAGATGAGGATAGTCTTGAGGTAGCTTATACCAAACTATTTAACGACAGCCTAGCTATCAAAAAGATAAATATTGAGGTTAGTAAGAGGTAAAAAGAATCTGAGCTAGACAAGAATGAAGTTCAAGGTATGATTGAGCAAAGTCTTTTAGTTATTGATGACCTTGAGGAGAGAAATAGAGAGTTATGTGATTAGGTCAAATTCTTAGAAGCTGAACTTGAAGATGCTAGAACACATGTGTCTACATTTTCTAGTGGGACGAAAAAGATAGACTACATTCAAAGATTAACGTTGAGTCAATTTGTGATAAGGCGTTATCGTCTAGAACTAAATATAACTTAGATAAAAAAATCGATTGATTGTAGTCATTTTATTCCTCATATTGTTCCTCGTCCTATGATTCCACCTCAATCTAGAGGTGTGGTACGTAAACCTCGCTCTCGTCTGAGTTTTATGCATGTTTGTCATCATTGCGACAAGTCAGGATATATTAGGCCTAAGTACTTCATGTTACAAAAAAAAGGCATAAGCGAGTTCCGCCTAGATTTGAGTCGTCAAATCTAGTCAGTCAAGTTTCTGCACTAGCTAAACGGACTCAACTCATTAGTGGGAAACTTGCATTGTTAACTTGGAGTTCTCAAGTAAAGGAGACTCTTAAGAAAGTTTGGGTGAGGAAGGGAGATGACTTTCCATCAACTTCTGTATGCCTTGACTCTAGCAAGAATGATGAGAGTGCATTTTGGTGTAACTCTTCTTAGATGTTGCATTCAATTTCCCCATTGCATGTGTGCGTGCGTGTGTTTTATATTTTTGCATGACTGCATGTTTTTATTTTCACTGCATATGGGTGTGTGTGTTTCGTTTTTAATATATCCATTGGTATATAGGATGGAAATCTGGACATAAATTTCATAGTCAATTCCAAATGGACGATAGTATGATCTCACTCGGGAATACAACTCCACGTACTATTAGATAAGGACAAGCAATGTTGTGTCTTTTATTATTTTTGTGATAATAGAAAAAATAAAAAAAGTATATAAAATCAAAAAAATCAAAAATATTTTGTGGCGTGATAGAGCATGAAAAGCTTATTGCATGTGATCCTGGAATGTAGGATGTCTGGTTATGCATGTATAATATGCTTTTACTTTTCTTGGTGCTTTATGTGCATGAGTGTGTATGATGGAAACCCTTAGTGTATTTTATGCTTGTATTTCACATACACGTTTTTCTGTCTTGAGGCTTGATCGTATGTATGAATTTTTGGACTGACAGTCTAATCTTTTTCGTACTTAGATCACTAAATAGTGTGACCTTTGACTAGATGACCTTATTCTATCCATTTGTAAAAGAAAAAGGAAAATATACAGTATAAATGAGTCTCAAGTGCAAAAGAGCCAATGAGCCAAATTCAAAAGATAAGGGCAAACCCCTTCACTCGAAAGAGTTTATTTAAGAGCTCATATTTTGGGGGATAATTTTATGTCATGTAACCAATATTGCTTATTTTCAGGTCCTAGCAGTACTGGGTTTGAACACTTATTTTGTGGACTTGGTGTGTTAAGAGATGCGATTTCTTTGGCTGTGTCCTGCTAATAAAATAAGGTCTTAAGGCTTGACTCATAGTGCACTTATTTTTCACGCAAGTGTTTGTTATGTTTTGGTGTTTACATTATATGCATGCGTGTATTATTTAGCATGATCAATAGTGGTGCATATTATTTATTGTCATACACAGCTAAATACTGATTAGGCATCATTATACTTGCTTGGAGTGCTGTTTTGAGTCATTTCTTTTTATATTTTTTTACTCATTGTGTGCTGGTGTGTGTGTTTCATATCGTTTTATATTGCATTTTCTTTAACATTGTATAATTGTGAGTTATTTTGTCTACTTCTCTTTTGTTCATTTTGCTACCTGAGTAGGGCTGTCTATTAGTGATGGGGAGTAAGTTAAGTTTGCATATTCTCTTGTATGTGATTTTAATTAGTATATTGATGTGTTAAGTTTACATATTGCCATTTCGTGACAAAATGGGGAGTACTATATCCATTTTATATCTCATTTTTAGGGGGAGTAGGATTAAGTTGGTAGTAGGATATCTACCTTTACATGCATGGGATTTTTATTTTGTTTTATCTGCTCTTTATATTCCATATTCTTTTCACGGTATAGTGTTGTTTGTGGATGTTTAGGTGAGTAGATTAGTGGCTAAGGTGGCATCGACTTCAAGACTACTTGGTTAGGCATTAGATCGAGTCATATTATAATAAGTCACTGTCTTGATGGTTGGCAGTAGACTATTTTATTTTTGGGTCTTTTACCGTAGTCTTTGTATTATGTAGTATTTTATCACGGAATGCCAAAATGGGAGATTTTTAGTTCCATATTTGTTGGCAATGTCCGTAACAAAACAAATTTAATTGAGTTGTAATAAGCATTGAAGTTCTCGGAGTAATTGGCAAGTATTTGGACAACATCGTATGGAGATATTATAGCGACATTCACTCTTTTTGGATATTTCAGAAGATTTAAAAATCCAATTGACATGGGGTCGGTGTCATTAGAAAGTATACTCGAAGACGATCATGTACATATAAAGAACGTATGATTTGGCCAAGGGACGAGAAAGTTACAAGCGTTTTAAGTTGCAACTCAAAACTAATCCATGACATGCGTTCGAGTTGCGTTTGTCTTTACAGTCGAACGTCTGGAGGCAGAAAATTTGTATTTGAGGTTTGTTTTAGAGGCATTCAAATGCCCATACGTAAGTGGGTTATTTTGAACGTGTTTTTAAGCCAGATTTGCACTCGGAAATCATTACCTTTGCTCTACCTATATAAACAAACTTAGAGCCACCTTCACAAGGGTTGAAAATACATTAGTCTGATCCTAATATCTTCTTAGTTTTTCAATCTTCTTGATTTTCACCTTGAAGACTTTTTTGAATATCATGTCTTATTTTCTTGATGATAATAATGTTGGGTTTCTACGGTCTAACCGGGATCATTTTAAACAATGAAACAACATGTGAATACTCGAAGAAGTTGCGGAATACTTACATCGATCGGCTTTTACGACGCAAGGGACAATAAAACTTTTTAAGCCCTTTGTACCTCACGATTTTGCTGCTGTTTATGTCCTCCAAGAATTTTCGGCCATGGACTCCATTGATGCTCCAAGCTCCAAGCTTCTCAAATGGTGATTCCAACCTCACAAGTGCGGTTCCCTATCACCTTCGCAAGACTCCTAAAGCGTGCTAGCACTCCGGAAATTTTGCGGTAAAATTTCCTTTAGCTTCTCTATAGCTCACGGCAATGCAGTGAAGGAAGAAGAAAGAATGCCCCTTGGGCGAGAGAGAGAGGAGAGGAAAGAGAGAAGAAGAAAAAAAATGTGTTGGTTAATTGATTTCTAAAATCAATTAAAACATATATCATAAATTTGAATTTCAAAAAGTCAAAAGGTACAAGCTTTAAAGCTCCCAACAACCACCATCAATCAAAGTGACAAGTTGTCAAATCACTCAAAGTGACTAGACATCACATTAATCGATTGACTAGTGATTTGACGCTTGATGTGACTTGTGGGCCGCACTTAAATTCGCAATGCGACTGCTCCCGCAAACACTCCTGGGCTCGGGTTCGCTAATTCCAAATTAACGAATTTTCCGTTGCGACGTAATTAACTAATTATGCCTAGCAAAATCACTATTCACGTCGCTAACGAATTAATTCTAAATTAACTCGTTTGCCCGAATTAAAATCTAATTTCAATTCCACGTCGAAATCCAATTTCATATAATATATCGAATATATTATTTTATCGATTAATTCCAAATTAATCGTTTTCTCTCTTTAATAAATATTTTATCCCAGATAAAATATCTCCGTAATTAATCCCAGATTAATTTTTATCTCTCTCATGAATTAATCCTAGATTAATAAAGTGCGAGTCATACGTCATCGGTGAATCTTCGGGAAGCGACCATGAGATCCCCGGATATGCTGGCAGTAAATCCGGTCGTCGGACTATCCGAACACGTATGTACCTAGTACTACGTTTTTACCGATTTACAAGACAAGGTTGGCTTCTAGCAAAGCGCCATGCCTACCCAATTCTCTAGAAAAATCCTTACAGGAATAAGTGATCTATATCAGGCATAATATACGTAGTATTGCGTATTTCGATCCAGTATCGGATGTCACGTGCAAGGCCTGGGGCTGGAAATGTGTATGCCCCGTACGAAGCACATATCGGATCTGGTAACTAGTCTCTATAATCGGATAAACATGATCTAGTCATTTTATCCCGATGACTACAGTACATAAGAGAACCAGTTCCGTATCCTACGTGATCATCATCTCCATTATGACTAGAGTGATACTTCCATCTCGACATCACACCCAATACACTACGATTCTCTATATACCCAGAAGAGGCGTACACAGAACCGGTTAAAGCCCTGGATGACCAAAACAAAAGTATATTGATTGTCGCAAGTATTAGCGGTGCAAGTCTCAGGTTAAGACCAAATACACCTACCCTGATTCGGACTTCCATAGACACATAGTCATACTACCAATGGAATTCCGAGGGGTCTATCCAGAGCGAAGCTGTTTTCCGTACCATCGGTAAAACACAACCTCCTACTACACTTGCATGAGTATCATATACCCAAATATATGAGAACTATGTCGTTATGCCCTCACAACGTGCACAAGTGTAATTCTAGTCTTTTCGCATTATCGATGTCCAATCTCGATAATACTCTGACTAGTGATATTTAATGATTAAACCTTTGTGGATTGATACTGTCTCATATCATCTCAATCCAGGAACTAATCATAAGGACCTTTCATCATTTATACATCTTGGTGATCTAATCACAAATGATAAAAGAGCAATTTCCTTTGTCACATAGTTAATTTATACAACAACACCATGATATGTACAAATAGTGACGCTATGGGTCATAACTGTCCAACAATCTCCCACTTGGCCTATAGCCAGTCACTCGAGTGTCCTACACCCGAACTATGTACGGTTCGTTCAAATTACTGAGAATAGACTTTCGTCAGCGGATGTTCATGATTATCATATGATGCGATTTATACAATCATCACATCGCCACGATGTATGATCCGAACAAATCAGATGAATAGTCGAATTATATATTTGGATCATTGATGAGACCATTAATTCTTTAGCCTGCGCTGTTGCCTAGCTCAGCTGCTAACAGAATTATATCTAATCTAATTAGATTTATTATCAATCCAGAAGGCTTCTATTTCTGTCTCAGTTACAGCAATAACCCGCTTTTGTTGTTTATTCGGTAACAATATCTTGCATGGAAGATTTCCAGCTCATTGTCCCATTTTTCAAACTGTGTAGTACCGTTTTTACGATTTATAGTCGTTTATATCGGTTATGAAACTTGCAGCAGTGATCCCAGTCACCTCAAGTTCTCCTTCTCCATAGTATAAGACAGCATCCTTAGTTCGTCTAAGATACTGAAGGATGTTCTTAACATCAATCCAATGACTATCACTTGGATTGGCCTGATTGTGACTCCATATGCTCAAAGCCTATGAGACACCAGGTCGTGTACATTTTTCAATGTACGATTCCTCGGAGATGATTAACAACTTTAAATATATCCCAGTAGATCTTTATTCCTAGAATAAGGGTTGTTTCTCCCAAGAATTCTACGGAGAATTTTCTTGAAAGCCAAGCTTTCACCGATTATATTTTGGGAAATATCATTTCCAAGAAATGACATATCATCATTACTCAGGACATTCATTGTCAGTGCGCTCCCACTAACCTCCTTATATACACAAGAATCATTTTTGTTTCGAATTAAATCATACACCATTATGATTACATCAAAACGATAATTACAAGAATTCAATGCTTGCTTCAATCCATACATGGATCGAATAATCTTGCAAACCTTGTTTGCTAGTTTTGGTATGACAAAACCGTCAGGATATTGTAAACATCCTCCAAAAGGTTTCCGTTAAGGAAAGCGATTTTGGCGTTCAGCTGCCATATTTCATAAATGAAACATGCAGCATTAGCAAGCAATATCCAAATGGATTTAACAATGGCAACATGTAAAAGGTTTCGTCGTAATCGACACAATGTTGATAAAGATACCTTTTTCGATACAAGCCTAGCTTTGTACGTTGGTATGTTGCCATCCACGTATGTCTTCCTTGAAGACTTATACAGTACCAGTAGGCACAATGCCTTGCGGTACAACAACCAGTGTCTAAACTTGGTTGGTATACATGGAGTCCATTTCGGACTTCATGGCACTTTGCCATATTAGGGAGTTGATACCTTGTATCACTTCCTTCATACGTAGTCGGTCGGAGTTCCTCAATAAGATTGACATCTTTATGAGGTGAGATCAAAAACCCATACCCCAGGTTGTTTTCTGACTCTATTCGACTTACGTGGTTCTTGTGTATTCGAAGATTATTGGTATAGTTTCATCCTTGATGAACTATTTGTGTTCCATTAGGAATCGGTGTTAGGAACAGTACTACTCTGATTTTCATCGAGTTTTACTTTCCTCTCACTTACCACTGCATATAGGTATTTCTCTTAGGAAAACCGCATGGTGAGCAACAATTAAATTGTTCTCTAGTGAGATGTATAAGTACTATACTTTGGTATCCCTAGGATAACCCACAATTAGGCACTTATTCGATTTGGGTTCTAGTTTGGTATCATCCAAACATATGCCTAGCATTCCCAAATCTTCAGAAATTAGAAAACCTAGTTTCTTTCCTATTCATATCTAATATGAAGTCTGTCAAACATATTTTTATGGAACCTTATTCAAAATAAGTTTTGCACTGTTTAAAGCTTATCCTTTAAAGGAAATGGTAGCTCAAAGCGACTCATGATTAACCTTATCATGTCCAACAAAATTCGGTTTCTCTGTTCGGACACACCGTCAAACTGACGTGTTCCGGGAGCAGTCCTCATTGAAAGAATACTATACTCTTTCAAGTATATGAGAAAGTTATTGCTTAAGTATTTTTATCATGGTCTAACCGTGATGGTTTTAATACTTTAGTCGATCTGTTTGTCTACTTCGTGTCGAAACTCTAAAAGTTTCCGATTTGTGTTTCACAAGAAACACATAACCATAACGCGATGCCACATCCGTAAAGGTCACGAAATATTCATATCCACCTCTAGCCTAGCTAGATATGGGCCCACTTACTTCACTATGAATAAGGGCTAACAGATCAGTGGCACTTGCACTTTTACCAAGTAAAAGGCGTTTTAGGCACTTTGCCTAATAAACTAGATTCGTAGACTTCATTTGAATGGAATCAAATCCGTCCTAGTATCCACTCTTCGAAAGTGTGGATATACGAGTCTTGGTTATTGTGTCCCAGACAACAATGCCACTTATAAGTCTCAACTGATTAATTCAATTTGAGCTATTTGTTTGTCATGTTATATGTTTGAGATTTATTTATATTCAAAATATAAATACTGTTATTCACATCTAATGTGTTTATCTCAATATCATCTTTATAAAATGAAACACTTTAGTGTTCTAGAATATAAAAGTATACCCGCAACGGGTTAAACCCTGATACAGAGATAATGTTTCTAGTCAAACTAGTTACATTTTAACAGTTTCCTAATTTAAGTACACACCCGAAGGGTAGTTCCTAAACTTAGGTATCTACGGTTAAAACAGCGACTGTCGTCCCATTTCTGATTCATAGATTAATCTCAACTGTAGTCAGTATCCTACTTACAGCAGATTCTGCACTACAATACATATTTATATACCACTTCCAGTATCTAAAATCCAATTTTAATACTAGCAGTGAACATTTTATGACAAACATATTTGAAGTCGGAGTCTTACACCGTCCTCAATTCCTTCATGTCTGCCTTGTCCATACGGCAGTCACGCTTCCGTGTCTCCGTTTGCCATAATTACATTGTTCTCCAAATTTAGGCAGACATCTTGGGATATGTCCTTTATCTTCCCAGAAGATTATAATGATTTTGCCTTTGCCCTTTTCGGTACCCCAGAAGCCTTTGGCAAATCCTTGGCCTTCCGGAATGTCGAAATAAGATGCGCGCCTTGCGCTTCTTGCCTTATTGCAAACTTTGGCTTTAACTCATTGAGTATAGCCATTAACTCTCCAAGAGTTTTTCTATTGCAATTAGTTCTTCTAAGATCTAAGAATAGATCTATGAAGATCCTTCAATTTCATTATCATACTATAAGGATCTAATCCTTAGTTCTGATTAAGAAATTAAGGATTCTTGCGGCAAGTTTAATGGATTAAGCACTAAAGTTATCATCACATAAATATTCCAAATATCATGCTGTACTATTTGCTTAACTCCGGGCTTAGGCCGAAGATGTTATTTTATCAAATAAAGTAACTTCTTAGTTTTCAGGACCATCCTGAAACTTTATTCCCAATTTGAAAATTAAAGTCGCTTAAAAACATTTTTCACCCAGGATTATGTTTTAAACAGTAATCTTTCAATTTATCTTGATTGCTATAGTCTAACTATCCAATCAACGATTTTAGGTACTATTCATTATAATGATTACTATAGTCCAACTATATAATCAACTATAATTTAATAGGTTAAAATTAATTATATTGATTAAATTCAATTATATTGATTACTATAATCCAATTATAAAATCAACTATAATTCAATATATTAATTCAAATATATTGATTACTATAATCCAATTATATAATCAACAAAAACTTGTTGTGATATTTTTATATCGTACCGCAAGTGTACGGTGTCAAGTTTTAGTATAAATATGAGTTAAGAGTGTCGAACCCACAGGGATTGCGTTAACTCACATTAAGTACTACAATTGATAATCCTAACTTTATTTAGACAATATTTAACAAAGATTTAATTATATAAATAAAATATAAAAATAATAAAATAGGAGGAACTAATACGATAGAGATTCTGTATTATGATTTCACCTAGTTGTCACATATGTATTTGTTATGGCAATTACCCTTGTTCGGTTATATTGTTTATAAGTCAAGACTCCGAAATTATCCACTCCCTCTCTCGAGTGCCGAGTGAAAATATCATTAACTACAGACTTCGATATCTCTATAAAAATCCAATAGTTAACAACTCATTACGCTTTGTGATTCTATATTAATGACTTCAAAGGACTATAGATTCTCTCGAACTCTATAAAATCATAGGCTATATTCTCTAGATCTATTCAAAATCCCCTCTCTCGAGTGATAGATTCTAAACATTCATCATCTCAAATTGTGGCCAGCAATCAAGAAGCATTAAACTTAAAAGAATATAAATAAATTGAATAAAACTTCATCACAAAATTGATAAACACAATAAAAGGTTCAAGCATAGATTACATCATTCTCCAGAATTAAGGAGTTTAGTTCATGACAAAAGATAAAAACAATAATAAACAAGTCATGAATCTAATGGAAATCATTAGAGTTCTAAGAAAGAAACAAGAAAATAAAACCCGAATTGAATCTCTTCTTCCTCGGACGTCACCGCCTATGTCTCCTCTTGTCGCTCTTCAATCCTCTCCTTGGATCTCTAAAAATATTTATTTCTGTGTTTTGTGCAGTGTATTAGCCTCCTCTTGAGTATTGGAAGAACTGTTTTATTTATAATAGAGGCTAGGAGTCATTAAACATCTAAAAAAACCCTGAAATCCTGTTTCTGGTCCGCTGGGGACGCTGCGGCGCCGAACAGTGGGAGCTGCAGCGCCCAAATCTCGGGAAAATGTATGTAAATGACTAGATCTCGTCGAGTAGATGCAAATCGATATATTATGGGTCTCGTAACTCTTTCTAAATCAAAAGTTATAGCCTTTTTAATTTCAGTGCGCAGCTGATGCAGGTTTTTGCTGCTTCTTGAGTCTGATACTCCCGATAGGTCCCGAAATACACGTATTTACTCCATTCTTGATGTTATAATGCTTCCTACAAATAAGACATAAAATAAACTATAAAATACATTAAATGGCTCGAACCATAACAAAATAATAGGCTAAATATGCTAAAATAAGTGGGTATAAACCACACTTATCAAACATTGCTCATTGGGGTTATCAACCTCTTCTTCTGTTACTGTTTCCTCCTGACCTACAGGTTATGATTTGACATTGCTCATTGGGGTTGACTTTAATATCACTCAGAAACACCCATGTCTGTTGATTGGCCATGGAAGAAACAATCAACCCAATTTGCGCTTCTAAAGTTTTCATATTTGCCTCTATATCGCCCATTCGTGTTTCGAAGTTATCCAGCCTTGACTCATTCCTCTCAAACCTCTCTGAAACTGTAGCTACAAACATGCTCATGAGGTCTTCTAATGAAGGTTTCTACTCAGCTCTTGGATAATTGAAGCCATGAGGAGGTTGCAAAATGTTTTCCATATCAGCATATGAAAAATTCGGATGATAATAAATAGGCATAGGACTGCCTCTATAGTTGTTGAAGTTCCGATTGTTCACATACTGTACTTGTTCAAATTCTGCTCCTATGTTGGGTAAAAATATTCTATTAGCAGAAACAGCTTCAATAGACGATTGGCTCATTTGATTTGTCAATACTTCTAGATGAGTCGTGAGGGATGATACTTGAGCTATCAGTGCACTAACAAGATCTACCATTGCTTCTTTCAAACTCACCTCGTACGAAAAAATAAAACAAAATAAAATAAAATAAAATAAAAATAAAATAATAAGAAATAAAAATAAAAATAAAACTTAAGACAAAAATAAAGAAAATAAAGAAAATAAAAATAAAATTCTAAATTAAAGCTAAGATTACTTGGTAGTAGTATTAATATGAATTAAACAAACAATCCCCGGCAACGGCGCCAAAAACTTGTTGTGATATTTTTATATCGTACCGCAAGTGTACGATGTCAAGTTTTAGTAGAAATATGAGTTAAGAGTGTCGAACCCACACAGATTGCGTTAACTCGCATTAAGTACTACAATTGATAATCCTAACTTTATTTAGACAATATTTAACAGAGATTTAATTATATAAATAAAATATAAAAATAATAAAATATGAGGAACTAATACGATAGAGATTCTGTATTCTGATTTCACCCAGCTGTCACCTATGTATTTGTTATGCCAATTACCCTTGTTCGGTTATATTGTTTATAAGTCAATACTCCGAAATTATCCACTCCATCTCTCGAGTGCCGAGTGAAAATATCATTAACTACAGACTTCGATATCTCTATAAAAATCCAATAGTTAACAACTCATTACGCTTTGTGATTCTATATTAACGACTTCAAAGGACTATAGATTCTCTCGAACTCTATAAAATCCTAGGCTATATTCTCTAGATCTATTCAAAATCCCATCTCTCGAGTGATAGATTCTAAACATTTATCATCTCAAATTGTGGCCAGCAATCAAGAAGCATTAAACTCAAAAGAATATAAATAAATTGAATAAAACTTCATCACAAAATTGATAAACACAATACAAGGTTCAAGCATAGATTACATCATTCTCCAGAATTAAGGAGTTTAGTTCATGACAAAAGATAAAAACAATAATAAACAAGTCATGAATCTAATGGAAATCATTAGAGTTCTAAGAAAGAAATAAGAAGATAAAACCCGAATTGAATCTCTTCATCCTCGGACGTCACCGTCTATGTCTCCTCTTGTCGCTCTTCAATCCTCTCCTTGGATCTCTAAAAATATTTATTTCTGTGTTTTGTGCAGTGTATTAGACTCCTCTTGAGTATTGGACGAACCGTTCTATTTATAATAGAGGCTATTAGTCATTAAACATCTAAAAAAACCCTGAAATCCTGTTTCTGGTCCGCGGGGGACGCTGCGGCGCCGAACAGTGGGAGCTGCAGCGCCCAAATCTCGGGAAAATGTATGTAAATGACTAGATCTCGTCGAGTAGATGCAAATCGATATATTATGGGTCTCGTAACTCTTTCGAAATCAAAAGTTATAGCCTTTTAATTTCAGTGTGCAGCTGATGCAGGTTTTTTGCTGCTTCTTGAGCTGATACTCCCGATAGGTCCCGAAATACACATATTTACTACTCCATTCTTGATGTTATAATGCTTCCTACAAATAAGACATAAAATAAACTATAAAATACATTAAATGGCTCGAACCATAACAAAATAATAGGCTAAAGATGCTAAAATAAGTGGGTATAAACCACACTGATCAATAATCAACTATAAATGAAATAGTTTGAATATAGTCCAACTGTTTATTAAAACAACATTAATTATTAGTCCAACTAATATATTAATTTAACGACGAATAATTTGTAATAAGCACGTATGGCAAGTAACTAAACGAATATTGCAATTAATACTTGCCTCCCACTATTTTTCGGCGAGCCTCTAACCCTCTGTGGAGTACTCGGGAAACCTTGTTCCCTAGTGGGCTAGGATCCGTTAAATAACACACAATCTTGACTTTGGCCAACAAATTGTATGATAATTAACTAGGTAGATCTCTAAGATCAATTGGATCCCATCCAATTCCTAGATCTAGTAGGTGGACGTCCAAGTCCGAACATATATCTATATATGCCAATATATCCAATATATTCCCTAACCTTTTCCTAACTTTTCTCTGAATCAACTAAGCCTTGGCTTTGGCACAACAAACTTAGTGATCCCAGTTAAGCGGAACCCATTGACCCTAGAAAGATTCGTAATCAATGTCGATGGACAAGAAGTGATCTTGACTTTGGCCAACAAATCACAACTTGGACAAGACACCAATATGGATGGAACAAAGCCTTCGTGATTCAAACACATCCTGATACGAAACAGGATACGAAAAGACGAAACCCGATCCAAGATCCCGTAGACCCCCAAGGAACCTGTCCTTGAAAACCCTTGGAGATAGCCTCAGATGAATTTTGCCAGCAAATAGGACGCAACAAAGGATGCCAACCCTTTGATAAGTCTTTGTTCAATCACTGAACGATGATAAAATTTCTAATCTCAAGAAATTCACTATTCACGCACAAATAATAGGGTGCCTTCATTAAGAGTTGTTTTTGAGTTTAAATAGTAACATACTCAAACCCTAAGAGAGCTAAAAAGACTAATATAGCCCTAAACTACCCATTATCAACTAAAAGCCCATAATTCCTAATTTCTAGCCCACTTTGAACCCATAACTAAATAAAATAAACTAACCCAAATAATAAATAAAAACGGTAATCCCCGTTGGTTCCATACATGCAAATAAATAATAAATATGCCTAAATAATGGAAAACGATTCATGCTGCTCCTCGATACTTGGGTCAAGTGTATAACTCTTGAACCCTCTTCCTTGAAGTCCAACTGGTCTCGAACCTGCTTGTTCAAGTCAGCTACATGATGTTGGGCCAGGCCTGCCATAGCGTCCTTGATCCTCCTAGCTCTGTGTCTTGTAATTGGTCCAACCGGTACATGGATTGGATCGGTTGTGGTCTGGCCGAATCAGGTGCAGCTAGGATCACATCATCCCCTCCCTCTTGAAAAGGATTCGACCTCGAATCGACACCTGCATCAAAAAGGACAAATCAGAAACATTAAATGAAGCAGAAACATTATACTCACCAGACAGATCAAGCTTATATGCATTATCATTGATCCTTTCGATGACTTGAAAAGGACCATCTCCTCGGGGTTTGAACTTGGATCTCGTTGAGCCGGAAACCTTTCCTTACGCATGTGTAACCAAACCCAATCACCAGGCTCAAACACCACGCGTTTACGGCCTTTATTCGCATGAGAAGCGTACTGCTCATTTTTCCGTAATATGTGTTCACGTGCTTTCTCATGTATTTGTTTCACCAATTCTGCTTTCTTTTTCCCATCTAAACCTACTCTTTCCTCAACAGGCAAAGGCAATAAATCCAATGGTGTTAGTGGGTTAAAGCCATATACAATTTCAAAAGGTGAATATGAAGTAGAAGAATGAATGCACCTATTGTATGCAAACTCTATAAATGGCAAACACTCTTCCCATGATTTTAGATTTTTAGTGACTATAGTGCGAAGCAATTGAGTCAAAGTCCTATTGACCACCTCTGTCTGTCCATCTGTTTGAGGGTGACACGTAGTAGAATAAAGTAATTTAGTCCCTAGCTTACCCCACAAAACCTTCCAGAAATGACTCAAGAATTTAACATCTATATCAGAAACTATACTCCTAGGAATCCCATGTAGTCGTACTACTTCCCTAAAGAATAAGTCTGATATATTAGTGGCATCATCAGTTTTATGGCATGCAATAAAGTGTGCCATTTGCTAAATCTATCAACCACTACAAAAATGGAATCCTTACCTCGTTTAGTCCTAGGTAAACCCAACACAAAATCCATCGAAATATCTACCCATGGTTCACTAGGTACAGGTAATGGAGTATATAATCCATGAGGCTTCACCCTAGATTTGGCTTTTCTACAAGTGAGACACCGATCACAAATTCGCTCTACATCGCGCTTCATTCTAGGCCAATAAAAATGCTCCTTTAAGGTTTCTAGGGTCTTACTAATTCCAAAATGTCCCATTAGTCCACCTCCATGAGCCTCTCTCACTAATAGCTCACGCATACTACAAGAATGAATGCACAACTTATTTTCTCTAAACAGAAATCCCTCATGCTGGTAGAATTTACTAAATGCAGATTTAATACATGCATCATATATATCACAAAACTCCACATCACATGCATAAAGCTCTTTAATAAATTCAAATCCTAACATTTTAGCATTTAAAGAAGTAAGTAAAACATACCTGCGTGACAAGGCATCTGCAACTATATTTTCCTTACCTTGTTTGTAGCGAATGACGTACGGGAATGTCTCTACAAACTCCATCCATTTAGCATGACTCTTGTTCAGTTTTCCTTGCCCTTTAAGGTGTTTCAAACTCTCATGATCTGTGTGTATCACGAACTCTTTAGGCCATAGGTAATGCTGCCAATTCTCCAGTGCTCGAACAAGTGCATACAACTCTTTATCGTACGTAGGATACCTCAACGCTGCCCCGTTCAACTTTTCACTGAAGTACGCAATAGGTCTTTTCTCTTGCATCAATACTGCCCCAATACCTATTCCGTTGCGTCACACTCTATCTCAAATGTGCTCTCAAAGTTAGGTAGTGCGAGAACTGGTGCACTGCATAACCTTCCCTTGAGAGTCTGAAATGCACTCTCTTGAGCTTCACCCCACTGAAATCCAACAGTCTTTTTGACTACCTCAGTCAATGGTGCGGCTATGCTACTGAAATCCTTCACAAAACGCCTGTAGAAACTCGCTAATCCATGAAAGCTTCTACCTCAGACACTGTAGTAGGTGTTGGCCAATCTATAATCGCTTTAACTTTCTCTTCATCCATCTCTATGCCATCTGCAGTCACTACAAAACCAAGAAAAATGACTCTATCCATGCAAAATGTGCATTTCTTATAATTAGCAAATAATCTTTCTTTTATAAAAATATCAAGCACACTTTTCAAATGATCTACATGTTCATCTAAAGATTTACTGTATACTAATATGTCATCAAAATAGACCACTACAAACTTCCCTATACATGCACGCAACACATGGTTCATAAGTCTCATAAAAGTACTAGGGGCGTTTGTTAAACCAAAAGGCATTACTAACCACTCATATAACCCATACTTAGTTTTAAAAGCGGTCTTCCACTCGTCACATTCTCTCATACGAATCTGGTGATATCCACTCTTAAGGTCAATTTTACTAAAAATCTTAGATCCATGTAGTTCATCTAACATATCATCTAGCCTAGGAATGGGATGTCGATACTTTACCGTGATATTATTGATGGCACGACAATCCACGCACATACGCCACGTCCCATCCTTCTTAGGCACTAATAACACTGGTACTGCGCACGGGCTCATACTCTCTCGTACGTAACCCTTCTCCATCAGCTCCTCAACTTGCCTTTGAAGTTCCTTGGTCTCCTCAGGATTACTCCTATATGCGGGTCTATTAGGAATGACAGATCCAGGACACGAAATCAATCTGATGTTCTATCCCTCGAATGGGTGGAAGCCCATTAGGAATGTCCTCTGTGAGTACGTCTTCAAATTCCTGCAAAAGAGAAGAAATAGAAACAGGAAGTGAATTGTTAGTGTTAGTAAGTAAAGAAAAGTCTGGTGTGTCTTTATACACTAGCAGCAACATGAGTTTGCCATCTTTGTAGGCTCTCCTCACTTCTCCCTCACCAAGATAAAAACTCTTTTTCACTCCCTTTCTTCTCACTCTCTCCCTCAGCCCCATTTCCCTTGGGTTTACTCTCAGTTCTAATCCCAGTGTTTCCCCCACTCTCGTGTTTAGATCTCATTTTCTCACTATTATCACTCTTATCCCCCAAGGATGCGGCTTCTCTCTCTCTCTCTCTTTCCCTTTCCAACTGTAATTTGACTTGATCATCATGAACTTGTTTTGGTGTCAAAGGGTATAATGTAATGGGCTTTCCTTATGCTGGAAAGAATATTTGTTTCGAAACCCATCATGTATCACCTTCTTATCGAACTGCCACGGCCTCCCCAAAAGTATGTGACCTGCCTGCATTGGTACCACATCACAAACACCTCATCCGTGTAAGGTCCAATGGTAAAAGTCAACAATACCTGCTTGGTCACCCTGATCTCACCACACTCATTAAGCCATTGTAGCCTATATGGCTTAGGATGGGCCAAACATGACAATCTCAATCTTGCCACCAATGATGTGCTAGCCACGTTGGTGCAACTACCCCCATCTACGATCATACTACATGACTTCCCATTCACGCTACACCTAGTATGAAAAATATTCTCTCTCTGCTGCTCGGTCTCCTACTCAACTATCTGTGTTGTCAATGCTCTCCTAGACACAAGCGACAGGTTATCTAGTGGGTATGCTGCTCCCTCATCATCATTAGCATCCTCTAATGCAGGCATCTCATCTTCCACCTCCTCATCTGTGGAATCGATATTACCATCATCCTTCACTATTAGTGTTCGCATGTTGGGGCACTGTGATGCATAATGTCCCAAACCTAAGTACTTAAAACACTTTACCTCCTTGGATTTTGGAATTACCACTTCAGACTTAACCTTAACTCTACCAGCCTCTATTTCCTTTCCCTTACCACTATCAGCCCTAGGCTTATTGAAACCCTCATCTCTCCGTTCATTACAAGGCCACTTCCCTCTCCAAGCAGAAGTTCCATGTGTAGTGTATCTAGATGCTGATTTCTTCCTCAACTGTCTTTCTACCTTGATCGCCATATGTAGCATATCCTCCAACTCCACATAATGATGCAACTCAACTACACTTGCAATCTCCTTATTTAACCCTCCTAAAAACCGAGCCATCGTGGCTTCTCTATCCTCCACCACATTCGCCCTAATCATTGCTACCTCTATCTCTGTATGATAGTCCTCAACACTCTTCGAACCCTGATACAAATGTTGTAGCTTCTGATATAATTCTCTGTAATAGTGGCTTGGAATGAACCTCTTACGCATGAGAGCCTTTAACTCCTCCCAGGTCTCAACTGGCCTCTCATGGTTCCTCCTCCTGTTAGTTACCAACTGATCCCACCAAATCACACGCATAGTCTGTAAACTCAATTGCAGCCAACTTCACCTTCTTCATCAGAATACATATGACAATTAAAAATTAACTCAATCTTCCTTTCCCAGTCCAAATACGCCTCTGGATCATTTCTGCCGTGGAAAGATGAAATTTTCATCTTGATACTGCCTAGGTCACCATCAATATCATCTCTCCTACCACCACGATCTCTCCAGTCAGGCTCCCTCCGATAGTCATAATTATGCTCATCATATGCATCTCTCCCATATCTATCTCCAAATCGGTCACCAAATCTATCACCAAATCGTCTATTTTCTCCCCCATAGGCCCTTCTATCTCCTCTCTGAAAACCTCTCTGCTCATCAAACCTCATATCCCGCCTGTCATATCTCCTCTCATACCGCCTATCCCGCGGCCTATTCCTATCCTCCTCATCTTCGAACTCATCCAACTCCTCAATATCATCCAGATTATTCTCTGCCTCAAACTCATGTATAGGTACCCTAGGTGGTTGTTGCTCTGCCTGTTCCTGCCTAGATTGTTGTGGCCCCTCAACCTCCTTCGGAACACTAGAGAATTGGAGAGTAGTAACCTCCCTCGACAACCTCTCCATTGCCGCATTCATAGTTCCAAACATCTCCCGGAACTCAGCCATACTCTTTTCCATTGTATTAATCCTCTCATCCACACTCATATCTTTCTCTGCCATCTTACTTAACAAACAGATTAGTAATAACAAGAAATAAATAAAGTAAACAAAGAAAACCTCACGAACTCTCGTGTTTCACTCTCTCTCAAACACTCTCTTCGAAAAATTACCTCCGTTCAATGTCGAACGCTAACCACCAATGGATTGCACAATCCGTGTGTAGTCCAAAAAGTCAGCAAAATCCACAAGGAATCAAAGGAATAAGGATATCAAGTAATTTATGACGTGACTCAAGAAGCAACGACGATATTCGATCAATAAAACCTAAAACTAGAGTGCAAAATGAAATAATAAAATAAACAAGAGCAATGGTTTTTTTTTTTTTCAACAAGATCTTATTGAAATTGCCCTAGAAAACTAGAACAAACACAGTAGTGATATGGTATTTGTATACCAGGATGGAATTAAACACCAATGACCAATGTCACCGAACGTAAGACGAAGAAAAAAAAAACCAAACAAGACGAGCCCAGAATACAATTTCAGTAAAAAAAAAAAAGACAAACAAAACAAAAGAATAAAAGAAAGTAAAGAAGAAGCTAACAATAGCATATGGCCATTAAAGTGGCCTTCAATGTGCAAAAGGACAAGTGACAGGCGTGGGGCTTTTTTTTTTTTTTTTGCTCAACGACACAGTAACAAAAAGACAAGATTGAGAGACTAAAAGAAAAAAAAAATTAGAAGAAACAGAAAGAAGATAAAGTCAGACCTGAAATCTGGCTCTGATAACCAATTGATACGAAACAGGATACGAAAAGACGAAACCCGATCCAAGATCCCGTAGACCCCCAAAGAACCTGTCCTTGAAAACCCTTGGAGATAGCCTCAGATGAATTTTGCCAGTAAATAGGACGCAACAAAGGATGCCAACCCTTTGATAAGTCTTTGTTCAATCACTGAACGATGATAAAATTTCTTAATCTCAAGAAATTCACTATTCACGCACAAATAATAGGGTGCTTCATTAAGAGTTGTTTTTGAGTTTAAATAGTAACATACTCAAACCCTAAGAGAGCTAAAAAGACTAATATAGCCCTAAACTACCCATTATCAACTAAAAGCCCATAATTCCTAATTTCTAGCCCACTTTGAACCCATAACTAAATAAAATAAACTAACCCAAATAATAAATAAAAACGGTAATCCCCGTTGGTTCCATACATGCAAATAAATAATAAATATGCCTAAATAACGGAAAACGATTCATGCTGCTCCTCGATGACTTGGGTCAAGTGTATAACTCTTGAACCCTCTTCCTTGAAGTCCAATTGGTCTCGAACCTGCTTGTTCAAGTCAGCTACATGATGTTGGGCCAGGCCTGCCATAGCGTCCTTGATCCTCCTAGCTCTGTGTCTTGTAATTGGTCCAACCGGTACATGGATTGGATCGGTTGTGGTCTGGGCCGAATCAGGTGCAGCTAGGATCACATCACATCCGCAACAGACAATGGTCTTGACTTTGGCCAACAAACCAATGCCAGTCTTGGATCTTGAGTAAGAATCACTCAATGGAAGGAAAAACGCTTAATATTATGTTGAGGGTTTTTCGCGTGCAATTGGCAACCAATTAATTATCTTTGTTAAGGTCTCATCATCATACACCCTTAAACCTGCATTCTAAACACATAATAAGGCGCATATAAATAAAATAATAATGATATGCGGATGGATACTTTAACACATTGTTCCTAGAACAAATCTCTCAATTTCCTCTCTCCCGCTAGCACATGTATTACTTCTACCCGTTACATGACACTTCTAAAGAAACCTCATTTACATTGAGGGGAATAGGTGAGAAGAGAAATACATAGAGTCAAAGAGGTAATAGGCTGGACACGCAGGTCTAATTAATAAATTCTAAATTTATAACAACAATTTCCAAAATTACCCTCACCCATCTAATATCCATCCGATATGCATTATTTATGCATCGCAACCATGTATTCATACAAGCATGTTATCAACCAATCTAATCCAATTAATTAATCTGAATTTTAATGACCATCCAATGTTCAAACAATGATTTGATTTTGTGCGAGTCAAACTCGTCTTTGCGAATAAGTACTCAAAGTACGTATTCTTGAATTAAATTAAACTACAACATTAAATTCAATTTAATTTGTATTTAATACTAATTCATTATTTAATTCCAAATTAAATATTACACTTTATTAACGAATCTTTACGACTTAGATTCTAAATCTATTCGTTACGGGTCTCAAAGCCCGATTAACATCCAATGTTAATTTAATTAAAGTCCAATGGGCTTTTAATTAATTTCTTAAGGCATGGACTTTTGGTCAATATGGGTTAAACCCAAATACCAAAGCCCATTTAAGGAATCACCCTTATTTGCCAAGAAACCAATTTAGGCCCATTAGGCCCAATTAAAGTTAAAGGTCCATTAAGTCATAATTGGACTTTATGGATATAGTTTTGGGCCCAATTGGATCCAACCAATTTTCTTAAACCAATCTTGGTACAACCAAGCCCATTAAAGCCCAATTACAACTTTTAAGGCCCAATTCCAAAATAAGCCCAATTAATTAACTTACAAAATTCCAAATTTCACAATTAATCAATTAAAGTGTATGCCATAATTAATTACCCAAATTAACATTTCCAAAACAAAAATTTGTACAATTAATTATGCTCATTAACATCAAAACATGTCCAACAAATTTTAATCAAAAATCAAACCCATTTTATGCTTACTAGTCTCGGCAATAATAAGGATTTCTTTGTCCGATTCGGTTTTAATCCAATCAAATCCAATTCAACATTACCCAATTGATTTCAAGTCATCCAATGAATCAAAAATAAAAAATACCAAAACATTTAGGGCATAGTCATTCTCGGCCAAGCCTAGAATTTTGGGGAAAAATGATCCAATCCAATTTTCATGAAATTGATCCAATACAACTTCAATTAAACATCATTCAAGCATACTCAATCAATTAATTTTATCAAATCATGCTCAAAATCAATTTACCCAATTTTAACCCTAAGTTCAAGTTTCATGCTCAACCTTGCTCTGATACCATTGTTGGGTTTCTACGGTCTAACCGTGATCGTTTTAAGTAATGAAACAACATGTGAATACTCGAAGAAGTTGCGGAATACTTACATCGATCGGCTTTTACGACGCGAGGGACAACAAAACTTTTTAAGCCCTTTGTACCTCACAGTTTTGCTGCTGTTTATGTCCTCCAAGAATTTTCGGCCATGGACTCCATTGATGCTCCAAGCTCCAAGCTTCTCAAATGGTGATTCCAACCTCACAAGTGCGGTTCCCTATCACCTTCGCAAGACTCCTAAAGCGTGCTAGCACTCCAGAAATTTTGCCGCAAAATTTCCTTTAGCTTCTCCATAGCTCACAACAATGCAGTGAAGGAAGAAGAAAGAATGCCCCTTGGGCGAGAGAGAGAGGAGAGGAAAGAGAGAAGAAGAAAAAAAATGTGTTGGTTAATTGATTTCTAAAATCAATTAAAACATATACCATAAATTTGAATTTCAAAAAGTCAAAAGGTACAAGCTTTAAAGCTCCCAACAACCACCATCAATCAAAGTGACAAGTTGTCAAATCACTCAAAGTGACTAGACATCACATCAATCGATTGACTAGTGATTTGACGCTTGATGTGACTTGTGGGCCGCACTTAAATTTGCAATGCGAGTGCGCCCGCAAACACTCCTGGGCTCGGGTTCGCTAATTCCAAATTAACGAATTTTCCGTTGCGACGTAATTAACTAATTATGCCTAGCAAAATCACTATTCACGTAACTAACGAATTAATTCTAAATTAACTCGTTCGCCTGAATTAAAATCTAATTTCAATTCCGCGTCGAAATCCAATTTCGTATAATATATCGAATATATTATTTTATCAATTAATTCCAAATTAATCGTTTTCTCTCTTTAATTAATATTTTATCTCAGATAAAATATCTCCGTAATTAATCCCAGATTAATTTTTATCTCTCTCATTAATTAATCTCAGATTAATAAAGTGCGAGTCATACGTCAACGGTGAATCTTCAAGAAGCGACCCATGAGATCCCCGGATATGTTGGCAGTAAATCCGGTCGTCGGACTATCCGAACACGTATGTACCTAGTACTACGTTTTTACCGATTTACAAGACAATGCTGGATTCTAGCAAAGCGCCATGCCTACCTAATTCTCCAGAAATATCCTTACAGGAATAAGTGATCTATATCAGGCGTAGTATACGTAGTATTGCGTATTTCGATCCAGTATCGAATTTCACTGCAAGGCCTGGGGCTGGAAATGTGTCTGCCCCGTACGAAGCACATATCGGATATCTGGTAACTAGTCTCTATAATCGGATAAACATGACCTAGTCATTTTATCCCGATGACTGCAGTACATAAGAGAACCAGTTTCGTATCCTACGTGATCATCATCTCCACTATGACTGGAGTGATACTTCCATATCGACATCACACCCAATACACTACGATTCTCAATATACCCAGAAGAGGCGTACACAGAACCGGTTAAAGCCCTGGACGACCAAAACCAAAGTATATTGATTGTCGCAAGTATTAGCGGTGCAAGTCTCAAGTTTAGACCAAATACACCTACCTTGATTCGGACTTCCATAGACACATAGTCATACTACCAATGGAATTCCGAGGGGTCTATCCAAAGCGAAGCTCTTTTCTGTACCATCGGTAAAACACAACCTCCTACTACACTTGCATGAGTATCTTATACCCAAATATATGAGAACTATGCCGTTATGCCCTCACAACGCGCACAAGTGTAATTCTAGTCTTTTCGCATTATCGATGTCCAATCTCGATAATACTCTGACTAGTGATATTTAATGATTAAACCTTTGTGGATTGATATTGTCTCATATCATCTCAATCCAAGAACTAATCATAAGGACCTTTCATCATTTATACATCTTGGTGATCTAATCACAAATGATAAAAGAGCAATTTCCTTTGTCACATAGTTAATTTGTACAACAACACCATGATCTGTACAAATAGTGACGCTATGGGTCATAAATGTCCAACGAATAATCCTTATTTGACCATCAACACATAAACAAAACTCTATCCCAATTTCCTAAACCATCAGAGTTTTCAAGGAGGAAGATTGGTAGTTAGAGTTTCGGCGTTGCATGCTGTAGGGTTGACCCGCTTAGAGATTTCAGAGGTTCTGAAGAAGTTCGTTTGGTGCAAGCTCGAGGAGTTCTTTGGGTTATTACAATATAGAGGTATTAGAGTCGGCGGAGTTGTTTTCATACGTCTTATACCATCACTGTAAGTTTATCTCGTTATAGTGGATTTTGGCTGGTAGACTAAATACCCATAGTGGTTTTTTACTCGCACGTGTTTTACACTTCGTTAACAAAATTGTTGTGTATTGATTTTATTTTCTGTGTTGTTTTATTTTATTAGACTTAAAGGTGGTTGTTGGTAATCCATAAAAATAATAATTAGGACATGATTTAGTTTATTGTGTTTAATTTCCGCATAGGGTCATAACCTTAGGACAAATTGAAATTTTTAGAGAGGAAACTCTGTGAGTTTCACTTCTTCATGTCATCCCTTTCCTACCTCAGGGGACGGGTGTGACATAAAATCTTATGGAGAAGAACATCAACAAAACGTTCATCCATCCAAAATGCACACAACATATTCTCGAGAAAGCTAGTCTCTTTATCATCATAATTAGACTTCCCAATTGGCGCGTAAGCAGACTTAGACACCCTCATTAAAAAAAAATTAAAAAAAAAAGAAAGAAGAGAGAGAGAGAGACTTTCTTATAGAAACAGATGCATCCATACATGTTAAAAAAAAAAAAAAAAAAAACTACAAACGTAAGTGCATATATATTTTTTTGATCTTTTTATTTTATTTTATTTTATTTATTTTGTCTTAAGACTTAAAGTCTGTAGCAATTTATCAAGGTCTTTTGATCCAACTGCTTCATATAGAATCGACTCATGTAATCCCCGAAAGTGAGCTGTCGAAAACGAGCAGGCTTCTCCGGTGATATTAGCTCTGGAAACGGTCCAAACAGACTATCAAAGCCGCCTGGCACGAAGAAAACCACAGATGAGACTCGTGCTTCTTGAGATGAATTAGCCAACGCCCTATGATCCACGCTTATGTATTCATCATTTGACAAAATCTGTAACACAAAAAGACTAAAATTCTATATTCGAAAGGTATAACATTTGAAATTTTGAAACTAATTTACCTGAAGAAGATCCCCAATGTTAACAACAAGAGCTCCAGGAACAGGTTTAACATCCACCCAATTGTCACCAAACTTACATTGCAAGCCACCATGAAGATCCTGCAACAGAATCGCCAATGCTCCTGGGTCAGTATGACATTGAATACCCACTGTTAGATTAGGTTGTGGACAATATGGATAATAGTTTCCGATCATCCGCCGTCCATCTATGAATGTCAGCTCTTTCATCCTCTCCGTCGCTAATCCTAACCCTTCACACAACAGCCCCATCAAAAGCTCCCCAAGCTGTATCATGTGTTGGTTCCATTCCAACACTTCTTTTCGACATATTTCAGGAAATTCATCGAGCTGTGGAGGGGTTGGACCAAGCCTTATTGCCAGAGTGTCCCTGTAAAATTTGCTAGACAATTGTTACAAAAAATGGGCACACGTGGATATTAAGAACATAATTAGTCGAACGGATGTCTTGGAACCTGTTTTTAAGTAAGAATTGAAGTCTAATCCCAAAGGAGATACACAAGTCAATAACAACATAAATTATGTTCAGATAAAATGAGAAATAAGTGCAGAAAAGTCTCATATTTTACCTCCAGCTAGCAGCCTCAGACTGATACATATCAACGTTAGAAAAGAACGACACCCCACGGCTGTTAAAATCTCTCTGATAGTACTTCGCCTTGACTTCCGTCGGCAGTTCATGGAACCCTTTTATAGCTCCAAGCACTCGCTCCAAAACATCCAGTCCAATCCCGTGATTAACAATCTGAAAAAATCCAACTTCACGCGACGCACGGGCAATCTTTTCAACAATCTTTGGTCGCAGCTGCTCAGATTCAGCGCTCGACAAATCGATGATCGGGATGATATCAGGGTCTGGCTTTGTGATTATTTTGGATGGCCTGATTTCGGAGAGTGTTTCTGGTGGGTGGATAAAAAAGCGGGGAATGGTGGTGATGCCTGAATCGACTAAACCTTTGACTCCGATTTTTGATTCCTCGAATTCTTTAACTTCTTTGGCTCTGTCGTAGGACTCTGTTTGTGTAGCCATGATTTTTGCCGTTACTGTTATCAAGAGCTCTCTTTGTGTTTCAGTATTTGTTGATTTTATCGTTGGTGATTGCAGTTTAAATAAGAAGGCGACGCATGAATGTATGCTTAAGTTAACAGTAACTATTGATGTCACTCAACTCATAATAGGAGTGGTAAGAGCATATCAAAGAAAAGAATAATGAAAGTCACACAAAACTGGTACAAAAAAAAGCTCAAACACTAAAAAGACAAATAATTTTATTCATCTTTTAGTGTTATTGTGTTATTTTTTTATTTTATTTTTTTGATCCAAGGAGTATGGTTTGGTAGCAAAATGATTAGAATTTGATTCTCAGGTCTTGGTTCGAGCACATGAGATGTATTTTTTTATAAGAATCTGACAAATGGGGGCAGACGGGGGTTTTACATGCTCAACTTAAGCCAGAGTCGGGTAATTGATAACAGGGTTTCCAACTTTTCCAAAAAATATGTTATTTTTTATACTTTTTTTAGTGTATACATTTTTATCCAAGAATGCTCCTTATATTTATAAAAAAAAACTCACATCACTTAAAAGTTCTATTTTAGGGATTTTTTTGGGAAGACTTATAATAATCATCCTACATACTTCATATATAATATAAAATATTTTATTATAGATAGTTCAATATCATTTGATTGATTTTATGATACTAATAGTTTTTGTGTACGACATCATTTTTTCCTCGTAAAATTAAGGAGGTATCATCATACATATCTCTTATCTTACTTCTTAAATCTATGATATGACATTGATTTTCCGGCCCCTTGAAGATGTTAGAAACCGAAATAGAGTATGAAGAAAAATAAATTAGTTTTCTTGATTTCAATATGAATTACAAATTTCATTTATATATGCATTACAAAAGAATCAATATTAATTACATATCAACTAACAACTAACATTAATATCATATCTATTAATATTAATTACATATCAACTAACAACTAACATTAATATCATATCCACCAATATTAATTACATATCAACTAACAACTAACATTAATATAATATCTACCAATATCCCCCATCAAACTCAAGATGGTAGTGAGGAAACCAGATTGAGTTTGAAAACGAGGGTTGTGTAACGGCCAGAGAGAAAGAACTTGGTGAAGATATCAGCTATTTTATCATCGAAGCGTAAATACATCAACCAAAGAGTACCGCGAGCAATTTGTTGACGAATGAAATGACAATCAATCTCAATGTGTTTGGTACGTTCATGGAATACATCATTTTGCGCTATTTGAATAACGCTTTGATTTTCACATTAAAGAGTAGTAAGGGATAGTTGAGGCACTCCCATATCTTCGAGGAGCCAATGTAGCCATAGAAGTTCGGCAGTAGTCGCAGCAAGAGCTCGATATTCAGCCTAAGCACTAGAACAAGCAATCAATGTTGTTTTCTTACTACGCCAAGAAATAACCGAGTCACCCAGAAAAACACAATAACCAGTAGTGGATCGACGATCAGTAAGGTCACCTGTCCAATCTGCATCAGAGTAAGCTCGAAGAACAAGTGAAGAATTAGCAGAGAAATTGAGACCACAAAAAAGAGTATCTTTAACATAGTGAAGGATGCGAAGCATAATAACATAATGAGGAGCATACATGATCTGACTTACAATATGAACATCATAGGCAATGTCTAGTCAAGAGACAGTGAGATAATGAGACTACAAACTAATTGTCTATAGAGATTAGGTTCATCAAGATGAGTGTCATCTATAGGTGTAAGTTTAGTATTATACTCGACATGGTTGGAACTGTCTTGCTATATGTAAGGTCGGCTCGAGAAATAAAATTAGAAGCATACTTAATTTTAGAGAGATGATAGCAATCATCAGAAGAAGTAACTTCAAGGCCCAAGAAGTAACTCAGAGAAACAAGATCTTTCATTTCAAATTGTTGACTAAAAGGTTGTTTAAGATCCATAATTCCTGAATCATCATCCCCAAGAGTAATAACATCATCAACATAAAGAAGTAGCATCACGATGTCTGTACCAGATTTACGAAGGAATAAGGCAGAGTCATGTGGACTAGAGGTGAACCGAAGATAACAAATAGTCGTATTGAACTTGGCAAACCATGCACGAGAGCTTGTTTTAGACCATATAGGGCACGGTGTAGGCTACATACCTTGTGTGGTGGATGATTAAGAACATGCGGGGGTTTCATGTAAACTTCTTCAGCTAGATTACCATTGAGAAAAGCATTTGTGACATCCATCTAAAACAAACTCCATTCTCGAGCAGTAGCAATGGCAAGTAGGCTGCGTACTGAGGTACGACGAGCAATTGGAGCAAATGTCTCCTCATAATCAACCCATATTCCTGAGTGAAGCCCTTAGCAACAAGACGTGCTTTATTACGCTCAATAGAGCCATCTGAATGTGTTTTTATTTAGTATACCCATTTGCATCCCACTGGAGTTTTACCGGGAGGAAGATCAACTAGGTCATAAGTACTAGTTTTTACCAAAGCATGTCATTCATCTTGCATAGCTTGCTATCAATGAGGATTAGAGGATGCCTCCCTATAAGACCAAGGTTTATACAAAGAAACAATTGTGGAAAAACAATGATAATTTTGAAGATAAGTAGGAGGGTGTCTTACTCGAGGAGGATAACGGGAAAAGGAAGTATCAGTATCATGAGAGTGATCAATCAAAAGGGTGTTAGATATAGTATCTACAAAAGGTGCATCATCAGGGAAAAGTATCAATAAGGGTTGGACGTCCGTAGGCTCCCTGAAGGTGCTTGTTGTTGGGGCAGATGAGGAACCCTAGGGTTGAATCAGTGTCCCGGGCAGTGGAAGTGGGTATAACCCATGGATATCTAGAATGGGTGTTTTTAAAATATTTTATGTAAACTTATATTCCGTTTCGAGTCCATAAAAAAATGGGGACCAAAACGGAGTCCGAAAACTTCTGAACGGAGAAAATAAAGTTTCAGTGTGTATAAGCTCTACATGTCACGACGCGGAAACTTGGGCGTCGAGAGGCTCCAAAGTACGAAAGTAACTGTGAGAGCTGAACATCGCGGTGTCATGACACGAAAGGTAGGGCATCGCGACGTGCATAGGTCTGATGATCGGTGTCGCGATGCTGGAGGGGTAGAGTCGCGACAATGGAGGGTAGAGTCGCGTTTCTGCCCTAGACAGTGAGCAATTTCTACTTCAAACCAATAATAGACACTTCCAATTTTCTCATAATATTTCAAATACACCTAAAATCCAATTTTAGCATCATAACCACCATCAACACATATTATAAAACTAACATACATGAATTATATAAACATATATGTATTTGTTTGAATCTAAACACAAACCAATTTAGAATCCCACTATGAAATGTCTCATGAACAATTCTAGTTCACCCAAAGGTGGTCAATGGATTCTAGAATGGTAGCCATAACTCTATGTTTTAATCTAAAGTTCCAAACTCTAATTAATTTGTTCCATGTCCAACATGAACATCTTTGACCCAATTTAAAGCATATTGTGTTTATACTTCCAAAGCATCATAACACAATACATTAGCCTAATTTCAATTTTAAGCTATGTGATTATGCATCCAGTACATAATTCATCACTATATGTCTCACTAATGAAAACTCACTAATGAAAAACATAACTTAGGAGAAGATCAAACATCACCTAGTAATCTTGATACAATGATCCAATCTCCTTCTCATTGTTAAAATTATTGGAGAACTTCCAAGGTTTAGCAAGCTTCATTCCAAGATCTAATCTTGATTCCAATGTAAGCAAGCTTCACTACAAGATCCAATCTTGATTTCTCCAATATGAAATATTGTAGAAAACTTCCAAAGCTTCTCTAAACACTTATCTAACTTAGGCTGATTTCTACAATAATTACTTGTATTTAGCTTAGCATTCTCAAGCTCATTTTGCTTTGCTTAAGCTTAATTAAAATCTTCCTTAAACTTGCTATTTATAGCAAAACTTAGGTAATTTTTAATTAATAAAAGTTCTAATCAATTTTTATGTGGGCTTAATCTAATTTGTCCAAATATATATCATTAGGAGTGACTATCACATTTGTCTACCACTTTGATTTAAACCAATTAAATCAAGATAAAGATTAAGAAATGGATTAGTTCAATGTTTGTCACTTTGAATTAATCGAATTAAATCAAGCCAAAAACACATATAATTACGTACTTGTAATTACCATAATATCCTCAATTGGTAGAGATAATTATGAAATTATGACAAAGCCCTTGTGTAAATATTGAATTAATCCAATTAGGTCAAAGTAAATAATCAATGTTATCCAATAACAGTTGATTATCTTAGTTGATAACTATAATATCGAATATTATCTTTTATCAAAATTAATCAGCTACCCAAGTGCTCAATAAGTACACTTCATATTGAGACTCTCTAAGTTCAGACATATTCATCATATAAGGCTCTAAGTTCATACTCGTTCGTCATATAAGGCTAGCTAATATATATTCAATTCGACCACCTCCGAATTCACGAAGAACATGAACGACCTTTCTGAACTATACAAGTCGAGGTCATCATATATGTTTAACAATCCCTCACTCGTAGGCTATCCGAATTGTGCTTAGGAAATATAGAATACACCGTCAAGTTTCCGAGGTGCACATCTCATGTCGACATGTCCACGATTCTTTATAACTGATGCGATCCACTCTAGGTGATCGGGTTAGGCCAAAGTCTTAAGAATCATGACTTACTCACATGGGTACCTAAACCTCTTATGGTACACATGCATGATGAAGAATCCTATCTTGATTCACATTTGATTAATGAGTGCATCGATCCACACCCAACGAACATCTAGAGGCTAGAACATGAAAGGTTTCTGACATCATATTCTAGAGGATCTCACACAAAATCAATACTATCATATAGTTAAAGGATCACATATGTTAATCGACTCGAGAAGATTCATATTAACGGTGGTGTGTACTTCCAACTATTAGGAATCACCTATGAGTCATTCAGTATTCGGTCCAATCAATACCCACACGTCTATACGAGCTTCCAAAGCTCTTGGTACATTGGGTTAAACCATTAGAACTCTAATTCCAATATACGACATGTGCTAGTCTTCTAGGTTATAGGAATTCGACCGTATTCCAAAACTAACAACTAGGAATATATATATACTTTAAGAATAGTTTATAATAGTAATACTTATCCCAATATCGGACCACCTAGTGTCCATTATTACTACATGACTATTCTAAGGTCTATATCATTCTTAACATATTTATACATCACTCTAATATGCATAATGACAATACTATTAATAAGGTTTCAAATAAAAATGTAGTTATTTTATTAATAAATTAGAAAATATAATGTACTAAACATTATTCGGATTGGCGCTCCAAGTACCAACTCCAACACTTGCATCATGAACATATGGAAACAACTCGATATATAGATTAGTGAAAACTAGAAGGTAGTTGGAAGAAACTTTGAAATCAGAGAGGAAAGAGAACATAATGTGCTCATAGAAGACAATATGACGTGAGATGCGAAGTTTTTGTGACATATTATCCCAACAACGATACCCTTTGTGTTCAATTCCATAACATAAGAAACATCAGAGTCGAGCACAAGGTTCTAACTTGTGGTGCTTGGTAGGAGGAAGAATGAAAAAAAAAACACTCCTAAAATTTTTAAGAAGATCATAGGAGGGAGAAATACCATATAGGCACTCGTAGGGAGAGATATGATGTTTAGTGACTGAAGAATGAATACGATTAATAACATATATTGCGGTGAGAGTGGCTTCACCCCAAAAACATTATGGACAAGATGATGATATAAGCATAGATCGAATGGAATCCAGAATATGACGTTGTTTGTGTTCTGCTCGCCCATTTTTGTTGAGAGGTGCATGGGCTAGATCTTTAGGATATAGTACCTTGTTCTTTCAAAAACCTTGAAGTGTAGACTGTTGGGATGTATGCCCTAAAGCTACATGTAATGTAAATGGCTTTATGTGTTTTGAAATAAAATGATGCATTATTCATTTATCAAAATGTTTGTTTAATATTCGCATATTATAAATTATCTTGAATACCCTAGATTACTTATATTCCTTCAGACTTAGTGTATGATTGTCATACAAAAGAGGATTTAAGTCTGAAATTAGTAATCCTAAATAGTCCATAGAAAGCAAACAAAGCGGGTACTTTGTTTTTGGTTTATCTATAGTCGCGGTCCATTCTATATTTGTATGGCGACCTTGATCCGGGATCGTCCATGTAGAGACATGAGAATGGAGGCACCTTGTATGATGTGATCATATAGGACCAGGTGATGTCTTCTAAACTCTATTCTTCTTATTCAGACATTAGGGACAATGTCTCAATTTGGTTGCAGGGAGGGGATAATTGACTAGATAGTTTTCGTTTTTGTATTTTCCTTTTTATAAAAAAAAAATATTTTTATTTTTATGTTGTTTTATAAAAAAAATAAAAAAATAAATTATTTTTAGGTTGATTTTGTGTGTAAAAAAAATATTTTGAGTTGATTTTCTTTTTTTAAAAAAACTACACACAAATCAATAATAAATTTTAACTAACCAAGTGGAATTATTGTTCAAAGATGGCAGTGTAATGATTTTTCACTCCTGAGACTCATCTCAATGTGTTTCGTAACAAGTTATTTATGTTTCTTTCTTTTTGAATCATTCAAATTTGTGAATTCTCTATAATATTGATTAAGTTTGATTTTGATATGCTTATTTGACAAGTATTATCAACAAACAAGGTAACATATAATCATGGGTTTTAAGTGAAAAATTTGTAATATTCAGTTCTCTAGTTTATTGGAGGTAGCACTTAAAAACAGTGGAATTTCTATTTTTATTCCAAAAAATGATTTTACTTAGTAACCGGACATTTTGCCTCAGTAAGCAGTGATTGTTCGGATAAAATTATAGGGCTTGAGTTAGTTTAAAAAATGATAATAATAATCATCAAGCTTTTACTTAGTAACCGGACATCTTGTCTCAGCAAGCACTGATTATTCGTGTAAACCGGTAGAGATTAAGTTTGTAAAAAAATATGAATAAGTTAGATTTTGTAACCTCTCTAACTCAAGCAATTAAGTTCGTATGAGTGTTTTAACACTTAGTGCCATAAGGCTAACTAGTTTGGGAGTCACTACCCTTGGGTTAAAGAGAATGCTTAAGGGAATCAAACACTTCTTCTTTTTGACATTTGACATCCAAGCAATTAAGTCCGTAGGGGTGTCTTAACACTTAGTGCCCTAAAGCCAACTGGTTTGGGAGTCACCAACCCAAAGCTCGTTAGAAGGATTGAAGATGTATTATCCACCAAAATATTTTAAAAAAAAAACTAATTTTGTATTTATAAATAAACTCTCATTGACAAAAAAATGTTAACTCTAATATAATTTTAGGACAAAAATATTACTCTCTTTTCAATAAGACTTGTGAATATTGTGGGCATAACGAATTATTAGTACTTTATTTTATGTGTGTATGGAAGAAGAGTAAACAGTAAAAGAGAATTTACTTATTTGATAATTTAGAAAGAAATAAAATAATTTCTAACTTAAATAAGAATTTTTTGTTTTAGCTTAAATTACTAGAACTAGTAATAAGTTGGTTGAGGGCGTGATAAACACTAAAAAGTGTATATTTAATAAATAAGAAGTAATCAATTTACACTTTTAGTTCATCAATCTCCTTAGTTTAGCATATTTTTGAAATAATAATTAAATATATCTTTTATATATTTTATTGTGATTTGTATTCCTCATGTAGGTGAAATAATACTTTAGATGCATAACTAAAAAAATGGAAGTGACATTTGGATTTTGGAGGGCAGAAACTTGAAAGGGTGTTCTAATAGTGTACAATGTCGAAATTCCAACTTTATGTAATTTTTTATTTTTGGCCAAAACCATTTACTCCGATATCAGATTGAGGCGATTCTATTTCCAGATGAAAGAAGCCTCCAATATCTACAATTTTTCTCTTTATAAGATTATCTAGTTATGAGGTTTTCAAGGTCGAAATTGGTGAAAACACTAATGTGTGTTGCATGTAATTTTAATTATTAGAAAATAATAAATATTAAAAAATAATAAAAATTTACCTCCATATTTCAGTGGAAAGTGAATAATTTGTCAAAGCATGCAAATAATTCACATGCAATGATAAAGCAAATAAACAAAAAGCATGCATATAAAATGAAAACAAACAAAATGTATGGAAGCAAATAATTTGCAGAGGTGCTCGACATCCTCTATAAATAGAGGATGCTCAGCACCTCATTCTTCAGACCGCTCCATACTTCTCTATCTGAGAATTTTTGTTGTTTCAACTCTTGTGTGTTTTATTTTTCAAGCTTTATTGTAATTTTTTGTTGGGATGTATGCCTTAGAGCTACATGTGATGTAAACGGTCTTATGTGTTTTGAAATAAAACGATGGATTATTCATTTATCAAATTGTTTGTTTAATTTTCGCATATTATAAATCATCTTAAATACCCTAGATTACTTATGTGCCTTCAGACTTAGTGTATGAGTGTCATACACAAGAGGATTTAAGTATGACGTTAGTAATCTTAAATAGTCCATAGAGAGCAAACAAAGCGAGTACATTGTTTATGGTTTATCTAAAGCTGCGGTCCATTCTATATTTGTATGGTGATCTTGATCCGGATCGTCCATGTAGAGACATGAGAATGGAGGCACCTTGTATGATGCGATCATATAGGACTGGACCCAGATGGAAATGACATTCTTATAATATCCGTTAAACCAAGAAAGTCATTTCGATCTACTAGATGATCATATATGGATTGATCTTAATGTTGAGTGTACTACGAACTTCTGCATGGCAGGCTATGTCATTTGATTTACAAAGGTGAGGTTGGCGTAGTAGTCCCGGCCAATAGCTACGTATTTTTGGGGCATGGTCTGTTATGTAGTTGGGAACGTGTTACATAGACATGGAGTTCACTCCTTCTTGCGGGAAGTAGATGAGTATCTTTCTTAAGGGTTGATTCGGTGCTTGAACGATTTGAGTGCTCAAGTCTTTCTGTTACGAATAGAAAGATTAAAATTCATAATGGTTATGAATAAATCGTTCATTAGAGAATCAATGGTACTAAAGGTAAAAATAAATAGAGGGGTATAACAGACATTATGACCTGGCTCTAATTACGAGATACTCGTGAAGGGTCAATTCGTATGTAATGACTATATCGATGGACACCGACTTGGTTCGGCTTAATATATCATCTGCGGCAATGAGAGTGCAACTTCGGGTTTTTAGTGGAATAACCCGGAGTTAATAATTTAGAATATTTAATTAAGAGCTTAATTAATATTTCGAGATTATTGGAGCTCGGAACCGTAGGTCCATTTGGTCCTCGTGCTAGCTCAATTTACTATATCACATTTAGTATAATTGGATAGTCCAATTATATACTCACTTATGTATAAATATTATTAATATGATTAATAATATTATTTGTCACACTTGAAACTATATATTAAAAGTTAATATATGGTATTAATAATTATATGATAATTATTTAAATACAGAATATTAAATTATATATATGATATAATTTAATAAAGCTAAAGTTGTAATTTCCAAATTAAAGGGTTTTGGAAACACTTGATTTAATTTTGGAAGTTACAAATCTATAATGGCATTAATCTTTTTGATTTTGTAACATCTTTGACTTTATGGAAAGTTAATATCACATGTTGCAAAATTAATTAAAGAATATATGCCATTGCCGAAAATTTGTTAAGTATAAAGGGAAATGATTTGTTTGTTTTGGAAACAAATAATCCTTGGCATTAATTTGGAAGTTATGACTTTCAAAATTGGTCAATTGCTTATTTAATTTTGTAACATCTTTTTAATAAGGGTAATTGAAAATTTGATGTTACAAAAATTAAATAATTCCTTGTCATGGCCGAATTTTAGCAAATAGGGAGGGGAGTGGTTGTTTTGTTTTTGGAAACAATTTGACCTAAGTATATAAAGAAAATTTCATTTTCTTTTTGCTCACTCACTCTTGCAACCCTAGCCACCTTCTTCTTCTTCACAATTCTCTCAAAAGTTGAGAAACTCCATTGAAGAACATAAGAAGAAAAATAAAATATTAAGTGAGATTAAATCTCTAAATCGTTTAGGGATTTATTTTGTGAGTGTAGCCCACACTACTTTCCGTTGGTTACGAGTCATAGCACGGAAGACTTTATGGTGTCGAACAAATCATCCTTTTCTTCTATTTCCATAGGTCACGACATTGAGGGTTGGTTTACCTTATTGTCGCCCTTGCCTTGTTGTTTCGGGGCTCGGTTTGTTTTCATTTTAATTCAGAATTTTGGGAAACACCTTGGGAAATTTTTGGGGCTGTATTGCTAAGGAAAAATCAGACCTATAACATCACTGCAGGTCACGCAAATCAGGGGTTGGTTTAGGTGCAGTTCGGGTGCATAACGAGTCCAAAACAGTCCATTATTTCACTGCAGTTCGGGGGCTGTTCGGGGATTGTTTCAGGGGCATTCCGGGGCTGAAATCTTGTCCGAAACAGAAGCAAAATTTCAGTACACCTGCTGGTTGCATTCGGCTAAAGGAAGGGAAGAGCATAAAATTTTTTCAAGTCCGATCCGTGTGCCTAAGCCGCTTCTGCTGCGCGAGGAAAGCGTTTCCTACAATTGGCATCTAGAGCGAGGTTGAAAAGTGTTCTTAACCCTTCTTTTTTCATTTAAAGTTTTTGTTTTTAATATATTTATATGAGTTATAAATATGATATGCATGTTTAGATGAGTGGCACAATGTAATATTCATATGATGAATGTTTTTGTTATTTCATGTGATGAATGGATTTTGCATTGGTCGTAAATTTTTCCGGCTCTTATTTTTGTAGTTGATTTTGTTTTTGGGATGTAAGGCCATAAGGCCATTGTTTATATTTGTTGTAATTTTATTTTTCAATATAAAATTTCAATTCTTGTAATTTGGAGCACCGAAGTCGCAAAAGGAGCCAACACCACTTTGAAGCGGGATTTGAAGACCAAGGAATGCATTGGTGAATCTTATGTACTAATTAGATTAGTATAGGAAAAATAAGAGCCCGGTCAATGCAAAATATTTTTTATGTTATATGTATGTTTATTTCGAATTGTTTGAATAACATGTCATATAGCTTAGGGTGCCCACTCTTGCATTTTACATGCCATAAAATGTCATAGATGCATTATCATTATACACATAAAAATATGATTTTATGTAATTTAAAATGTTTAAATTAGAATATGATATGCATAGAAATTAATTAATTAGAATTTATGGTTTAAAATTTGAATTCTAATATATTGGGCTTAATTGGTGCATAATAAATTCCATTGGTATATAGGATGAAAACCTGGATATAAATTCCATAGCCGAATCCGAATGGATGGTAATATGATCAGCACTCGGGATACAATTCCACGTACCATTGGATTTTATAACGTTCTAAGATTTATTAAAATGTTTAATTAAAATTTTGACCTTTTAGAATTCCATTAATTTTAAACTTATCAGTGTTCTAGTTTTTTTTAGAGTTAAAATATAATAGCTCACTAATTAAATTAGTTTAATTGAATAAAACTATTAGTAGAGACTAATGGAATATTAGTGATACAATTTTTAAGAGTTAAAATTGGTTAGGTCACTTACGTCAAACTAGTGTAAATAAAAATGATGATTTAGCCGCCATAAATTTATCCATACTAGTTAAAATAAAATATTAGATATTTTATAGATAGAAACCTTAATTTTAAAATAGTGAGTGGGAGAGGGATATACGACAGTATATCCCGCGATCTTTGTTGTTAGTCCAAAAACGTGAGATTCAAAATGCGCCTCGAGACGGTTTTGTTTTCGTCCCCCTACGGATGGTGTCCATTTTGGGTCAATATCAGTTTTGGATTCCGAGAGGATAGGGATTCTAGATGTATCTAGTGAACTGACCTACCCTACTGCGGCACTTCACTCGTTAAGTCCAAGAATCCTGAAATGACGGGTTACACTCACAAAGGAATAATTAATTGTTAATAAAATTCCTTGATCGAATGAAATGGTAGTTGTTAATATAGGAATAAGAGTTTTTCCCGCATATATTAAATTGACTGAGATTGTCTCGATCTATCATACAAGTACTTGACCTACCCTACGGCGGCACTTGTGGGATGATAGATTTATGTGGCATAGTAATTCTCTTAGGTTTCTAATTTATTATTCATGGTTCATGCATCATGTTTAATTTTATGCTAAAATTATTTGATGATTTTAATATACGATGAATGAATGTTAAATGTGTTGGTTTCTAGGGTGGTCCCAAGATCAATATAAGCATAGAAATAGAATGAATACTCAAAGAAGTGAGGCGGAAAACACACTTATAATGAACGGCTTTTGATGTGATGATCAACAAAACTTTTCCTCCCTTTGTGAAGTATTCGGCCAAGGCTCCCTTTTGTTGATGAAGTTGAACAAGCTCCAAGCTTTAAGGATTCCAAGCTCTTAGTTCGGTTCTCTATCACCTTGTATGGATTCCTTGAATGTGCTAGCAAGATTTGAAAGAAAAATAATTCTTCCTTCTACCTCCAAGGCTCACGGTTTTTCTTGAGAGAGAGAGAGAGAGTTTTTGTGTTTTATTTCTTTTTTTTTTCTAAAAACAATTACCCAAAATTTGGTATATGCTTTACCAAAGTCAAAGCAAATTTTTGGCTCCAAAATGACATTAAATGCCCACACCAACGAACATCATGAATAGTGACTGCATGTCACTCACCAAAAAGGTGACTTAGACATCTATCACTAAAGTGACAAGTGATGTGACTTGCGGCCGCACTTGATTCAAAATCGGAGTGGCGTCGCAAACACATTCCGGGCTCGGTTTCGTTAATTCCAAATTAACGAGTTTTACGTTGCGTCGTAATTAAATCAAATTTAATTAAATAATCATGCATAGCAAAATTACTATTCACGTCGCTTACGAATTAATTCTAAATCAATTCGTTAGCCCGAATTAAAATCTAATTTTAATTCCGCGTCGAAATCCAATTTCGTATAATATATCGAATATATTATTTTATCGATTAATTCCAAATTAATTGTTCTCTCTCTCTTCAAATAGTACTTTATCCCAGATAAAGTCTCTCCGCTATTAATCCCAGATTAATAAAGTTCGAATCATACGTCATCGGTGAATCTTCGGGAAGCAACCCAAGAGATCCCTGGATATTTTGGTAGTAAATCCGGTCGTTGGACTATCCGAACACGTACGTACCTTGTACTACATTCTTACCGATTTACGAGATAAGGTTGGCTTCTAGCAAAGCGCCATGCCTACCCAATTCTCAAGAAATATTCTTAATGGAATATATGATTTATGTCAGGCGTAGTATACGTAGTATTGCGTATCTTGTGATCCATTATCAGATGTCACATGCAAGGCCTGGGGCTGGAATAGTGTCTGCCCCGTACGAAGCATATATCGGATCACAAGCAACTAGTCTCTTTATTATCGGATAATCATGACCTAGTCATATTATCCCGACGGTTGCAACCTTTTAGAGAACCAGTTCTGTATCCCTGCGTGACCATCATCTCCATATGACGGAAGTGATACTTCCATCTTGACATCACACCCAATACACTACGATTGTCAATAAACCCAGAAGAGGTGTACACAGAACCTGTTAAAGTCTTGGATGACCAAAACCAAAGCGTATTGATTGTCGCAAGTACTAGCGATACAAGTCTCAAGTTAAGACCAAATACATCTACCCTGATACGGACTCCCATAGACACATAGTCATACTACCAATGGGATTCCGTGGGGTCTATCCAGAGTGAAGCTGTTTTCCGTATCATCGGTAAAACATAACCTTCTACCACACTTGCATAAATATCCAATACTTAAATATATGAGAACTATGTTGTTACGCTTCCATAACACGCACAAGTGCGATACTAGTCTATTCCGCATTATCGATGTCCAGTCTCGATAATACTACGACTAGGGATATTTAATGATTAAACCATCGTGGATTGATACTGTCTCATATCATCTCAATTCAGAACTAATCATAAGGACTTTCATCATTCACACATTTAAGTAATCTAATTACGAAATGATAAAAGGCAATTTCCATTGTTGCATAATTAATTTGTACAAAAACACAATGTCTTTTACAAATAGTGACGCTATGGGTCATAATTGTCTAACAATCTCCCACTTGGCCTATAGCCAGTCACTCATGCATCTAATAACTGAACTATGTACATTTCGCTCAAACTTTTGCTGAGGTATAACTTTCGTCAGCGGATCTACAATGTTATCCTCTGATGCGACCTTCTCGATCTTCACATCTCCACGATGTATGATCTCACGAATCAGATGGAAACGTAAAAGAACATGCTTGGATTGATGATGAGACCGTGGTTCCTTAGCCTGTGCTATAGCCCCGTTATTGTCACAATACAATGGAACGGGCTCAACTGCTAACGGAACTAATCCTAATCCAATTAGGAATTTTTGGATCCAAACTGCCTCCTTTGCTGCTTCAGCTGCAGCGATATAGTCCGCTTCTGTTGTTGAATTGGCAACAGTCTCTTACTTGGAAGATTTCCAGCTCACTGCTCCGTTATTCAAACAAAACACGTACCCAGATTGTGACTTGAAGTCGTCTTTCTCGGTTTGGAAACTTGCATCGGTATACCCAGTTACCTCAAGTTCTCCATCTCTATATATTAAGAAAGCATCCTTAGTTCGTCTAAGATACTTAAGGATATTCTTAACCGCAATCCAGTGACCTTCACCTGGATCGTCCTGATAGCGACTACATATGCTCAAAGAAATAAGAGACATCAGGTCATGTATATATCATGGCATACATGATCGATCCGACTGCCGAGGCGAACGGTATCCGACTCATATTGTCTCTCTCATCTTTAGTTTTATGACACATGTCCTTAGATAGAATGACGCCATGTGACACTGGCAACAGTCCCCTATTGGACTGATCCATGTTGAATCTCTTCAACACTTTGTCAATGTACGTGCTCTGGGAGAGTCCAAGCAGCTTTCTAGATCTATCCCGGTAGATCTTTATTCCCAGAATAAAGGCTGCTTCTCCCAGATCTTTCATGGAGAATTTTAATGAAAGCCAAGCTTTCACCAATGTTAACATGAGAATGTCATTGCCCATAAGCAATACATCGTCAACATAAAGGACAATGAAAGTCAGTGCGCTCCCACTAACCTTCTTGTAGACACAAAGATCATCTTCGTTTTGAACGAAATCATATTCTTTTATGATCTCATCAAAACGTTGGTTCCAAGAACGCGACGCTTGCTTCAGTCCATAAATGGACCGATTTAACTTGCAAACCTTGTTTGCATATTTAGGCACGACAAAACCGTCAGGCTGTTCCATATAAACATCCTCCAACAGGTTTCCTTTAAGGAAAGTGGTTTTGATGTCCATCTGCCATATCTCGTAATCGAAATATGTAGCAATAGCAAGCATTATCCGAATGGATTTATGTTGGACAATTATGACCCATAGCGCCACTATTTGTACAGATCATGGTGTTGTTGTTCCAATTAACTATATGACAAAGGAGATTTCACTCTTATCATTTGTGATTAGATCACATAGATATATAAATGATAGGAGGTCCCTGTGATTTGTTCCTGGATTGAGAATGATATAAGATAGTATCAATCCACGAAGGATAAATTACTAAATATCCCTAGTCAGAGCATTATCGAGATTGGACATCGATGAATGCGTAAAAGACTAGTATTACACTTGTGCGTGTTGTGAGGACACAACGGCATAGTTCTCATATTTTTGTGTATAGGATACTCATGCAAGTGTAATAGGAGGTTGTGTTTCACCGATGCTACGGGAAACAGCTTCGCTCTGGATAAGACCCCCTCGGAATTTCATTGGTAGTATGATTAAGTGTCTATGGAAATCCGAAATCAGGGTAGGTGTATTTGGTCTTAACCTGAGACTTGCACCGCTAATACATACGATAATCAATATACTTTGGTTGAGGTTGTCCAAGGCTTTAACCGATTTCTGTGTACGACAATTCTGGGTATATCAAGAATCGTAGTGTGTTGGGTGTGATGTCAAGACGAAAGTGTCACTCCAGTCATATGGAGTTGATGATCGCGCAGGGATACAGAACTGGTTCTCTATATAAGGTTGCAACCGTCGGGATAATATGACTTGGTCATGATTATCCGATTATTAAAGAGACTAGTTGCTCGTAATCCGATATATGCTTCGTACGGGGCAGACACTGTACCAGCCCCAGGCCTTGCATGTGATCATCTGATACTGGACAGAAATACGCAATACTACGTATACTACGCCTGATACAGATCCTTATTCCTGTAAGGATATTTCCGGAGAATTGGGTAGGCATGGCGCTTTGCTAGAGGCCAACCTTGTCTTGTAAATCTGTATAAACGTAGTACGAGCTACTTACGTGTTCGGATAGTCTGATGACCGAATTTACTACCAATATATCCAGGGATCTCAAGGGTCGCTTCCCAAATATTCACCGATGACGTATGACTCGCACTTTATATTAATATGGGATTAATTAATGATGAGAGAGAAAATTAATCTAGGATTAATTGCGGAGATATTTTATCTGGGATAAAATATCATTTAAAAAGAGATAATGAATAATTTGGAATTAATCGATGAATTAATATATTCGATATATTAAATGAAATTGGATTTCATTTAAAATTAAAATTAGATTTTGATTCGGGCGAATAAATTAATTTAGAATTAATTCGTTAGCGACGTGAATAGTAATTATGCTTGGCATGATTATTTAATTAAATTAGATTTAATTACGACGCAACGGAAAGTTCATTAATTTGGAATTAGCGAACCCAAGCCCGAGATTATTTGCGAGCGCATTCGCATTTCGAATTCGAATGCGGCAAATCAAATCCAGCGTCAAATCGCTAGTCGCAACTGGCGTCACATCATCCGTAAAAGAAGTGATTGATGTCTTTAACTTTGAGTGATTGACGCTAGTCACTATTCACTGATTGATGGAAGTTGATGTGAGTTGAGTGATGTGTGTGGTTGGCATTTGTGGGCATTGATTGCCTTGACTTTTGGAACCAAATTTGTGTATTTGATTTTAGAAATCAAATACCAAAATTAGACAACACATTTTTATCTCTCTTTCTTCTCCAAATTCTCTTCCTCTCTCACATATTTTTCTTCTTGGAAAGGCAATGAACTTCCGAGTTTCATGAAGCAAAAAGGGAAGCACAAGTGCTTGATTTTGTGGCAAAATCAAGAGAGCTAGCACTCCGAGAGACATGCGAAGGTGATAGGGAAGTTCACCCATGTGCCGGGAACCATTCGACGAAGCTTGGAGCTTGTTCGATGACCTCCAATGGGTGCCAAAATAGTGAGGACAGTAGCCCACTGCCGCAGCTCACAGTGAGCAGAAAAGAAATTTTCGTGGCCTTCCGCGTCGCTCAACCGATCGATGTAAGTATTCAGCGACTTTCTCGATTTGTATTTGCACATAGTTCATTGCTTGTATTCGATCCTATGGACCTATTAACTCCAACAATTTAATCATGGCAACGGGTGAGAAAGTTTCATCGTAATCGACACCATGTCGTTGACGATACCCTTTCGCTACAAGCCTAGCTTTGTACGTTTGTATGTTGCCATCCATGTCGGTCTTCTTCTTGAAGACCCATTTGTATCCAATAGGCTTTACGCCTTCTGGTGCATCAACCAGTGTCTAAACTTGGTTGGTGTACATGGAATCCATTTCGAAATTCATGGCATGTTGTCATAAACCAGAGTTGATACCTTGTATCGCTTCCTCATACGTAGCCGGCTCGTCTTCCTCAATGAGATTGATATCCACATGAGGTGAGATCAGAAACCCATACCTCTCAGGTTGTTTTCTGACTCTCTCCGACCTACGTGGTCCTTGTGTAATCGAAGATTGTGGTACAATTTCATCCCTGATGAACTGTTCATGTTCCGTTGAGGATTCAATGCCAGGAACAGTATCACTCCGATTTTCATCGAGTTCTACTTTCCTCCCACTTATCACTGCATTTAGGAATTCCCTCTCAAGGAAAACCGTATGTAGAGCAACAAAAACTTTGTTCTCTCGTGGGTGATAGAAGTAATATCCTTTGGTTTCCCTAGGATATCCTACAATTAGGCATTTATCCGATTTGGGTTCTAGTTTGGTAGCTTCCAAACGTTTGACGTATGCCCAGCAACCTCAAATCTTCAGGAATGAGAAACCTGGTTTCTTTCTTGTCCATATCTCATATGGTGTCTGTTGAACAGACTTTGACGGAACCTTATTCAAAATAAGTATTGCACTGTTTGATGCATATCCCCAGAATAAAATATGTAGCTCAGTGCGACTCATCATAGACCTTACCATGTCTAACAAGGTTCAGTTTCTCCGTTCGGATACACTATTTAATTGCGGTGTTCTAGGATGAGTCCACTGTGAAAGAATACCATATTCTTTCAAGTAGATAAGAAACTTATTGCTCAAGTATTCGCCACCAAGGTCCTACCGTAATGTCTTAATACTTTTACCGGTCTATTTTTCAACTTCGTGTCGAAACTCTTTGAATTTTTCAAAAGTCTCCGACTTGTGTCTCATAAGATACACATAACCATAACGTGATGCATCATCCGTAAAGGTTATGAAGTATTCATATCCACCTCTAGCCTGGATAGACATAGGCCCACAAACGTCACTATGAACAAGGGCTAACAGTTCGGTGGCGCGTACACCTTTACCGCTAAAAGGTGATTTAGGCATTTTGCCTAATAAGCAAGATTCACAGACGTCATATGAATTTGGATCAAATCCGTCCAAGTACCCACTCTTCAAAAGTGTGGATATGCGAGTCTTGTTTATGTGTCCCAGACGACAATGCCACATATAAGTTTCATCTTTATGACTTACTTTAAGCCTTTTGTTTGTTACATTTTGAGATTGATTTATATTCAAAATATAAAGACCATTATTTGCATCACCTGTGCAAATTTCTATATCGTTTTTATACATAAAACACCCAGTGTTTCTAAATACAAAAGTATACCCACATTGGGTTAACATAGATACATAAATTATATTCCTAGTCAAACTAGGTACAAAATAACAGTTTGTAAGTTCAAATACATGCCCCGATGGCAGTTCTAAAACAAAAGTGCCAACGGCCAAAACGGCGACTGGAGTCTCATTTCCAACACGCAGGTCAATCTCTCCTGACGCCAGATTCCTGCTAATCCGCAGATCCTGCACATTAGTACAAATGTGAGTACCACAACCAGAATCAAAAATCCAATTTTTAAAACTAGAAGTAGTCATGTTTATTTCTATAACAAACATACCTGAGGCCGGTGCCTTGCCCACCTTTATCTCCTTCTAGAGCGCCTTGTACTCGCGGTAGTCACGCTTCTAGTGACCCCACTTGCCTCACTGGAGGCATACATCCTGAGACTTGTCATTTGGCTTCCCAGAAGCCTTTGACGCTTTGCCCTTGCCCTTCTTATGCTTCTTCTTTTTAACACCTCCAGTCGCCTTGGGCCAAGCCCTCTGAGTCCGAGATGTAGAAGCAAAGTGCGCCACGCGCTTCTTGCCTTTAAGAAGTTCCTTTTCTGTCTCACGCAGTGTGGACATCAGCTCTCTAAGAGTCTGCTCTTGGTTCATTATGTTGTAGTTAATGATGAACCCACTCCAAGTGTCAGGGAGAGACTGCAAGATCAAATCTATAGAGGTCTCTATCTCAAAGACAATCCCCATTTGTCCAAGCTGCTCGATATCGGCAATCATCTATGTCACATGTTGTTCAACAGATGTACCCTCCGACATTCAAGTACGAAAGAGCTTATTCTGTAACTCATATCTCTGCGATCTAAGATTAGATCGGTGTAGATCATTCAACTTTGCCAACATAGTATAGGGATCCAATCCCTTGTTCTGTCGACGTAATTGCTGAGTCATAGCAGCAAACATGATAGATTGAGCAGTTGCAATGTCATCACTATGTGTCTTCCAAAGATCTAGCTTGAGCAACTGATCAGATCTGGGCTTAGGCCCAATAGGTCTCTTTATAGTATATAGCAGCCTCTCGGATCAAAGGACTATCCTTAGATTCATGTCCCAATCCGAAAAGTTAGTGTCGTTAAAGACATTATCTCCTATGATGATGTCCCGAACACTATTCTTTCCAGTCATTTTAACTGCGATAATCTAATTATCCAATTAACAATGTAGGGTACAGTCTAACTGTTACAAGAAAAATAACATTATATTAGTCCAACTAATAAAATAATTTTGACGAAATATTTGAAAACGCGTAAAGCTAAGTATTTGAACGAAATTGAAAATTCAATACTAGCCTCCCACTATTTTTCGGCGAGCCTCTAACCCTCTTTTGAGTACTCGGGAAACCCAGTTTCCTAGTGGGCTAGGATCCCGTTAAATAACGCACAACCTTGACTTTGGCCAATAAGGTGTATGATATTTAACTAGGTAGATCTCAAAGATCAATTGGATCTCATCCAATTCCTAGATCCGGTAGGTGGACCTCCAAGTCCAAAACATATATACAATATATATGCCAATATATCCAATATATTTTCCTAACCTTTTTCCTCTGAATCAACTAAGCCTTGGCTTTGGCACAACAAACTTAATGATTCCAGTTAAGCGGGACCCATTGACTTTGGAAAGCTTTGTAATCAATGTCGATGGATAAGAAGTGATCTTGACTTTGGCCAAAAAATCACGACTTGGAAAAGACACCGATATGTAACAATGCTTTCATGATTCAAACACATCCGCAATTGACAAAGGTCTTGACTTTGGCCAACAAACCAATGCCAATTTTGGATCTTGAGTAAGAATCACTCAATGGAAGGAAAACGCTTAATATGTTTTGAGGGTTTTTCGCGTAAATTGGCAACCAATTTATTATCTTTTTTAGGTCTCATCATACACCCTTAAGCATGCATTCTAAAAGCATAATAAGGTGCGAAAAGTAAATTAATAACGATATGCGGATGGATATTTAACAACTTGTTCCTAGAACAAATCACTCCATTTCCTCTCCCCGGCTAGCACTATTCTACTTCTACCCAATTACATAATACAATAATAGAAACCTCATTAACATTGAGGGGAATTAGGTGAGAAGAGAATACAAAGAATCAATAAAGAGAGAAGGCTGGACACGTAGGTCCAATTTATAAATTCTAAATTTACAACAATTTCTAAAATTGCCCTTTTCCCTTCTAATATCCATCCGATATACGTTATTCATTCATCACATCCATGTATTAATTCAAGCATGTTATTCAATCAATCTAATCAAATTAATTAATCTTTGAATATTACTGATCATCCAATGTTCAAACAATGATTTGATTTGCGCGAGTCCAACTCGTTTGTGAATAAGTACTCGAAGTACGAATTCTTGAATTATATCGAACTACTCGTTAAATCTAATTTAATTCGTATTCAATACTAATTCATTTATTTAATTCCAAATTAAATATCTACACTTTTTAATACGCTTTAACGACTTAGATTCCAAATCTAATCTAAATGGGTCTCAAAGCCCAATTAACATCCAATGTTGTTTAATTGAAAGTCCAATGGGCTTTCAATTGATTTCATAAGGCATGGGCTTTGGTCAATATGGGTCAAACCCAAATACTAAGGCCCAAGTAAGGAATCACCCTTATTTGCCAAGAAACCAATTTTGGCCCATTAGGCCCAATTAAACATTTAAAGCCCATTTGTTATATTTGGACTTAATGGAATGATTTAGACCCAATATGGATCCAATCCTTTTGGCCCAAACCTACTTGGCCCAACCAAGTCCATAAGGCCCAAATACAACAATTACAAGCCCAATTCAAAATCAAGCCCATTTAATCAAATTTCAATATTCCAAATTTTAAATTTCAATTAACTAAAGTGTAATACATCAATTAATTATCTAAATCCATATTTCCAAAATACAAATTTAATCAATTAATCATGTACTCTTTTGTTCAACTTATGTCCAACATTTTTGAATAAAAAATGTTTGTCCGATTTACATACTTACAAGCTCACGACATTTAGGGGTTATATTTGTCCGATTTTGTTTTCAATCCGATTGAATTACAAATCAACATTACCCACATTTTTCAACTCATCCAATGATCAAAAACAAAAAATACCATGACTTACAAGGGTAATACACATTCGTCCATGCCTCAATATTTGGGGAAAAATTGATCCAATCAACTTTTCATGAAATTGATCATGTATAACACCATGTTATCAACATACAAGCATACTTAATCAAACAATTTCATCAAATCATTGTTGGACAATTATGACCCATAGCGTCACTATTTGTACAGATCATGGTGTTGTTGTACAAATTAACTATGTGACAAAGGAGATTGCACTCTTATCATTTGTGATTAGATCACCAAGATATATAAATGATAAGAGGTCCCTATGATTTGTTCCTGGATTGAGAATGATATGAGACAGTATCAGTCCACGAAGGATAAATCATTAAATATCCCTAGTCAGAGCATTATCGAGATTGGACATCGATGAATGCGTAAGAGACTAGTATTACACTTGTGCGCGTTGTGAGGGCACAACAACATAGTTCTCATATATTTGGGTATATGATACTCATGCAAGTGTAATAGGAGGTCGTTTTTTACCGATGGTACGGAAAATAGCTTCGCTCTGGATAGACCCCCTCGGAATTCCATTGGTAGTATGACTATGTGTCTATGGAAGTCCGAAATCAGGGTAGGTGTATTTGGTCTTAACCTGATACTTGCACCGCTAATACTTGCGACAATCAATATACTTTGGTTGCTGTCGTCCAGGGCTTTAACAGGTTCTGTGTACGCCAATGCTGGGTATATTGAGAATCGTAGTGTGTTGGGTGTGATGTCAAGACGAAAGTGTCACTCTAGTCATATGGAGATGATGATCGCGTATGGATATATAACTGGTTATCTAAAAAGGTTGCAACCGTCGGGATAATATGACTTGGTCATGATTATCCGATTATAAAGAGACTAGTTGCTCGTAATCCGATATATGATTCGTACGTGGCAGACACTGTACCAGCCCCAGGCCTCGCATGTGATCATCCGATACTGGACAGAAATACGCAATACTACGTATACTACGCCTGATACATATCATTTATTCCTGTAAGGATATTTCTGGAGAATTGGGTAGGCATGGTGCTTTGCTAGAAGCCAACTTTGTCTTGTAAATCGGTATAAACGTAGTACGAGGTACTTACATGTTCGGATAGTCCGACGACCGAATTTACTGCCAATATATCCGGGGATCTCATGGGTCGCTTCCCAAAGATTCACCGATGACGTATGACTCGCACTTTTAATTAATCTGGGATTAATTAGATGAGAGAGAAAATTAATCTGGGATTAATTGTAGAGATATTTTATCTGGGATAAAATATCAATTAAAATGAGATAACGATAAATTTTTAATTAATCGATTAATTAATATATTCGATATATTAAACGAAATTGGATTTCGACGCGGAATTAAAATTAGATATTAATTCAGGCGAACAAATTAATTTAGAATTAATTCGTTAGCGACGTGAATAGTAATTATGCTTGGCATGATTATTTAATTAAATTAGATTTAATTACGACGCAACGGAAAATTCGTTAATTTGGAATTAGCGAACCCGAGCCCGGGATTATTTGCGAGCGCATTAGCATTTTGAATGCGAGTGCGGCACGCAAATCAAATCAAGTGTCAAATTGCTAGTCGCATCTAGCGTCGCATCATTCGTCAATCAAGTGATGGATGTCTTTCACTTTGAGTGATTGACGCCAGTCACTATTCATTGATTGATGGAAGTTGATGTGAGTTGATATGTGTGGTTGGCATTTATGGCTTTGGTTTTTGGAGGCAAAATTTGGTAAATGTTTTTGGAAAATATATTACCATTTTTTGGTAACAAAATCCATTACACATTTTTATCTCTCTCTCCTCCATTTCTTCTTCATCTAAACGCCCATGGTGGGCATTCTTCACTGGTTTTTCTGCCCAGAAAACTGTGAGATAGGGAAGCCAAAAATGAGAAATTTGTGGCAAATTTCTTGAGTGCTAGCACACTACGAGACATGCGAAGGTGATAGGGAAGTCCACCCATGAGTCGGAAATCGTTCAACGAAGCTTGGAGCTTGAATTCTTGAAGAGGAAGGCCGAAACCAGTGAGCTGCTACTGCCCACTGCCGAGCAGTCCATGGAGGCAGAAACCGAGTTTTGTTGTCCTCCGCGTCGCTCAACCGATCGATGTGAGTATTCTGCGACTTCCTCGAATGTATTCACTTATGTTTCATGCTTGTTTATTGATCTTGGGATTCTTAGAATCTCCAACAATGGTATCAGAGTGAGTAAAAGCATGAAATACGAATAGGGCTTAAAATTTGGGGAAACTTGATTTTGAGCATGATTAATGAAATTGGATGAATTAGTATGCTTAAATGTGTTTGAATTGAGGATTGATTGGATCAATTTATTGAAATTATGTTTGGAACAAATTTCCCCAATTTTCTTGCTGTTGGCTGAGAGTTAGAAGCCCTATAATATCTTGGGATTTTTGATTTTTAATCATTGGATGTGTTGGAAATCATTCGGGAATATGATTTAATGTCGATTGTGGAATTAATTGGATTGAATTCGAATCAGACGTTAAATCCTCAAATTACCGAGAGTCATTGAGCATGTATTGGGTTTGATTTTAATTAAATTATGTTGGACATGATTTAATATTGATAAGCATGATTAATTAGGCTAATTGATGTTTTAGGAATGTTAATTGGATAATTAATTGTGTAATGAACTTTAGGTAATTAAATTGGGAATTTGGAATTTGGCAATTTAATTGTATTGGACTAATTTTGGAAATTGGGCTTGAAATGTTGTTATTGGGCTTAGTTGTACTAAGTTGGGTTAAGCCAAATTGGATTGGATCCAATTGGGCCCAAAACCGCTTCCATAAAGCCCAAATACGACTTAATGGACCTTTAAAGTTTAATTGGGCCTAATGGGCCTAAATTGATTTCTAGGCTTATGGAGTAACTCCCGGATTGGACTTTGGTTATCGGTTTGACCCGAGTTGACCAAAAGTCCACGCCTTAAGAAATTAATTAAAAGCCCATTGGACTTTAATTAAATTGACGTTGGACGTTAATCGGGCTTTGAGACCCGTAACGATTAAATTTGGAATTTAAGTCATAAAGGTTCATAAATAAAGTGTGATATTTAATTTGGAATTAAATAAGCGAATTAGAATTAAATACAAATTGAATCGGATTTAATTGTGTAGTTTAATTTAATTCGAGAATTTGTACTTTGAGTATTTATTCACAAAACGAGTTTGACTCGAGCAAAATCAAATCGTTGTTTGAACATTGGATTATCACTAATTATCAGATTAATTAATTATATTCGATTGATTGATAACATGCTTGTGTGAATACATGGTTGCGATGCATGAATAATGTATATCGGATGGATATTAGATGGGTGGGGTAATTTTAGAAATTATTTTAATAAATTTGATTTATTAATTGGACCTGCGTGTCCAGCCTTATTACCTTCATATTCTTTGTATTCTCTTCTCACCTATTCCCCTCAATGAAAATGAGGTTTCTTTAGAAGTGTAGTGTAACGGGTAGAAGTAATACATGTGCTAGAGGGAAAGAGAAAGGGAGAGATTTGATCTAGGATCATTGTGTAAAGTATCCATTTGCATATCATTATTATTTTTCATATGCGCTTTATTATGTGTTTAGAATGCATGTTTAAGGGTGTATGATGATGAGACCTTAATAAAGATAATAAATTTGTTGCCAATTTGCACACGAAAACCCTCGTAAAATATTAAGCGTCTTTCCTTCCATTGAGTGATTCTCACTCAAGATTCGAGACTAGCATTGGCTTGTTGGCCAAAGTCAAGGCCTTTGTCCGTCGAGGATGTGTTTGAATCACGAGAGCTTTGTTCCATATCAGTGTCTTGTCCAAGTTGTGGTTTGTTGGCCAAAGTCAAGACCACTTCTTGTCCATCGACATTGATTACGAAGCTATCCATGGTCAATGGGTCGCGCTTAACTGGGATCACTAAGTTTGTTGTGCCAAAGCCAGGGCTTAGTTGATTCAGAGGAAAAAGGTTAGGTAATACATTGGATGTATTGGCATATATAAGATATATGTTTCGGACTTGGATGTCCCCCTACCGGATCTAGGAATTGGATTAGATCCAATCGATCTTAGAGATCTTCCTAGTTAATTATCATTCAATTTGTTGGCCAAAGTCAAGATTGTGTGATATTTAATGGGATCCTATCCCACTAGGAAACACGGTTTCCCGAGTACTCGACAAAGGGTTAGAGGCTTGCCGAAAAATAGTGGGAGGCAAGAATTGAATTTGCAATATTCGTTTAATTACTTGCCATACGCGCTCAATCACAAATATCATTCGTCATATAAATTAAATGTTAGTTGGACTAATATTTAAAATGTTGTTTTAATAAATAGTTGGACTATATTCAAACTATTCATTTATAGTTGATTTTATAATTGGATTATAGTAATCAATATAATTGATTTTAATCTATTAAATTATAGTTGATTAAATAGTTGGACTATTGTAATCATTATAATAAATAGTACCGAAATTGTTGATTAAATAGTTGGACTATTAAAATCAAGATATAATTGAAAGATTGATATTTAAAATATAATCCTAGGGAAAATGTGTTTAAATGGTTTAATTTTCAAAATTGGGAATAATTTCAGGATGGTCCTGGAAAATAATAAGTTACTTTATTTGATAAAATAACATATTATGCATAAGCCCGAAGTTAAGCAAATAGTCGAGCATAATCTTTGGAAGATTTATGTAATGATAACTTTAGTGCTTAATCCATTAAGCTTGTCGCAGTAGACTGCTTAATTTCTAAATCAGAATAAGGATTAGGTCCTTAAAGTATGATAATGAAATTGAAGGATCTTCAAAGAATCTATCCTTAATATTTTAGAAGTAATAAAATTGCAATAATAACTCTTGGAGAGTTAATGACTATTCTCAAGGAGACAAAGTCAAAGTTTGCAATAACGCAAGTAGCGCAAGGCGCACCTTACTTCGATATTCTAGAAACCCGAGGCTTGGCCAAAGGCTTCTGGAGTGTTGAAAATGGCAAAGGCAAAATCATTATAATCTTCTAGGAAGATAAAGGACATATCCCAAAAAGTCTGCCTAAATGTGGCAAACGGGATCGCGGAAGCGTGACTGCCGTTTGGACAAAGCAGACATGAAGGAATTGAAGAACGAGCAAGGCTCTGACTTCAAATATGTTTGTCATAAATATATTCACTACTAGTATTAAAATTGGATTTTAAATACTTAGTGTGATATAAATATATATTGATGTTCAGAATCTGCTATGAGCAAGATGCTGACTTCAGATTGAGATTTAATCTGCGAATCGGAAATGGGACGAAAGTCGCTGTTTCAACCGTAGATACCTAAGTTTAGGAACTACCTTCGGGTATGTACTTAAATTAGGAAACTGTTATAATGTAACTAGTTTGACTAGATACATTATCTCTATATCAGTGTCTAACCCGCTGCGGGTGAACCTTTATATTCTAGAACACTAAAGTATTTTATTATATAAAGATGATATTGAGATAAACACATTAGATGTGAATAACAGAGTTTATATTTTGAATATAAATAAAATATCAAACGTATAACATGACAAACAAATAGCTCAAACTGATTTGATCAGAAGAAACTAATTTGTGGCATTGTTGTCTGGGACACAATCTAAAACAAGAATCGTATATCCACACTTTTGAAGAGTGGATACTAGGACAAATTTGATTCCATTCAAATAAAATCTACGAATCTAGTTAATTGGGCAAAGTGCCTAAAACACTATTTACTTGGTAAAAGTGCAAATGCCACCTATCTGTTAGCCCTAGTTCATAGTGAAGCAAGTGGGCCCATGTCTAGCTAGGCTAGATGTGGATATGAATATTTCGTGACCTATACAGATGTGGCATCGCGTTATGGTTATGTGTCTCTTTTGAAGAAACACAAATCGGAAACTTTTATAGTTTTGACGCGAAATAGACAAACAGATCGACTATAGTATTAAACCTTCACGGTAAGACCGTAATGGAAAATACTTAAGCAATAAGTTTCTAATATACTTGAAAGAGTATAGTATTCTTTCAATGATGACTCCTCCTGGAACACATCATTTTGACGGTGTGTCCGAATTGAGTAACCGAATTGTGTTGGACATGATAAGGTTAATCACGAGTCGCTCTGAGCTACCATTTCCTTCAACGGATAAGCTTAAACAGTGCAGAACTTATTTAGAATAAGGTTCCATAAAAATCTGTTTGACAGATATCATATTAGATATGAACGGGAAAGAAACTGGGTTTCTCATTCCTGATAATTTGGGTATGCTAGGCATGTGTTTGGATGATACCAAACTAGAACCCAAATCGGATAAGTGCCGAATTGTAGGTTATCCTAGGGATACATAAGTATAGTACTTATACAACTCACAAGAGAACAATTAGATTGTTGTTCACCATGCGGTTTTCCTAAGAGGAATACCGATATGCAGTGGTAAGTGGGAGGATAGTAAAACTCGATGAAAATCGGAGTAATACTATTTCAGGCATCGAATCCTAATGGAACACAAATATAGTTCATCAAGGATGAAACTATAACATTAATCTTCATGTACACAAGAACCGCGTATGTCGGAGAGAGTCAGAAAACAACGTGGGGTATGGGTTTCTGATCTCACCTCATAAAGATGTCTATCTTTTGAGGTATACCAACTGACTATGTATGAGGAAGTGATACAAAATATCGACTCTCTATTATGGCAAAGTGCCATATAATCCGAAATGGATCCATGTATATCAACTTAGTTTAGAACTAGTTGATGTACCGCAAGGCATTGTGCCTATTGGTACTGTATAAGTCTTCAAGGAAGACGTACATGAGAGGCAACATACCAACGTATAAAGCTATGCTTTTAGCGGAAAGGTATCGTTATCAACATTGTGTTGATTACGATTCAACCTTTTACCTGTTGCCACGGTAAATCCATTTGGATAATGCTTGCTAAAGCTGCGTATTTCATTTATGAAATATGACAGCTTTACGGGAAAATCGCTTTCCTGAAAAGGAAACCTTTCGGAGGATGTTTATAACATTCTGTCGGTTTTTTTGTACCATAACAATCAAACAACGTTTGCAGGTTTATCGATCCATGTTTGGATTGAAGCAAGCATAGGTTCTTGGAATTTTCGTTTTGATGTAATCATAATGGTTTATGATTTAATTCAAAATGAAAAATGATTCTTGTGTATATAAGAGGGTTAGTGGGAGCGCACTGACAGTGGCTATCCTATAAATAATGATAATATGTCATTTCTTGGAAATGATATTTCCATAATAACTATCGGTGAAAGCTTGGCTTTTGAAAACTCTCCGAGAAATCGTACATTGAAAAATGTACGCCACCTGGAGTCTCATATGCTTTGAGCATATGGATTCACAAACAGGCCAATCCAAGTGATAGTCACTGGATTGATGTTAAGAACATCCATTAGTATCTTAGAGAACTAAGGATGCTGTCTTAGTCTATGGAGAAGGAGAACTTGAAGTGACTGGGATCACTACTGCAAGTTTCCTAAATCGATAAAGACGAATATAAGTCGCAAACGGTACTATACAGTTTGAATAACGGTACAATGAGCTGGAAATCTTCCAAGTAAGATACTGTTACCGAATAAACAACGAATGTGGGTTATTGCTGCAGCTGAGGCGGCAATAGAAGCCTTCTGGGTCGATAAACAAATCTAATTAGATTAGATATAATTCTGTTAGCAGTTGAGCTAGGCGTCAGCACAGGCTAAAGAATTAATGGTCTCATCAACGATCCAGATACATACTTCGATACTCATCTGATTCGTTCGGATCATACATCATGGCAATGTGTTGATCGAATAAATCACATCAGATGATAATCATGTAAATCCGCTGACGAAAGCATTTCCTCAGCAATTTGAGCCAACCGTACATATTTCGGGTGTAAGACACTCGAGTGACTGGCTATAGGCCAAGTGGGAGATTGTTGGACGATTATGACCCATAGCGTCACTATTTGTATAAATCATGGTGTTGTTGTACAAATTAACTATGTGACAAAGGAGATTGCACTCTTATCATTTGTGATTAGATCACCAAGATATATAAATGATATGATGTCCCTGTGATTTGTTCCTGGATTGAGAATGATATGAGACAGTATCAGTCCACGAAGGATACATCATTAAATATCCCTAGTCAGAGCATTATCGAGATTGGATATCGATGAATGCGTAAAAGACTAGTATTACACTTGTGCGCGTTGTGAGGGCACAACGACATAGTTCTCATATATTTGGGTATAAGATACTCATGCAAGTGTAATAGGAGGTCGTGTTTTACCGATGGTACGGGAAACAGCTTCGCTCTGGATAGACCCCCTCGGAATTCCATTGGCAGTATGACTATGTGTCTATGGAAGTCCGAAATTAGGGTAGGTGTATTTGGCCTTAACCTGAGACTTGCACCGCTAATACTTGCGACAATCAATATACTTTAGTTGTGGTCGTCCAGGGCTTTAACATGTTCTGTGTACGCCAATGCTGGGTATATTGAGAATCGTAGTATGTTAGGTGTGATGTCAAGACGGAAGGTCAATCCAGTGATATGGAGATGATGATTGCGTAGGGATACAGAACTGGTTCTCTAAAAAGGTTGCAACCGTCGGGATAATATGACTTGGTCATGATTATCCGATTATAAAGAGACTAGTTGCTCGCAATCCGATATATGCTTCGTACGGGGCAGACATTGTACCATCCCCAGGCCTCGCATGTGATCATTCGATACTGGACAGAAATATGCAATACTACATATACTACGCCTGATACAGATCCTTTATTCCTGTAAGGATATTTCTGGAGAATTGGGTAGGCATGGTGCTTTGCTAGAAGCCAACCTTGTCTTATAAATCGGTATAAACGTAGTACGAGGTACTTACGTGTTCGGATAGTCTGACGACCGCATTTACTGCCAACATATCCGGGGATCTCATGGGTCGCTTCCCAAAGATTCACCGATGACGTATGACTCGCACTTTTAATTAATCTGGGATTAATTAGATGAGAGAGAAAATTAATCTGGGATTAATTACGAAGATATTTTATCTGGGATAAAATATCAATTAAAGAGAGATAACGATTAATTTGGAATTAATCGATATATTAAACGAAATTGGATTTCGATGCGGAATTAAAATTAGATTTTAATTTGGGCGAACAAATTAATTTAGAATTAATTCGTTAGCGATGTGAATAGTAATTATGCTTGGCATGATTATTTAAATAAATTTGATTTAATTATGACGCAACGGAAAATTCGTTAATTTGGAATTAGCGAACCCGAGCCCGAGATTATTTGCGAGTGCATTCACATTTAGAATGCGAGTGCGGCACGCAAATCAAATCAAGCGTCAAATCGCTAGTCGCATCTAGCGTCGCATCATTCATCAATCAAGTGATGGATGTCTTTCACTTTGAGTGATTGACGCCAGTCACTATTCATTGATTGATGGAAGTTGATGTGAGTTGATATGTGTGGTTGGCATTTATGGCTTTGGTTTTTGGAGGCAAAATTTGGTATTTGTTTTTAGAAAATATATTACCATTTTTTGGTAACAAAAACCATTACACATTTTTATCTCTCTCTCCTCCATTTCTTCTTCATCTAAACGCCCATGGTGGGCATTCTTCACTAGTTTTTCTGCCCAGAAAATCGTGAGATAGGGAAGACAAAAGTGAGAAATTTGTGGCAAATTTCTTGAGTGTAGCACACTACGAGACATGCGAAGGTGATAGGGAAGTCCACCCATGAGCCGGGAATCGTTCGACGAAGCTTGGAGCTTGAATTCTTGAAGAGGAAGGCCGAAACCAGTGAGCTGCTACTGCCCACTGCCGAGCAGTCCATGGAGGCAGAAACTGATTTTTGTTGTCCTCCGCGTCGCTCAACTGATCGATGTGAGTATTCCGCAACTCCCTCGAATGTATTCACTTATGTTTCATGCTTGTTTATTGATCTTGGGATGCTTAGAATCTCCAACAATCATGCTTCAATCATATTTACCCAAATTTTACCCTAATCATTTTCATGCTCAAACCTTGCTCTATGATACCATTGTTGGTTTCTAGGGTGGTCCCAAGATCAATATAAGCATAGAAATAGAATGAATACTCAAATAAGTGAGGCGTAAAACACACTTACAATGAACGACTTTTGATGTGATGATCAACAAAACTTTTCCTCCATTTGTGAAGTATTCGGCCAAGGCTCCCTTTTGTTGATGAAGTTGAACAATCTCCAAGCTTTAAGGATTCCAAGCTCTTAGTTCGGTTCTTTATCACCTTGTATGGATTCCTTGAATGTGCTAGAAAGATTTGAAAGAAAAACAATTCTTCCTTCTACCTCCAAGGCTCACAGTTTTTCTTGAGAGAGTGAGAGAGTTTTTGTGTTTTGTTTCTTTTTTTTTTCTAAAAACAATTACCCAAAATTTGGTATATGCTTTACCAAAGTCAAAGCAAATTTTTGGCTCCAAAATGGCATTAAATGCCCACACCAACCAACATCATGAATAGTGACTGCATGTCACTCACCAAAAAGGTGACTTAGACATCTATCACTAAAATGACAAGTGATGTGACTCGCGATGTGACTTGCGGCCGCACTTGATTGAAAATCAGAGTGGCGTCGCAAACACATTTCGGGCTCGATTTCATTAATTCCAAATTAACGAGTTTTACGTTGCGTCGTAATTAAATCAAATTTAATTAAATAATCATGCCTAGCAAAATTACTATTCACATCGCTTGCGAATTAATTCTAAATCAATTCGTTAGCCCGAATTAAAATCTAATTTTAATTCCGCGTCGAAATCCAATTTCGTATAATATATCGAATTTATTATTTTATCGATTAATTCCAAATTAATCGTTCTCTCTCTCTTCAAATAGTACTTTATCCCAGATAAAGTCTCTCCGCTATTAATCCCAGATTAATATAATTATGTTAGCAGCTGAGCATAGCGTCAGCACAGGCTAAAGAATTAATGGTCTCATCAACGATCCAGATATATACTTCAATATTCGTCTAATTCATTCGAATCATACATCGTGGCGATGTGATGATCGAATAAATCGCATCAAGATGATAATCATGAAAATCCGCTGACGAAAGTCTTTCATCAGCAATTTGAGCCAACCGTACATAGTTCGGGTGTCAAGCACTCGAGTGACTGGCTATAGGCCAAGTGGGAGATTGTTGGACAATTATGACCCATAGCGTCACTATTTGTACAGATCACGGTGTTGTTGTACAAATTAACTATGTGACAAAGGAGATTACACTCTTATCATTTGTGATTAGATCACCTAGATATATAAATGATGAGAGGTCCCTATGATTTGTTCCTGGACGGAGAATGATATGAGACAGTATCAGTCCACAAAGGATAAATCATTAAACATCCCTAGTCAAGGCCATCGAGATTGGACATCGATGAATGCATAAAAGACTAGTATTACACTTGTGCGTGTTTGTGAGGACACAACGTCATAGTTCTCATATATTTGGGTATAGGATACTTATGCAAGTGTAATAGGAGGTTGTGTTTCACCGATGGTACGGGAAACAGCTTCGCTCTGGATAAGACCCCATCAGAATTCCATTGGTGGTATGACTATGTGTCTATGGAAATCTGAAATCAGGGTAGGTGTATTTGGTCTTAACATGAGACTTGCACCGCTAATACATACGATAATCGATATACTTTGGTTGAGGTCATCCAGCGCTTTAACAGGTTCTGTGTACGCCAATGCTGGGTATATTGAGAATCGTAGTGTGTTGGGTGTGATGTCGAGATGGAAGTGTCACTCCAGTCATATGGAGTTGATGATCGCGTAGGGATACAGAACTGGTTCTCTATATAAGGTTGCAACCGTTGGGATAATATAACTTGGTCATGATTATCCGATTATTAAAGAGACTAGTTGATCGTAATCCGATATATGCTTCGTACGGGGCAGACACTGTACCAGCCCCAGGCCTTATATGTGATCATCCGATACTGGACAAAAATACGCAATACTATGTATACTACGCCTGATACAGATCCTTTATTCCTGTAAGGATATTTCCGGAGAATTGGGGAGGCATGGCGCTTTGCTAGAGGCCAACCTTGTCTTGTGAATCGGTATAATTGTAGTACGAGGTACTTACGTGTTCGGATAGTCCGACGACCGATTTTGCTGCCAACATATCCGGGGACCTCATGGGTCACTTCCCAAAGATTCACCGATGACGTATAACTCGCACTCTTAATTAATCTGGGATTAATTAGATGAGAGAGAGAATTAATCTGGGATTAATAGCGAAGATATTTTATCTAGGATAAAATATCAATTAAAGAGAGAGAATGATTAATTTGGAATTAATCGGTAAATTAATATATTCGATATATTAAACGAAATTGGATTTCGACGCGGAATTAAAATTAGATTTTAATTCGGGCGAACGAATTAATTTAGAATTAATTCGTTAGCGACGTGAATAGTGACTTTGCTAGGCGTAATCATTTAATTACGACGCAAAGGAAAATTCGTTAATTTGGAATTAGCGAACACGAACCCGAGATTATTTGCAAGCTCATTCGCATTTCGAATTCGAATGCGGCACGTCAAATCAAGCGCCAAATCGCTAGTCACAACTAGCGTCACATCATTCGTCAATCAAGTGATGGATGTCTTTCACTTTGAGTGATTGACGCAAGTCACTATTCATGATTGATAGATTGATGTGAAGTGATGTGAGTGATTGGTGCCATTTATGGCTTTAATGATTTGCTTTTTGAAAGCCAAATTCAAGTGAAATGAATTGAAATTCAAATTTGTGTATAAGATATACAAATTTCACAAACCAACACACAATCTCTCCTTCTCTCTTTCTCTCTAAAGTTCACGCCCAAATGGGAAAAATAAGCTTACTGGTTTTGACAAAAACCGTGAGTTGTGTGGGAAGCTTGGAGTGTGATTTTGTGGCAAAATCACAAGTGCTAGCACACTTATGAGACATGCGAAGGTGATAGGGAAGCCTACCCATGAGTCGGGAACCATTCGATGAAGCTTGGAGCTTGACGAAGGACCAAACGAAGGCCAAAACAGTGAGCTCAAGGACTGTCACTTCCGAACCAGTGAGGGAAGAAAAGAAAAATTTTCGTTGCCTCCGCGTCGCTCAACCGCTCAATGTAAGTATTCTGCGACTTCTCGAATGTATTCACTTATGTTTCATGCTTGATTTGTGATCCTTGGGACCCCTAGAATTGCCAACAAAGATTTCATGGGTCCATTTCCACCGTCATTTGGATTTTAATATATCTTAGTTGCAGTTGATTTCGTCTCAAAATAGGTTGAGGTGATTCATTGTCGAAATATTTTAATTATCATAAAATTTTGATTAAATTTTGAAAAGAAAATATTTTAAGTCGAATTGGAATCCCTCGGGCTATTATAAGTGATGGAGGTAAACACTTTTGCAACAAATCTTTTGAGTCTTTAATGAAAAAGTATGGAATTACACATAAAGTTTCTACCTCCTATTACCTCAGACAAATGGTCAAGTTGAACTATCAAATAAGGAAATCAAACAAATTTTGAAAAAAATGGTTAACCCAAATCACAAAGATTGGACTTTTCAATTCACTAATGCACTTTGGGCATACCAAACAGCTTTTAAAACGTCATTGGGAAAGTCTCACAATCATCTACTTTATGGAAAACCTTGTCATTTTCCTGTAGAACTTGAGCATAAGGCATATTAGATTATTAAATCATTCAATTCAAACCTTGAAAATACAAGTCATGAACATAAACTGTAATTAAATGATCTTGAAGAGTTAAAGAATGATTCATATGAGAATGCAAAAATTCTAAAAGGTAAAACTAAGGCCTTTCATGATAGTCGAATTTCACGAAAACTATTTGAAATTGGTCAAAATGATTTGCTTTATAATTATTATCTTCATTTATTTCCTGGAAAATTGAAGGGCCTTTTATTGTGAAGAAAGTTTATCCATATGGAGCTATTGACATTTAGAATCATAGGGATGATGATGTATTTAAAGTAAATGGACAATGTCTGAAACCATTTTTGGAGTGTTGAAATTTTCAAGAATCTATTTTTCTTTTCAAATACAATGTACTATGGTTAATGTATTAAAAGTTGTTATTTTCTTTTCTTTTGTATTTATTTAATTTATATTTTTTCTTGTGTTTTGCAGCATTTTTTGTTTTTTCAGAGTCTCTCACCTTGCTTAAATAGCTGATAATGATACTCCGTGACTCTAAGCAGATTCTTTCAGTTTCCTAAAATTACTGATACCCAACAATCAAGGCATAGAAGAAACTCTTGCAAAACTCCATAATTAATTTCCTTTTCTCCCCCAAAATATTCTGATGAAAATTTACATAGCACGCACCGAAAGAATGATGCTTCTTGATAAATGGTATTCCTAGTGATAGTTGTTGGGTAATTGAATGAAGGGTTCACTAGGCATGTGAGTTATTTGACTCATTCATTTATCACATGCCTAGTTTAGGAAAAAAAACACCTATGCTAATAAACGAAGAGGTAAACAATTAGGTATTTGTTATAAATGTGCAAGCTGGATGTGTAACACTCATTGTCGTTCTTTAGGAATGGTGTCTGACAATCACGAAGAAAAAATTCAATTAATTAGAGATGGCTTGAGTAAGGAGTCTCTAGATGATACATCATTGACTCTTGAGACGCATCCTAGTGGACATGTTCATCTAGTGATTCGTAATTTACATACAAAAATTTCAAAAAAAAAAAAAGAAAGACAACAATAATATAGTCTCAGGAATTTTACTTTAAAAGACCATGTTTGCCAATTTGTAAGAAAATTGAATGGGAAGCATATCCCCGACCCAGAGGGCATTCAAGTCGTTACTAGACATAAATCAAATGAAGATATTTGTCACAATCACAACTATCAATACATATTGTTTTGATTTATTACTTTGATTTCTTTTACTTTAAATTATTGTTTCAATTTAATTTACTGTTTTGATTTCATTTACTTTAATTTTACCGACAGTATCTAAACTTTTTGACTTTCACCATCTATTTTACTGTTCATCTGAAAATTATCATTTTGTAAATATTAGTGTCTTTATTACACACCTTTTCCAGGATCCATAAATACAACACGTCATTTCTCTCTTCGACGACATCTAAATAAGAGAGAGCAAAAATGGAGAAAATTTCAAGACGACGAGTACTTAATATCTGTTTATTTTATGGATGCAGCTCTAGAACTAAACCAGAATTTGTTGAGGCTGCAAAAGAATTGGGTAGAGTTATGGCTGAAAGAAACAAGCACTTAATATATGGTGGTGGTAATCTTGGATTGATGGGATATTTTTCAAATGTCGTGCAATGACAATGAAAATAAACAAAATGCATGCATATAAAATGAAAACAAACAAAATGTATGCACGCAAATAATTTGCAGAGGTGCTCGACATCCTCTATAAATAGAGGATGCTTAACACCTCATTCTTCAGCCCGCTCCATACTTCTCTATCTGAGAATTTATGGAGTTTCAACTCTTGTGTGTTTTATTTTTCAAGCTTTATTGTAATTGTTTTCTTTCAATAATAAAATTATGTATGTTTTTATTCAAAGTATGAGTAGCTAATTCTATTCTGCTGGGGTAAAGGATAAAACTCTTAATATGAGAATTTAAATTAATCTTACTTATATTATAATATATTAATTGTAATCTGAATATTAATATTAAATCTACTTTTATTTTTGAGGGTGTCTTGATTAACTATAGACAATCTCATCTTGGTTTGCATAGTTAATATTTTACCTAATATTATATGAGAGAATAGTTTAAATCTTGATTAATTATTGACAAACTTTGTTACCGCCTTTATGGCTGGTTGTAGATATTTGGCATAATTGAGAACTTAACTGAACTTCTTATAGATAAATATTATCACCACCTATATGGTTGGTTTTATATGTTTTGGTATAATTAATTCATGAAGTAAATTAACTAGGTAATAATTATTGGCATTGGTGCTCGGAGCATCAATTTCTTATGTATTTCCTTGTAAATACTTTTGTAAATATTTTATTATGAATAAAATAAGTATTTTTTTATAATATAATATCTCTTTATATATATTGAAGACGTAAATGACCTTAGAATGATTAGTTATGATACAGTTACAAAAACATCACAACTGACATTGAGTTGTATCATAACAATATCATTTCTTTAACAGTTCGTAGCCAAGATTTACATTACTTTGTCAGTAAGTAAACCTGTTGAGACCGTTACATGTCGTATATTGGAATCTTGGATTTCAATTGTAGATTCTCAATGAACCATGAATCTTGGAGACTCGTATAGACATATAGGTGTCAATATCGGATAAACACTGAACGACTCACCGAAAATTCTTAATGGATGGTACAGTAAAATCAATAAGAATGTTCTCGGGTTGAGTACCATAGTAATTCTTTAACTTAAGATACCATTGTAGATATATAAGATATCTTCCACACTTTTATGGCAGTCATGTCATTGACATATCCCGTGTGTGTCAAGATAGAATCTGTCAACTCTGTATGTAGAGCATATGTATTCAACATTTGATTAGCAATATGTTAAGTTTATGGGCCGATGGTACAATGTAGAAGTGAGTTCTAAGTGATATTAAGATATTGCTAATAGAAACGTCGACGGTATTATACCTATAGAGATTTGACGTTCATTTATGTATCTCTGGGATAAATCCGAATACATGTGGCAGAGGGATTATACGTATGCATTGACCTTGACTTGTAAGGTTTAACGCGTTTATCTGTTGCCGTCATAATTTACGGGTGGGTAAATTATGAACAAGAAATTAGATTTCGTGACAGATATGCTTGAACCTAGAGAGTCTCACTAATGAAATATACTCGTAGAGCACTATGGAAACTACAATATAAATCGTTTAATGGTTAAACGAAAGATACATGCATAGGGGCCTTTCGGTCATTTCCTAATTAATGTGTATTTATATTTAATATATGATTTTATTAAATACACATTAAACAATTGTCAAATTATGATATTTGACATATATCATTAATATATGTATTTGGATTATTTAAAGTAAATATAATACATATATTTAGATATTTATATTTAAGTAATTATTTAATTATTAAATAATTAAAAAATATATATCTACCATTATGATAATGTTAGGAAATGATTGTAGTGTAATTGTTTGACTTTTACATTTAATATAAAGGTGTTAAAATTGGATTTGACTTCTTTACAAATTTTGAAAAATTGAAAATATCTTTTCCTTTTTTCTTTGCAAAATTCGGCCAACCCTAATTGTATATAAGGGTTTCATTTTTTCATTTGCTTCACTTAATTGTTAAGTCTCCAAATATTAGAAAAGAAAAGTTGAGAGAAAAGTGAAGAAAAAAAAGAGAAATTGTAGAAAACTTCAAGATTTGTAAGTCTTTTCTATTTTTCTCCAACTAGAAAAACTATTTCTAGGATTTTTAGCTACATCATGTGACGCCTGGTTGTTTCTCTACTCGTTTAGTTTTGTAATAAAATGGTTGGAAGCATGAGTGAAAGATGTATGCATGTATATTAACAAAGTATGTTTATTAATGGTTAATAAGAACACTTTTGATCATTAGATGATCTTGTTGCCATTCTAGAGATGTTAGGTCACTCAATAATGACCTAGAATTTTTCTTGAGTTGTTTCAAAGTGGTCATACTTGTTTTTGTTGTAGAGATTAGATTAAAGTGTTGGATTGTGTTAATTTTGGTTAATTTGGTTAATTGGAAAAATTAGGGGTTTAACCTAAACTAAAATTGGGGCTTTTCATACATGTGTTGTATTTTGAAAAAGGACAAAATAGGAAATTTATTATTTACGCGTCGCGACACACAAGCCTCAATGCGTCGCGACGTCGGGCCAATAATTCATCTACCGACACGTGTCATCACATGCGTCATCATAATGTCAGCATTGTAGCATGTGTCGCGACGCCGACACAATAATTCAGCCGCCATTCACTGTAGCACCCGTCAAATCGAAGCTTTCAGAGAGTTGGCTGTGACAAATTTTCCATTTCATGCACGGTTTCATGCGAAACGAGAGAGAACGATTCTATAAATAATGATCCATGAATGAACAGTACCTCCGATCAGAATTCCATCGATTCTAGCGTGTTCGTGGGATCGTTTGAAGTCCGTACATGCCCTCGAAATCTCGGTAAGACCTCCCGGTAAAAACTCACAAATTTCAAGTTTATCGTTAAATGTTCATTTGAATATTTGCATTTGGTAGAATCCGGGTGAAAACATAACGAATTGGATCGATCCAATAGAATATGCAAGTTTCCGATAAAAGAGGATTTTCCGTGTATTAATGTATTTTTAATTGTAATGAAAGATATGAGTCGTATATGATGATATGATAGTGTTTGGATAAACCCGGGCTGGTTCACATAGCGTTTGCCTAGACATTTTTAGAAGATTTTCCAAAAATGAGTAAACTGAGGATTTAAGTTCACTAGTGGCTTGAATTAGTTTCTAATGATGTTTTAAGAATAATTGAACTGAAATCATTGAAATCAGATTTGATTTGGTTGTTCCGAAAAGATCCAGAATTTTATCGTAGTTTATTCGAGAACTTTGTAAGTCATGATTCTGACGACCTTTCGCCATTCATTTTGATAGTTTTGACTAGGACCTGGAGTGCTCGCGAAGCCAGAAAAGTAACTCATGCGATGAGTTCTAGAATTGTTCATTTCGTGTTATATATATATATACGATTGAAAGGTTTAAGATAGTTAAAAGATAGATTTGAGAAATGAGATGTTTGACGATCTTAATGTCTGTATGTATGTATTGATGTGTTTTAAGTGAAATGTTGAGTATAATACTATGATATGAAGTGAAAGGTTTGATGAGTTTGATGGCTGCATGTATGTATTGATGCATGTAAGTGTATGAACACGTAATGGTTTTATATGTATGTGATAATAAGCTATGAATAATTTATGCATAAAGGATCAATAAATGGAATAAGTTTGTTATCGATTTGTACATGCAATTATTCGTATAGAGATTGGGATGGTTAAGTGAGATAAGGAATGAGTATAAGCTAAGTTCTCTCCGAACGAATATATTTATATGGTAAAGATATTTTATTAAATGTTTCTAGATTGAAATTCTGAAAATGAGTATGATTGATCGATAAATGAAGAGATATGAGGACTATGAAAGATATGACATTTGAATTCATAGTAAGTTGTATATTCGTATGTTTGAAACATATGTATGTAAATGAGTATTTGAATGATTTTATATGGTATGTGCTCATCTGTGTAAATTTAATTAGATGATTCGTGGTTTAATAGCCGAGCTGGTTAGGAATCCGTTCGGACGGAATTCATCTCATACCTATTCTAAAATAGGTAATGAGTCTCATATGAGCATTGTGTGTGTAAGCCAACCATATGTATGTATTATTTGGTTATGTGTTCTTTGATGTATTAGCTGTTGTGTATTCTTTGTTGTCGGTTACACAATGCTTGTATGTGTGTTTGACTGTATGTGTGTTTGAGTGTATGTGTGTATGATATAACCCGAGATATGTATGGACTGTGTATGTATTCGTGGAATGAATGAATGATCGAAACATTTGTGTGAGAATAAGATGTTATCAAGTATGTTTGCTAAGTTCGTTATCGTATGTATGTAAATTGTGAAATAGACTGAATGAGTTTGTAAGCTCGAGGTGCTGGGCATGTATCTAAGCAAGAATTTTGAAAATAGGATTTGTATGAATGAAATAGAAGTGAGCTATGGTTTCTGAACTGGTATATGTGAACACGATAAGTCATGAATGTTAAAATATCCTAAGATTATTGAATTAAAGAATGTTTGTTCGACTTACCAATTTGATGATATTTCAAAGATGTTTATTTATGATAAAGTATAAACATGTAAATTCCATGACTCAAATGGTTGGAATGGAGCTGATGTTAGGTAATGTATTATGTGATGTTTGAAGTTTTGCTTTATATGCTTTGAATGTTGTATATTAGATTGACCTATATGTATATATATGTATAAGTAGATAATAATAAAAAAAATTGATGACTCTGAACTTGTAATGATTTGATCGTTCATATATATTTAGATAGTGAATGTTATAACATATTTGACTTATATGATTTGGTTGTGCATGGTTACTTACTTACTTTTAAAACTCATACCAAACCAGTTGTTAGTTTTGCAGGTTGGCTACTAGATGGGTCAACCACTTCATCTTTGGAAGCCATACTCGAGACACGGATCACCCAAGTTGCAGTCACCCTCTCTAGTGTCATGGGAGAAGTCTTAGAGGTTTTGGAATCTTTGATTATTATGTTATTGGTCGTGATGAGCACACGGATTTGTATTTATTAAGTAAATTTTTTTATTTGTATATGATGTTTGGGCACGGAGCCCTTAAAGGTTGATTTTGATGTGTTTTATGTAGACCTGAGGTCCTTTTGTTTGTTTGATATTTTTCTTAGATTTCATTTTGATGTTGGACTGTGATCCAGGTTGTCCAATTTTAGGATACATCATTCCCGATTTTTTTATAAATTTGGAGGCTTATAGAGATGGGTTAATCATGTCTCCTACCGGTAGCATCATGCCTCTGGCGGGGTGTTACAACTGGTTTCTGGAAGTCTGTCATCATCCAGATATGTGGATGATCATGTAGCCTCTAATGGAGCAAGTTGCGACTCCCCCTGCTCAACACCATCTTCTTCCTCCTCTGGTTCTACTTCTGACATATCATGCACCCCATCATTATCTATGGCCACATGTGTTGGTGTTGGGGTTGTGTCTGGATTTGAATCAGTTTTGTCGGCACTAGAATTAAAAAATATCTTGGGCTTTTTAATATCTTTCATTGTCTTGTCTTCAAGAAAAACTACATCCCTATTTATGATGACATTCTTTTCTTTCGGGGTCCCATAACATGTATCTGAATTCCTCATCTCTATAGCATATGAAGATGCATAGAGTAGTACTTACATTAAAGGCTAAACAACTAAATATTCTCAGATGAAAGTATAAGGGAATCTTAGCAGACCATACTTTTTCCGGAATCTCAAAGTTCAATGTTACAGATGGTGAACTGTTGATAGGTAAAAAGCGGCATAAACAACTTCTCCCCAAATGGCTTTGGCGGTTTAGTCATGCCGATCATGCTTATGACTTTTTCCATGATAGTGTTATTCATTCTTTCAACAACATCATTTTGCTCTGGGGTGCGTGGAATAGTCATTTCATGTCGAATTTCACGTCTTCCACAGTAGACATCGAACTCTCTGAAAGTCTAGTCCCATTCATTATCTGTGTCGAGGCAATTCAATTTTTCCCTATTTCACACTCTACCATGGCATGGAACAGTTTGAAATGATCCAGAACTTGATCCTTGTGTTTCAGGAAATACACTTACACTTTCCGAGAAGCATCGTCAATGAAAGTCAGAAAATATTTGTTACCGCCTAGTGAATTAACCTTAAGGGACCACAAACATCATAGTGTACCATACTGAGCAACTCTGATCTTCCCGTAGAATAGAAATTAAAAGAGACTCTATGTTGCTTACCGAATAGACAATGATTGTAAGGATCTAGTGTAGCATTATTGGAGACACTGATTAGATCCTTTTTTGTCAAGGTAGACAACCATTTCCCACTCATGTGACAGAGTTTCTGGTGCCACGGATTTTGAGAAGCCTCTTATTCAGCTACATTGAGGCTCTCTGCACATATCTTCACATAAGTCGTGTATAAAGTGCAGCAAATATATCATCAGGCAACAACTATGGCATATTTTATCATTCTTCATGTGTCATTTCTAAAATGGCTAGCATAGCCCTATTTTTCAAGGGTTACCCCTAAGAATAGAATGAGCCAAAGTTCTGGAACATGTCTAACATCCTTTAGGGTAATTATACACCATGCATTTATCCGCATCTGAATATCACAAATTCCCACTATCTGAGAGGAATTGGTATTTCACATCTTCACTACACAAAAGTCTCGTGATTTTTATATTGTGAAGAAATCCTTGTGAGGGGTGACGTGGTAGGATGCTGCATTATCTACCACTCACACAACATCTTGGGTTACGGTGTGAAGACATGTCTCATTCTGGATGGAGCATAAGACTACATCTCTTGAGACAACTACTAGTGTCTCCACATATTTGTTCTTCATGTGGGAATTACCTTAACCCTGCTCTCGTTGTAGCTTTCGGTAATTCTTCTTTAAGTGGTATTCTATGCCACAATAATAGCACTTGTAAGTAGGCTTTCTTCCGTTTGTGGATGTGACTCTACTTTTGCTTCTACCTTTTTCTCTACCTCAAATTTTATCTCGTTGTCTTCCTCGATTCTCCATTACGAGGGCTTGTGTATGATCTGTGTCCACGTCTTTTCTTCTGACCTCCTCATTTGACAGGGCATCTTTTACCATAGGCATGGTAAGTTTGACTACATTAGCTGAATTGTTAAGAGTAACTACCGAGGTCTCTCAGCTATCAGGAATAAAACTGAGCAGTAGGAGGGCTTGTACTTTATCTCCCAGTTGCATTTTTACTGTAGACAACTGGTTCACCAGGCTCTGGAACTCATTGGTGTGTTCTGCTACTGAAGTTCCACTCATTAACTTCAAGTTCACCAAATGCTTCATTATTAAGGTTTTATTTCAAGCTGTCTTGGCCTGGTCCATGCCTTCTAGCTTCATCCACATTTCATAAGCATTTGTATCTTGTACTACGTGGTGGAAGATGTTGTGGCCAATCCACTGCCTAATATGACCTAAAGTTATGTTGTTGAGTTTGTTCCAATCATTCTCTTTGACAGAATCTGGTTTCACACCCTCTTTCTCGATCACATCGTATCGATCTTTGTAGTGAAAATAATCTATCATTCGAGGTCTCCAGAGAGAGTCCAGCTTAATCATTGCACTAGAATATGAATCTTCAATTTCTATTTTAAGTTTAAGTTTTAAAATGAAAATATGATAAAATCGGGACTGATTTTCACCAATCGGAGGTAACTGTTGCGTCTAGAACAGGCAAAAATATTGGATTTGACTATTCGTTGGTCCAAATCTGACTTAAGGGTCGATTTATAAATTTCTAAAAATTTTTGGGCTAAAATATAATTTTCATAGACTTGACAGACACGTGACTGATGATGTGGCTGCTGACTAGACTAGAAATGCGGATGTGGCTGATGACATTGTGACACGTGGCGGTGACTTGGCACTGAAGTTTCTGATGTTTGTACGCTGACGTGGCGATGACGTGTGCTGACACGACAATGAGGTGGCTGCTGACGTGGTCGTCTTCAACCTTCAGCTGGCGCATGTGCGATTGGCGGCATGTGGAGAGTAGATTTCCTGACGCTTGCGAGCTGGTAGAAAATACCACCGTTCTCGTCTCGACGTGAACAAACTGATGGTATGCTTAAAACTAATTTTTGACAACTTTCCCGAAATTCGAATTTTCCTAACCGAATTTCGTTCTTCGGTTTTATGAGCACAATGTATCACGAAAGCTCTGATACCACTTGTTACGATTCTCTAATCACTGAAGAGTGCTTATGAGGAAAAACCGAATTCTATTACTGTAAGAACAGAATTTACAAGTATTTGAAACTCTACAAAAAACCTCACTCTCATTACACTCTCTTAGCATTCTTGACATGAAACTTAATTGTTATGATAATTTGTGCTCTCAAATGAGCTCTCTATTTATAATAAAATTCTGGCTCAAATTGTCAATAGAATAATAATTCTCACCTAAAGTTATTTTGGCCATTTTTTATGGTTGCACCACTACAAGAAAAAAGGCCTTTACTGACACTAAGGTTAGTGACACTAGGCTAAAAGTGTCAGAAACGACGTGTAAATGGGCCTATTTCCGTGTTTTTCACTTAAATATCAATAATTACTGACACTATGGTATCAGCGATTTTAGTGTCAGTAATTACTATTACAATAGTATCAGTAAGAAATAAAAAAAAAAAAAACGCGTAGTCGTCTGGAGTCGAACCAACACCTCGCGGAAGTGACGTTTTTCGCATATATTACTGACACTAGAGTATCAGTAAATTTAGTGTCAGTAATTAATGATACCTTAGTATCAGTAAAAAAATTAAAAAAAAAATTATTTCCTTAAGTCTGCTGGGACTCGAAATTGTAACCATTGATATAAATTTTTTTTTTATTATAAGGCTTTACCACTGGGCCAAATCGTGACTTTTGTTCTATTGTGTTAGGTTATTTTACTTATTTTGTTAATCCATTCCCACATATTCATAAAATTTCAATTTTGGCTCTGTCCTAACCCTAATCTCCGAAATTGATTTCATCACTCTCTTCTCTCACGATCACAAGTCATGACTATCATCACTCATCACTCATCATCGGTCTTCTCTGGTTGCTTCACAGTCTGCTCTCGGTCTCTCATCTCAGCTTCAGGTGCCTTGATTGCTTGCTCTCAGAAGTTGGATCTCAGTCTCTCATCTTAGGTGCCTTGGTAATTCTTATCTCTTGCCACCCCTCTTCCAGATATTGCTCTTTAATGTCACTTGCTCTTTAATCGATCAGTTTGTGAAGCAAGCTTCGAATCAGAAAGGTGCAGCACTCGGCTCCGTCATCGTCGAAGCCACTTTGCAGCCCTCGCTCTTTGCTTTCTCTGAGATTCTTGTTGTTCCCAATATTGCCGAGGTAACTGAAATTTGTTATTTTTAGGGTTTATACTCATAGTTTCTTTATTATGTTCCTATTTTTTTTTTGTTCTTGTATTGGTCGAGTTAGAGATTAAATTATGTGTCAAAAAAAGTTTACCTTCTGTTTGGTTGCTGAGAAAATGGAGGAAAAGATTTGGAAATGAAATTACGGTCATTTTGTGGCTTATGTTCTTTGTCTTGATCAGAGTTCATGTTCAATCAATGATATTTATTGTATAATTCATTTTGATTTTTTTTATTGGGTGGTGATATTTGTAGCATTAGTTATTTGAAAGATTTAAGCATTGAAGGGATAATTTTATAGTAGAAAGGGGTATGAGAGTTGGGAATGCATTATCATGAATCTGAATTTTCGCTTCTATTATTGAGGAATGCATCAAAACTTGGTTTTGAAAATTATTTTCTCAGAGCTTGGGTAGAAAATGGATGAGAATGGCCAAAATTCTGGACTATTGCGGGAGGAGCTAGTGCAAATGGCTACTAAGTTTCTGTCGAATGCAACAGTTAGAAACTCTCCAGTCATCCATAGGCGAAGCGAATGTTTCTTGAGAATATGGGCCTTAGGAAAGACGAGATAGATGAAGCCTTTCGTCGTGTTCCTGTAAGCACATTGTTTCTCTTGATTTTCAAATATTTTTCTATTCAACTCAATTACTCGAATGATCATTTTTGGATGAGTTCTATCTTTCTCTTATATTCTTTTGCATACAAATGCAGGATCCGCCTTCAAATATAACAACGGAGCAGAATATTACCCCAATTCAACGTAAGTTTTTAACATTTTCCATCCCTTAAGAGGTCTTTAATGCAGCATTCATATCCCAGATGTTGAAATTGATAATTGCTTTACTGCCATCACATTTGGAATATCATTGCATGTTGGCCCATAATCTAAAATAGATGAACAGTCAAAGGCAGTCAGAAAGGTTCGACCACAAGTGACAGCACTAGCAACATCTCCACCATCTCGGTTTTACTGGACACATGCTTTTGTTTTTGTGGGTTTTCTTGCCGTTTCTTGTGCTGGGACAACTAATTTTTTGAAGGTACTTGAAAAACTTTTGTACACCAGGTCATAAAGTTAGATGCCTTGTAGTTTTTATTGTCCAGTAGTATTATTATGGCTTTACCATTCATTTATGTATGCCTCGTTTAGAACGTTATTTTGCCAAGGTTGAAGTCTTGGATTCGGAAGGCTGTTTTAGAATAACATGTTGTCTCTGCAAAGAAATCAAAACCAAGCCTGCTCGAAGAAGTTACAGCTGCCGCCAAGTCAGCCAGCACTGCAGCTGCTGATGCAGTAAAAGCAAGCATGGAGATTTTGAACACAAAAAACAAAGGTGGTCTTATTTGGATTTGCTTTTTTCCGTAATTTAACATATCTAGAAATGGTCGGTTGTCACATTGTTTAATAACACATAACTGTTGGTCGGTTACTCGTTTTTTTACAAGTTCTATTCTGCCTATTTTTTGCTGGCTCTTTCATAACTTCATATGTACACATGTTATGAACATATGTTGTTCAAGTTTATTGTTGCATGACCAACTGCATTACAGTGTCTGTTTTACAGATTTTGCAGGAAAAGGAGAGAGAGAGACAGATTATTTATAGAGTAATTGATATACAGATTACACCCATATGGAAACCTATCTGGGTGTACCGTTAAAGGATATTATGCTTGTCCACTTTGTGGGATAGGAAATATTTGTTAGTTCGTCATTTATTAGATGTGATGCACATTGAAAAAAATGTGTGTGAAAACATCTATGGTACAATACTTCATCAAGCAGGCAAGACAAAGGATGGGATTAATGCTAGAAAAGATCTTGATCACCTCAAGGTTAGGGAAAAACTAGTGCCTGACACAAATAGCAATGTCCTACCTCCAGCACCATACACTTTGAGTAAAAAAGAGAAGAAAATGTTTTGTGAAACCTTGCAAGGTATCAAAGTTCCAAATGGGTACTCTTCCATTCTAATAATAAGAGTGTATCAATCTTTACATTCTAATAATAAGAGCGGTAGTGTGACTTGGGTATCTGTGAAGGTACAAAGTTATGATATATATATATATTTTTGTGATATGCAACAATGAGAATATTTAGAATATGTCTAAATGAACTAATATTGATATGATAATTCTTTTTTATAGTGTCCAATGCAGCCTGGAAGTTTTGAATGCGGTTATTTTGTGATGAAATACATGCAGCAAATTGTAACAAATGTGAACATTCTAAAAGACAATGTAAGTTAACAATAGTTAAGTTTTATCACTAGTCAATTAAGATATCTTACTGTTTAAAATTCTAACTTATAAATATTTTAAAGTTCAAGGGGATTAATGAGTACACTCTGGAAGATATAACGCAACTCCGTGATGATTGGGCAATATATGTTGCACATATAATCACACAGTATAATGAAGAGGTAATTACAAGGACATGTTTTACAGAGGTGATTATTACTTCCTATTTTTTCACTTTAATTCATGACATATTGGGAAATCTTCTATTCTTGCAGAATACAAATGACAAGGACAACATAGCTATTGTTCGTTGAGTTAATGAAGTAGTATGGTATTTCTTTTTTCTGTAAATTAATACATTCTTGTTTCTACTTTTAGCTTAGAATTTTTTCCCCAGATTTTTTACTTCAGTGAAAGCAATATGTCTCTATGGGTTTAATTTGGTGGGTTAATTTGTTTTATTTGTGAGTTTTGCTAGTGGGTAAGATTGCTTTGAGACTTGAAAGTTAAAACAATCATGATGTAAAATATTCTATTAACAGTGTCTCGATGTTCTCTATGTCAGACATGAACTTGGAGATAGTTTTTTACCTGATGAAGTTTTGCCATGTTCTGATTGATACTTGTTGAAACCTTTGGGGGATATGGCACCTGTCATCTGATGTGCTTTGAGGTGCAGCATGAATGCTATGGAAGCAGTATTTGATATATTGAGATCTAACATGTTTATCTCATCTATTTTTATGGCAATTACCTGGAATGTTACATTCTAGTACATTTTGAGCTTTGAACTTTTAGTTTCCAGGAATTCCATAATGAACAACTATCTTGTCATCTTGATTTGCTTCCTGCATTTGGAAACAGTATTAGATCATGTCATCTGATAAACTTCATCTGGTTCATGAGATCCTTTTATTTCAGTTTTATGTCCGTCTATATATATATATATATGTGTGTGTGTGTGTGTGTGTGTTATTGATTTGTTTGTTTTGGTGATTATGTAGCGGTATGAAAGATACAACTTGTTATTATGGATGCCATTTGGTTTTTTATATGCATGCTCTTAGGTTGTTGGTATGGTTATTGTCAATAAATGCTTTATGTGACAAAAATTAGATTAGGGTTATATTTTGTATTTTTATTTGGATGTATTTAATGTTTTTATTTATGAAGATATCGATTTTTTTTGGAAGTCCATCTAATTCTTAACATTTGGTTTATAATTTCAGATTTTGTGCCAGATATCATATTGTTGGGGGATTGTTGCAGGTTTCTCAACAAGTATCATGAATTTTGGTGGGGGCATGACATTTTGATGGGACTTTAAGAGTAGTTTTTGAAATATATATATGTTAATTTAAAGATTGTCTATGGAGTTTTTGTATTCATCATGTGATACTGTTGAATTGATTAATACGATTAATCTATTATATTGCGAATTTTATATAAATGTAATTTTTTAGTTTTTTATTTCATTGAGTTGGTATATATATATATATATTATATATATATATATATATATATAATATATATATATTTTATGATTAATTAATTACAAAAAATAAGAAATATAATTGTGAAATAATACGATTTTTAAATTTTAAAAGATATTGACAGATATTGATACTATAGTAACAATAATTACTGACACTAAAAATCAAATATATGCGATATACTGATACTGCAGTAACAAAATTTACTGACACTATAGTATCACTAAATACTGATGATATAGTGTCAATAATTTACTGACACTAAAATAGTGTGAGAGATTACTGATACCATAGTGTCAATAATTTTCTGATACTACAGTATTAACGTTTACTGACACTAAGAATCACTGATACTAGAAACTAGTGTCAGTGATTTCTGGCTGCGGCAACACTGACACATTTATATAGTGTCAGTAAAACCCTTTACTGACACTAATTTAGTATCAGTAAAAGCCTTTTTTCTTGTAGTGCACCAAACTTTGAAATTGGTGGCAATGGTGGAGATCAGTCTTTGACAATGAAGAATAAAGATTGAGGGCAATGAAAAACAGCGAGATCCTTCACTAGTTCCACCACAGCAATACGTGACTGAGTTCTTTTAATTTTTCTTTGTTTTTTTTTTTTTTTTTTTTTTTTTTTTTTTTTTGCATGAATACGTGACTGAGTTCTGAGTTCACGTGAAATGGTACTAAGAATATTGTTGAAAATGCTTACAGGGTGATTGCAGGAAGACAGCGATTGGGTGCACATTAACCACAAGTTAGATGTTACTTTTGGGCTGGTTTCTACTTTATAATATATTGTTATAGTATGTACCATCCAATGCTTGTCTTCTTGCGATTGTGGTAGCGGTCGCACAAGGTTTCATATATATATATATATATATATTATAAAGTCGGTGTCATTATATATTTTTTTTCTTTAGAAGGTCTCTGTTTCCTTTCAGATAAGGAGGACAAAATGATTATTTATTGGACATAGACAGGATCCTATTAGGTCAAAGGGTTGTTGCAAATAAGATAGCTACTGGCCAGGTGCACAATAATCATTGATTTAGATTTTAGATACAAATTTTCTGACTTTAGTGCATGGAGAATTAAATTGCATGCATAGAGTGTAAATGGAAGGATTGTGATTTGATGGTAAATGTATTTATGATTTAATTGTTAAATCTTGGATTTGAGTATAGGGACGTATTTTTTTATAAGTCTGGAGAAGTCGGAAATTTTACTTATTCCGCTTAAATCCGGATCGAATGGTTTGATGCGGAGTTTCCAATATTTCCAAAAAAATTGTAATGACAAACAAAATTGATACGAGAACAAAATTTACCATGTCAAAACATAGACCATTATTATTTTTACAAAAATAAGTTCTTACTAATTGAAAAAATTTTAAGAGCACTACTATGCTATCCACTTAATCCAAGCTCTTTCATAAATCTTGTTTCCCAAATTTAGTATGTAGGTTCTACTCTGAACTTTGTTAAAAAATGAATAGAATAATTTATTCGTTCGGTTCAGTTTAAATTCGCTTCATCTGCTTCTTTTATTTATTTATTTTTTATTTTTGGCTTGATTAATTTGTAACAAGCAGAACCGAATTTGTGTAGTAAAAAAAATGTTAAAACGACTTTGGATCATATTGATAAATTGCTCACATTTATTTTAAAAATAATTAACCATTATATTTTTTAATTTAAATGAGAATAATCTCATTTAATTAAGAATAATAATTCATGAAGTCATTATATGTGATCTTCTCAATCAGTTTTAACATTTTATTATAAATAGAAAATTCTAACCAGGCTTGTATTAAAAATGTCTAAAAAAAAGAATAAATAAATAAATAAACATATTTTCTTTTGGTATTAAATGGAATTTCAAGCTGTTCTTCCATGCAAATTCCACCATTGTCAAAGATTGAGATCACACCTTTTGACAATGGTGCACCCACCTTTGAAAATTGTGGAAAACACCAAAATACCTTTAGGTACATTTATTGAATTTATTGGAATAGTGAGCTTGAGTTTCATTATAAATTGAGAGCTCATTTGAGAGCTCAAGCATCCCAAAAATAATAAGCTTCAAGTGAAGAAAGCTTAGCGAGTGTTAGAGATTGAGGTTTTTTGTAAAGTTTAAACACTTGTAAATTTCTATTTTTGTAATAATAGAATCGGTTTTTCCTCAAAAACACACTTCAGTTATCAGAGAATCACAACAAGTGGTATCAGTAGCTTTGGTTATACATTGGGGTCGTAAAACCGAAGAACAGAACTCGGTTCAGAAAATTTAGGTTTCGAGAAAGTTGTCAAAAATCATTTTTGAGCATACCATCAGCTTTTTCACGTCGAGACGAGGACGATGGTATTTTCCGGCGATCGAACAGAGGTCAAGAGAAGCCACACGCGTCGTATGCGCCTTCAAGTAGTCTCGCCACGTGCTCCACGAGCCGCACGCGCCAGTCAAAGGTTGAAGACGGCCATGTCAGCGCCACGTCAACGTCGAGTCAGCAGCCATGTCAGTCCACGTCAGTGCACAATCAGCGTCCAGTTAGCACACAGTGAGCAGCCAGATCAGCGCCACATGTCAACCACGTCAGCAGAGGCTCCCATTTCTGCCACGTCATCAACCACATGTCATCCACGTCAGCATACTTGATAAATTTCATTAAGTCTCTGAAATTTATATTTTAGTCCCTAAAGTTTAGAAATTTATAAATCAGTCTCTGAGTCGGATTTGGACCATCGAAGTATCTAATCCACCATTTTCGACCATTCCGGATGCATCGGTGAGCTCTAATTTATGCAAATCAACCTTGATTTTTTCCTATTTTTATTTTAAACTTTAAACTTAAAAGGGAAATGGAAGATTCCTCTTCTAGTGCAATGATCAAGCTGACAACAACCAATTACTCCATCTGAAGGTCTTAGATGACAGATTATTTACACTGCAAATATTTGTTCAATATTATCGAGGTAAAGGGAATGAGACCGGAATCTGTTAAAGAGTATGACTTTAATAAACTCAATAACAGAACTCTGGGTCAGATTAGGCAGTGGATCAGCCGCAATGTCTTCCACCATGTAGCACAGGATACAAATGCTTAAAAAATATGGATAAAATTGCATTCTTAGCTTAATATTTTGTTAGATTCTGTATAATTTAATGTATTGGTAGTTTCTTTTATGTTTTATTTATAGGAAGCATTGGAACATGGATCTTGGGGAATATTCACTTATTTTGGGACCTTACGGACCCATCGGAAGCACGCGGGAAGAGCAGAAACGCAGAAATCATAATTCCAGCAAAATAGCCACGCATCGCGATGCCCAACCTTGTGGCATCACGACGCGCCCTCAGCATGGCTACATAGTGAAATCCAGCAATTTTGACACCGCGGCGCCACTAACCAGTGCCGTGGCGCCCCGCAGAGCCCATAAATACCAATTTTTAGGGTTTTACATGCACAAGGTCTCCAAGACTTTATTATAAATACACAAGCTCATCCAAAACCCTAGGGGGAGGCTAATACACAATATAAAGTCTAAGAACACATATTTTACGGAGATCCATGGAGGAGGATTAAATAGCGACAAGAGGAGACGAAGGTGTTGACAAGGAAGAGATTTAATTTGGGTTTTATCATATAGTTCTCTTCTTTAAACTCTAATGATTTCCATTATGTTCATGACCCTACTTTCATTGTTTTATTATATAGTCATGAACTAACTCCATAATTCTAGAGGATGATGTAACTAATGCTTGAACCTATGTGTTGTTTGCTAATTTGATTTATATAAAGATTTGTTTCAGTTTATTTATATTCTCTTGCGTTTAATGCTTCTTGTTTTTTGGCCACAAATTAAGTTGATGTATGTTTAGAATCTATCGCTTTGGAGAGAGGGATTTTGAATAGGATCTAAAGAATATAACTAGGAATTTCATAGAGTTCGGGAGAATCTATAGTCCCTTTGAAGTCGTTAACAAAGAATCACAAAGCGTAATGAGTTATTGATTACTAGATTTTTATAGGGATATCGAAGTCTGTAATTGATGATATTTTCACTATTGCTTGGGAGAGGGAGTGAATACTTTAGGATTCTTGACTTATAAGTAATGTAATTGAATGAGGATTGGTTGGCATGACAAATACATAGGGGATAACTAGGTGAAATCAAACTCTAGAATCTCTCTAGTATGGGATTCTCCTATTTAATTATTTTCATATCTTAGACATTTATTTTAATCTTAATTAATTATCTTCTAAATAAAGTTAGGTTTACTAATTATAACACTTAGTGTGATTTGAACACAATCCCTGTGGGTTCGACACTCTTCACTTATCTTGACTAAAACTTGACACCGTACACTTGCGGTACGATATAAAATATCATAACAGAAACATTGGTGGTTACTCTCAACAATTCGGCTCCAAGAGGTAAACTTACCATGCCTATGGTAAAAGATGCCTTGTCAAATAAGGAGGCCAGAAGAAAAGACGTGGGCAAAGATCAGACACAAGACCTTATCACGGAGAATCGAGGAATACAACAAGATAAAAATCGAGGTAGAAGGAGTGTGATAAGTGTGGTTTATACCCAATTATTCCGACATCCTTAGCCTATTATTTTGTTATGTTTCGGGCCATTTAATGTCATTTATAATTTATTTTATGTTTTATTTACAGGAGCATTAATACATGGATCTTGGGACATTTTCACATGTTTTGGGACCATATGGATGCATCAGACGAGCACGGTAGCACAGAACTAAGACGCAGGAAGCAGTGAGAAGATTATTTCTGGGGCCGCGGCGCCCAAGTTCTGGCGGCACGGTGCCAGCAAGCCTCATGAATCCCAGCCAAGCACCGCAGCACCAATTGATAGGCACCACAGTGCCCTCAGCAGCGCGACCCATACTAAATGCCGAGAGGAGAGCGCTGTGGTGCCAATAAACCAGGGCCACGGCGCTGCGGGTTTAGCTGCATACACGCGCATTCCATAAAAGGATTTTTAGGGTTTTAAGATACCCAATGACTCCAGGGCTTTTGTTATAAATATAATAGTTCGTCCAATACTCAAGAGGAGGCTAATACACAGTACAAAACACAAAAATACATATTTTAGAGAGATTCGAGGAGGAGGATTGAAGAGCAACAAGAGGTCACAAAAGCGGTGACATCCGAAGAGGAAGAGATTCAATTCGGGTTTTATCTTCTTGTTTCTTTCTTAGAACTCTCAGGATTTCCATTAGATTCATGACTTGTTTATCATTTTTTTTATCTTTAGTCATGAACTACTCCTTAACTCTGGAGAATGATGTAACTGATGCTTGAACCTTTTTTTATTGTCGATTTTTTTATGAAGTTTTATTGAGTTATTTATATTCTTTTGAGTTTAATGCTTTGTGTTTGCTGGCCACAATTATGATAATATATGTTTAGAATCTATCACTCGAGAGAGGGGATTTTGAATAGATTTAGAGAATATAACCTGGGAATTTTATAGAGTTCGAGAGAATATATAAGTTCCTTTGAAGTCGTTAATATAGAATCACAAAGCGTAATGAGTTGTTAACTACTAGATTTTTATAGAGATATCGAAGTCTATGGTTGATGATATGTTCACTGATGCTCGAGAGAGGGAGTGGATATTTTCGGAGTCCTGACTTATAAATAATATAACTGTACAAAGATTAATTGACATGATGAATACATAGGCGACAGCTAGGTGAAATCAGGATCTAGAATCTCTATCGTATTAGTCACTCCTATATAATTATTTTTATATTTATTTATTAAAATCTTTATTATTTGTTTTCTAAGTAAAGTTAGGATTATCAATTGTAGTATTTAGTGCGAGTTAACCCAATCCATGTGGGTTCGACACTCTAAACTCATTTATACTAAAACTTGACACCGTACACTTGCGGTACGATATAAAATATCACAACAAGTTTTTGGCGCCGTTGCCGGGGATTGTTTGTTTAATTCATATTAATACTACTACCAAGTAATTTTAGCTTTAATTTAGATTTTTATCTTCTATTTTTAGTTTATATTTATTTCATTTTATTTTATTTATTGATTTTTTTTCTTTTCTTTTGCTGCTTCAGTGAATGCGAAGATCCATAAGTCTCGACTTGCTCCTGTTTGATCCTGAAATAGAAAGAACATCGAGGAGACTAAAGAAAGAAAGGAAAATTGAACAAGAAGCAATGACAGCTGAAAAAAAAAAAGAACAAACCACGTCAGGTGGCAATTAGAGATCACTTCAAGCCTATCATTGATGATACCTATTCTGGGATTGCCCATCAACCAATCAACACCAACAATTTTGAGTTAAAACCTGTATTGATCAACATGATACAAAGAAATCAGTTTGGGGGTTCAGTTGTAGAGGATCCCAACTTGCACTTAAGGATGTTCCTTGAGATCGAAGATACTATAAAGATGAATGATGTCAGTAAAGAGGCCATTAGGCTACGCTTATTCTCATTCTCTTTACGAGATAAAACGTGGGATTGGCTTCAATCAATATAGACGGGGAGTATCATGACATGGCAGGATATGGCCACAATTTATGATGATATATGTTTGAAATCTATCACTCGAGAGAGTGGATTTGAATAGATCTAGAGAATATAACCTAGGATTTTATAGAGTTCGAGAGAATATGTAGTCCTTTGAAGTCGTTAATAGAGAATCACAAAGCGTAATGAGTTGTTAACTATTAGATTTTTATAGAGATATCGAAGTCAATAGTTGATGATATTTTCACTCGGCACTCGAGAGAGAGAGTGGATATTTACAGAATCTTGACTTATAAACAATATAACTGAACAAGGATTAGTTGGCATGACAAATACATAGGCGACAGCTAGGTGAAATCAGGATCCATAATCTCTATCGTATTAGTTCCTCCTATCAAATTATTTTCATATTTATTTATTTATTTAAATCTTTATTAATTATCGTCTAAATAAAGTTAGGATTATCAATTGTAGTACTTAGTGTGAGTTAACGCAATCCTTGTGGGTTCGGCACTCTAAACTCATTTATACTAAAATTTGACATCGTACACTTGCGGTACGATATAAAATATCACACCGTACACTCTAAACTCATTTATTTGATTTTTTCTTTCTTATATTTTTTTCTTTTCGTACAATGAGAGTTGGAAAAGAAGCAATGGCAGATCCTATTGGTGCACTGATAGCTCAAGTATCGTCCCTCACAACTCATCTAGCAGTATTGACAAATCAAATGGGCCAATTGTCTATTGAAGTTGCTTCTGCTAATGGAATGCTTTTACCCAACAGAGGAGCATGATTTGAACAAGTACAATATATGAACAATCGGAACTGCAACAACTATAGAGGCAGTCCTATGCCTAATTATTATCATCCGAATTTTTCATATGCTGATATGGAGAACGTTTTGCAACCTCCTCATGGCTTCAACTATCAAAGAGCTGAGCAGAAATCTTCCTTAGAAGATTTCATGCGCACGTTTGTTGCTAATACTTCAGCGAGGTTTGAGAAGAATGAGTCAAGGCTAGACAATATTGAGACACACATGGAAAATATCGGGGCAACAATGAAGTCATTAGAAACACAGATTGGGCATATTACTTCCACCATGACCAATGAATAGTAAATGGTATTTGGACAAAATGCCACAGCTGCCAAGCTATCATGTTCATGTCAAAGCAGCCAGTGGATACAAAAGAAGAAGCTACCATGACCACCATTTGGGGTGGTTTCGTCCGGCTGAAGACGTTAAACTTAGCGCTAGCGGGGAGGCAACCCTTGCATTTATTTGTTTTTATTTTATTTTTAATTTTGATTGTTATTGTGTGCTATTGTTTATTTATTTATTTTGCATGCTATTTATACAGGTAGCACGACACATAACGCCCGCGCAACCAAATTCTAACCAGCAGGAGCCTGATCAACTTCATGCACGGTAGTGTTGTTCCTTAATCTGGTTTCTTTATATTTATCTTACATTGAGGACAATGCAAGTTTTAAGTTTAGGGGTGTGTGCATGTTGTTTACTTGTTATTTATTTGTTTAAGTTAAAAAAATAAAAATAAAAAATAAAAAATAAAAAATAAAAAATAAAAATTTGTTTGTTTTTAATCCTAGATAGTAAAGCATAAATCCTATGATGAATTCTGTTTGTTTATGGGTAAATTTTAGAAACGATAAGTGCCCAATTTACTTTTATCTGATGCCATGAGTAATTGATCTATGTTAGACTCGTAAGCTCTCAATTATAGGTTTTTAGCAATGAAAACATAAGTAGTTGGCAATGTGACTAGTTGAAGAAATTGCATGTCGATGAATGACTGTTTGCTTAGATGTCTATCTTGATTTTCTAGCGTTATGATGTATGGTATGGATAGAAAAAAAAAGAAAAAAAAAAGTCTCTAAAGAAAGAAAATAAACCACCTATAACTAATAAGCGTGAAGCTACCCATGGGCGAGTATTAGGACCACCATGAGGAGAAATGCTAATAGGTGAGTTGAAAAAAAAAGGTGCAAAAAGAGATAAGAAATGACAAAAAAGAAAAAATCATACCATACTGAGCACAAAATAAAGCAATTACAGAGCATAATTGAGATATCTAGGTTGGCTTGACCCATCAATCCCAATTTTTAAACAAAATCATTAAGTTGGTGTACTTAGGAATCAAGCTGTGAATGAACCTTTACACACACACACTGAGTCTAGCTTAGATAATTTATTCAAGAATTTGGATTTGAGTCGCATTGCGTACTTTGAAGGTTCTCTAATTTCATTTATAAGCTTTCTTTGAGGATAATTTTATACATAACTATCGGGACTATATTTTTATATTTTGCATGATTGCATGTTATGAATGACGTTTGTAAGTGTCGTCGCTGTAAGCCCTCACGAGACTATAACTCGTCCACTAGGGTCGCCTAGGGGATTAAAGGCTTGTTGCATACGCTAAATGCAATCGTGATCCCTATGAAAATGGCTTAGTTAATTTAGTATTTTTTTTATTTGTTAATTTGAATTTAGATTTTATTTTGTCTTTTGCTCGGGACTAGCAAAACCTTAAGTTTGGGGGTGTTTGATAAGTGTGGTTTATACCCACTTATTCTGACATCCTTAGCCTATTATTTTGTTATGTTTCGTGCCATTTAATGTCATTTATAGTTTATTTTATGTTTTATTTACATGAGCATTAATACATGGATCTTGGGACATTTGCACGTGTTTTGGGACTATATGGATGCATCGGACGAGCACGGGAGCACAGAACTAAGACGCAAGAAGTAGTGAGAAGATTATTACTGGCGCCGCGGCGCCCAAATTATGGAGCCACGGCGCCAGCAAGCCTCACGAGTCGCAGCCAAGCACCGCAGCACCAATTGACAGGCGCCACAACACCCTCAGCAGCGCGCCCCATACTGAATGCAGAGAGGAGAGTGTCGTGGCGCCAATAAACCATGGCCACGGTGCTGTGGGTTGAGCTGTATACACGTGCATTCCAGAAAGGGATTTTTAGGGTTTTAAGATAGCCAATGACTCCAGGGCTTTTATTATAAATAGAATAGTTTGTCTAATACTCAAGATGAGGCTAATACACAACAAAAAACCCCAAAATACATATTTTAGAGAGATTCAAGGAGGAGGATTGAAGAGCGACAAGAGGAGACAAATGCGGTGACATCCGAAGAGGAAGAGATTCAATTCGGGTTTTATCTTCTTGTTTCTTTCTTAGAACTCTAAGGATTTCCATTAGATTCATGAGTTGTTTATCATTTTTTTTATCTTTAGTCATGAACTACTCCTTAACTCTGGAGAATGATGTAACTCATGCTTGAACCTTTATTTTAATTTTTGATTTTGTTATGAAGTTTTATTGAGTTATTTATATTCTTTTGAGTTTAATGCTTTGTGTTTGCTGGCCACAATTATGATAATATATGTTTAGAATCTATCACTCGAGAGAGGGGATTTTGAATAGATCTAGAGAATATAACCTGAGAATTTTATAGAGTTCGAGAGAATATATAAGTTCCTTTGAAGTCGTTAATAGAGAATCACAAAGCGTAATGAGTTGTTAACAACTAGATTTTTATAGAGATATCGAAGTCTATAGTTGATGATATGTTCACTGATGCTCGAGAGAAAGAGTGGATATTTTCAGAGTCCTGACTTATAAACAATATAACTGAACAAATATTAATTGACATGATGAATACATAGGCGAAAGCTATGTAAAATCAGGATCTAGAATCTTTATCGTATTAGTCCCTCCTATATAATTATTTTTATATTTATTTATTAAAATCTTGATTATTTGTTTTCTAAATAAAGTTAGGATTATCAATTGTAGTATTTAGTGCGAGTTAACGCAATCCATGTGGGTTCGACATTCTAAACTCATTTATACTAAAACTTGACACCGTACACTTGCGGTAAGATATAAAATATCACAACAGAGAGGTAGAAGCAAAAGTAGAGGTAAATCGATAGATGGAAGAAAGCCTACCTACAAGTGCTACCATTGTGGCATAGAAGGCCACTTAAAGAAGAATTGGCGAAAGCTACAACGAGAGTAGGGTCAATGTAATTCCCAACCGAAGAACAACGATATAGAGACCCTAGTAGTTGCCTCAAGAGATGTAGTTATCTCCTCCATCCAGGAAGAATCATGCCTTCACATCACAACTTAAGATGTTGAGTGGGTGGTAGATACTGCAGCATCTTACTACCTCACCCCTCACAGAGACTTCTTCACAACATACAAAGCAGAAAACTTTGGAGCAGTAAAGTTGGGAAACACTAGTTCCTCTCAGATAGTGGGAATTGGTGATATTCAGATGCGGAAAAATACAGGGTATACAATAAACCTGAAGGGGTGAGACATGTTTCAGAACTTCAGCTCAATCTACTCTCGGGGGTAGCCCTTGATAAACAGAGCTATGCTAGTCATTTTAGCAATGACACATGGAAAATGATAAAAGTTGTCATGTTCATCGCCCGATGACATATTTGTGGCACTTTATACAAGACTCGTGTGAAGATATGTGCAGAGAACCTCAATGAAGCTGAACAAGAGGCTTCTCAAAATTTGTGGCACTAGAGACTCGGTCACATTAGTGAGAAATGATTATCTACCTTGTTAAAGAAGGATTTAATCACTGTCTCCAAGAATGTTACTCTAGATCCTTGCAATCACTGTCTATTCGGTAAGCAACATAGAGTCTCCTTTAAATTCTATTATACAAGAAGATTAGAGTTACTCAATCTGGTGCACTATGATGTTTTTGGTCCTTTGGAGGTTAATTCACTATGCAGTAATAAATACTTTCTGACATTCATTGATGACGCTTCTCGAAAAGTGTGAGTGTATTTTCTGAAAACAAAAGATCAGGTCTTGGAATATTTCAAACTATTCCATGCCATGGTAGAGCGTGAAACATGGAAGAAACTGAAGTGCCTCCGCACAGATAATGGAGGCGAGTACACTTCAAGAGAGTTTAATGCCTACTGCGGAAGCCACGGTATTCGACACAAAACGACCGTTCCACGCACTCCACAACATAATAGTATTGCTGAAAGAATGACCCACACCATTATGGAGAATGTTAGAAGTTTGATCAGCATGGGTAAGTTTCCAAAGCCATTATAGGGAAAAGTTGTTCGTGTTGTCTGCTACCTGATCAATAAATCACCATCTCTACCGTTGAATTTTGAGATTCTGGAGAAAGTGTGGTCTGGTAAAAATCCTTTATATTCTCACCTTAGAATATTCAGTTTTTTATCCTTTGCACACGTATATAAGGAGCTCAGGTAGAAGGTCGATGCAAGGACTACTCCATGCATCTTCATAGGCTATGGAGATGAGGAATTTGGATACATGTTATGGGACCCGAAGGAAATGAAGGTCATCAAAGGCAGAGATGTAGTGTTTCTTGAAGACCATACTATAGAAGTTATTGAAAATCCCAAGATGTCTTTTAATTCTAGTGCCGATAAAATTGATTCAAATCTAGACACAACCCCAGCACCAACATGAGTGGCCATAGATAATAATGAGGTGCATGATATGTCAGAATCAGAATCAGAGGAGGAAGATGGTGTTGAGTAGAGGGAGCTGCAACCTTTCTCCATCAGAGGCTATAGGATCATCCACAGATCTGGATGACTACAGACCTCCAAAACCAATGAACCTCCAATATGAAGATCTGAGCGAGGCCGAATTCCATCAAACAGATACTCATGATTTGACTAGATTCTGCTTACTGACGATGAAGAGCCAAAAAGTTTCAAGGAAGCTGTATCTCATAAAGCCAAAGGAAAATGGCTGTAAGCAATGCAGGATGAAATGGAATCTCTGTAGAAAAATTAGACTTATGAGATAGTCAAGCTCTCGCAATGGATGAAGGTACTAAAGAATAAATGGGTATTCAAGCTGAAGAAAGATGGCAGCGGAAATATAGTGAAACACAAAGCCCGGTTAGTAGTCAAAGGATTCCTATAGAAAAAGGAAATCGACTTTGTTGAAATCTTTTAACCAGTTGTAAAAATGGCTTCCATCCAAGTTATCCTAAGATTGGTAGCCAGTTTGAACTTATAGCTTGAAGAGATGGATTTGAAGACAATATTTATTGAGACAACTACTAGTGTCTCCGCATCTTTATTCTTCAGCTGGGAATTACCTTGACCCTGCTCTCGTTGTAGCTTTCGGTAATTCTTCTTTAAGTGGTATTCTATGCCACAATAATAGCACTTGTAAGTAGGCTTTCTTTCGTTTGTGGATGTGACTCTACTTTTGCTTCTACCTCTCCCTCTACCTCTAATTTTATCTCATTGTCTTCCTCGATTCTCCGTTACGAGGGCTTGTGTCTGATCTATGTCCACGTCTTCACTTCTGACCTCCTCATTTGACAGGGCATCTTTTACCATAGGCATGGTAAGTTTGACTACATGAGCTAAATTGCTAAGAGTAACTACTGAAGTCTCTCAGATATCAGGAATAGAACTGAGCAGTAGGAGGGCTTGTACTTTATCTCTCAGTTGCATGTTTACTGTAGACAACTGGTTCACCAGGCTCGGGAACTCATTGGTGTGTTCTGCTACTGAATTTCCACTCATTAACTTCAAGTTCACCAAATGCTTCATTATTAAGGTTTTATTTCAAGTTGTCTTGGCATGGTCCATGCCTTCTAGCTTTATCCACATTTCATAAGCATTTCTATCTTGTACTACGTGGTGGAAGATGTCGTGGCCAATCCACTGCCTAATCTGACCCAAAGTTATGTTGTTGAGTTTGTTCCAATCATTCTCTTTGACAGAATCTGGTTTCACACCCTCTTTCTCGATCACATCGTTCAGATCTTTGTAGTGCAAATAATCTATCATTCGAGGTCTCCAGAGAGAGTCCAGCTTAATCATTGCACTAGAATGTGAATCTTCCATTTCTATTTTAAGTTTTAAGTTTTAAAATGAAAAATTGATAAAATCGGGACTGATTTTCACCAATCGGAGGTCACTGTTGCGTCTAGAACAGGCAAAAATGGTGGATTTGACTCTTCGTTGGTCCAAATCCGACTCAAGGGCCGATTTATAAATTTCTAAAAAAATTTGGGCTAAAATATAATTTTCATAGACTTGACAGACACGTGACTGATGATGTGGCTGCTGAATGGACTGGAAACGCTAATGTGGCTGATGATGTTGCGACACGTGGCGCTGACTTCGCACTGAAGTTTCTGATGTTTGTACGCTGACGTGGCGATGACGTGTGCTGACACAACAATGGGGTAGGTGCTGACGTTGTCGTTTTCAACCTTCAGCTGGCGCATGTGCGATTGGCGGCATATGGAGAGTAGATTTCCTGACACTTGCGAGCTGGTAGAAAATACCACCGTTCTCGTCTCTACGTGAACAAGTTGATTGTATGCTCAAAACTAATTTTTGACAACTTTCCCGAAATTCAAATTTTCCTAACCGAGTTTTGTTCTTCGGTTTTACGACCACAATGTATCACGAAAGTTATGATACCACTTGTTGCGATTCTCTAATCACTGAAGAGTGCTTATGAGGAAAAACCGAATTCTATTACTGTAAGAACATAATTTACAAGTATTTGAAACTCTACAAAAAACCTCACTCTCTTTACACTCTCTAAGCTTTCTTTACATGAAGCTTAACTGTTAGGATAATTTGTGCTCTCAAATGAGCTCTTTATTTATAGTAAAATTCTGGCTCAAATTGTCAATAGAATAATAATTCTCACCTAAAGTTATTTTGGCCATTTTTTATGGTTGCACCAAACTTTGAAATTGGTGACAATGGTGGAGATCAATCTTTGACAATGAAATATAAAGATTGAGGGCAATGGAAAACAACTAGATCCTTCACTGGTTCCACCCCAGCAATACGTGACTGAGTTCTTTTTTTTTTTTTGTTTTTTTTTTTTTTGCATGAATACGTGACTGAGTTCTGAGTTCACGTGAAATGGTACTAAGAATATTGTTGAAAATTCTTACAGGGTGACTGCAGGAAGACAGCGATTGGGTGCACATTAACCACAAGTTAGATGTTACTTTTGGGCTGGTTTCTACTTTTGAAGAAACGTTCTGTAAAACAAAAGAAACCTAATATGGTCTATTGTACCATCCAATGCCTGTCTTCTTGCAATTGTGGTAGCGATCGCACAAGGTTTCATATATATATATATTATAAAGTCGGTGTCATTATATATTTATTCTTTCTTTAGAAGGTCTCTGTTTCCTTTCAGATAAGGAGGACAAAATGATTAATTATTGGACATAGACAGGATCCTATTAGGTCAAAGGGTTGTTGCAAATAAGATAGCTACTGGGTGCACAATAATCATTGATTTAGATTTTAGATACAAAATTTCTGACTTTAGTGCATGGAGAATTAAATTGCATGCATATCACAATAACAAAAGAGAGTGTAAATCGAAGGATTGTGACTTGATGGTAAATGTATTTATGATTTAATTGTCAAATCTTGGATTTGAGTATAGGGACGTATTTTTTTGGAGTCTGGGGCAGTCGGGAATTTTACTTATTCCGCTTAAACCCGGATCGGATGGTTTGATGCGGAGTTTCCAACATTTCTAAAAAAATTGTAATGACAAACAAAATTGATACGAGAACAAAATTTACTATGTCAAAACATAGACCATTATTATTTTTACAAATTAAAATAAGTTCTTACTAATTGAAAAAATTTTAAGAGCACTACTATACTATCCACTTAATCCAAGCTCTTTCATAAATCTTGTTTCTCAAATCTAGTATGTAGGTTCTACTCTTAACTTTGTTAAAAAATGAATAGAATAATTTATTCGTTCGGTTCAGTTTAAATTCGCTTCATCTGCTTCTTTTTATTTATTTATTTTTTATTTTTGGCTTGATTAATTTGTAACAAGCAGAACCGAATTTGAGTAGCTTAAAAAATATTAAAACGACATTGGATCATATTGATAAATTGCTCAGATTTAATTTAAAAATAATTAACCATTATATTTTTAAATTTAAATGAGAATAATCTCATAGAATAATAATTCATGAAGTCATTATATGTGATCTTCTCAATCAGTTTTAACATTTTATTATAAATAGAAAATTCTAACCAGGCTTGTATTAAAAATGTTTTAAAAAATGAATAAATAAATATATAAACATATTTTCTTTTGGTATTAAATGGAATTTCCCGCTGTTCTTCAATGCAAATGCCACCATTGTCAAAGATTGAGATCACACATTTTGATAATGGTGCAACAACCTTTGAAAATTGTGGAAAACACCAAAATACCTTTAGGTACATTTATTGAGTTTGTTGGAATAGTGAGTTTGAGTTTCACTATAAATTAAGAGCCATTTGAGAGCTCAAGCATCCCAAAAATAATAAGCTTCAAGTGAAGAAAGCTTAGCGAGTGTTAGAGAATGAAGTTTTTTGTAAAGTTTAAACACTTGTAAATTTCTATTTTTGTAGTAATAGAATCAATTTTTCCTCAAAAACACACTTCAGTGATCAAAGAATCACAACAAGTGGTATCAGTAGCTTTGGTTATAAAATGGGGTCGTAAAACCGAAGAACAGAACTTGGTTCGGAAAATTCGGGTTACGGGAAAGTTGTCAAAAATCATTTTTGAGCATACCATTAGCTTTTTCACGTCGAGACGAGGACGATGGTATTTTCCGGCGATCGAACAGAGGTCAAGAGAAGCTGCAGGCGTCGCACGCGCCTTCAAGTAGCCTCGCCACACGCTCCACGAGCCGCACGCGCCAGCCGGAGGTTGAAGACGGCCATGTCAGCGCCACGTCAACGTCGAGTTAGCAGCCACGTCAATCCACGTCAGTGCACAATCAGCATCCAGTTAGCACACAATGAGCAGCCACGTCAGTAGCCACGTCAGCGCCACGTGTCAACCACGTCAGCAGAGGCTCCCATTTCTGCCACATCATCAACCACATGTCATCCACGTCAGCATACTTGGTAAATTTCATTGAGCCTCATTAAGTCCTTGAAATTTATATTTTAGTCCCTGAATTTTAGAAATTTATAAATCAGTATCTGGGTCGGATTTGGACCAATGAAGTATCTAATCCATCATTTTCGACCATTCCGGATGCACCGGTGAGCTCTGATTTATGCAAATCAACCCCGATTTTGTCCTATTTTTATTTTAAACATTAAACTTAAAATGGAAATGGAAGATTCATCTTCTAGTGCAATGATCAAGCTGAAAACAACCAATTTCTCCATCTGAATGCCTCAGATGATAGATTATTTGCACTGCAAAGATTTTTCGATATTATCGAGGTGAAGGGAATGAGACCGGAATCTGTTAAAGAGTATGACTTTAATAAACTCAATAACAAAACTCTAGGTCAGATTAGGCAGTGGATCAGCCGCAGTATCCTCCACCATGTAGCACAGGATACAAATTCTTATAAAATATGGATAAAATTGGAAGACATATTTCAGGCCAAGACAGCTCGGAATAAAGCCTTAGTAATGAGGCGTTTAGTGAACCTGAAGCTACCGAGTGGAACATCTATTGTAGAACACACCAATGAGTTCCAGAGCCTGGTAAACCAGTTGTCTGCAGTAGACATGCAACTGAGAAATGAAGTTCAAGCCCTCTTAATACTCAGTTCTCTTCCTTATAGTTGGGAAACTGATAAGTGCGGTTTATACCCACTTATTCATGCATTCTTAGCTTACTATTTTGTTAGATTCCGTATCATTTAATGTATATGTAGTTTCTTTTATGTTTTATTTGTAGGAAGCATTGGAACATGGATCTTGGGGCAAAATTGACTTGTTTTGGGACCTTACGGACGCATCGGAAGCACACAGGAATAGCAGAAATGCAGAAAGCATAATTCCAACAAAATTGCCACGCGTCGCGACGCCTAACCTAGCGGCGTCCCGACGGGCCCTCAACATTTCTACATAGTGAAATCCAAGAAGTTTGGCCCCGCGGCGCCACTTGCCAGTGTCGCGGCACCCCACAGAGCCTATAAATACTAATATTTAGGGTTTTACATGCACAATGACACCAAGACTTTATTATAAATACACAAGCGCGTCCAAAACCATAGGGGGGGCTAATACACAACACAAAGTCTAAAAAAAAATATTTTAGAGAGATCCATGGAGGAGATTGAAGAGCGACAAGATGAGACGAAGGTGGTGACGTCCGAAGAGGAAGGGATTCAATTTGGGTTTTATCATCTAGTTTTCTTTCTTTAAACTCTAATGATTTCCATTATGTTCATGACCCTACTTTCATTTTTTTATTATCTAGTCATGAACTAACTCCATAATTCTAGAGGATGATGTAACTAATGCTTGAACCTATGTGTTGTTTGCTAATTTGATTTATATAAATTTTTGATTCAGTTTATTTATATTCTTTTACGTTTAATGCTTCTTATTTGTTAGCCATAAATTGAGATGATGTATGTTTAGAATCTATCGCTCGGGAGATAGGGATTTTGAATAGGATCTAGAGAATATAACCTAGGAAGTTTATAGAGCTCAGGAGAATCTATAGTCCATTTGAAGTCGTTAATAAAGAATCACAAATCGTAATGAGTTATTGATTGCTAGATTTTTATAGGGTTATCGAAGTCTGTAATTGATGATATTTTCACTATTGCTTGGGAGATGGAGTGAATACTTTAGGATTCTTGGCTTATAAACAATGTAATTGAATGAGGATTGATTGGCATGACAAATACATAAGGATAACTATGTGAAATCAAACTCTAGAATCTCTCTAGTATGGGATTCTCCTATTTAATTATTTTCATATCTTAGTCATTTATTTTAATCTTAATTAATTGTCTTTTATTAATTATAGTACTTAGTGTAATTTGAATATAATCCCTATGGGTTCGACACTCTTCACCCATCTTTACTAAAACTTGAGCTGAAACCTTCATTAATCAACATGGTGCACAAGAATCAATTTGGGGGTTCAGCTGTAGAGGACCCCAACATACATTTTAGGATGTTCCTGGAGATGGCTGACGCCATAAAGATGAATGGCGTGACTAAAGAAGCTGTCAGGCTACGCTTATTCTCATTCTCTTTAAGGGATAAAGTGTGGGATAAGCTTCAATCAATACATATGGGGAGTATCATGACATGACAGAATATGTCCATGAAATTTCTTAAGAGGTTTTTTCCACCAGCTAAATCAGCTCAACTAAGAGTAGAAATTAGCATATTTAAGCAGGTGGAGACTGAGAATCTGTATGAAGCATGGGAGCATTTTAAGGATCTACTCCGAAGATGCCCACATCATGATTATGCAGACTGGGTCCATATTCAATTGTTCTATAATGGGCTGAATGGTTTGAATAGGACTGTGGTTGATGCAGCAGCTGGGGGAGCTCTATTCAAGAAGTCAGCTGAGGATGCTTACAATCTGTTAGAAGAAATGGCCATTAACCACTTCCAATGGCCACGTGAACGCACTACGGTGACCAAGATGGCGGGAATATATGAAGTGGATCCTCTTGTGGCACTTACAGCTCAGATTTCAACCCTATCGACTCATGTAGCAACCCTTACAAATCCATGAGTACAACCATCTATTGAATCAGCATCGACTGCAAATATACTGTTATTGGAAGGAGACCAGAGCTTTGAGCAAGTCCAATAAGAACAATCGAAACTTCAACAGATATAGAGGCAATGATGTGCCTAACCGTTATCATCTGAACCTGTCATATGTTAATACAGAGAATGCCTTGCAACATTCATCTGACTTCAACTATCAAAGAGCTGAGTAGAAATCTTCTTTAGAAGCTTTCATGAGCACTTTTGTTGCTAATACTTCTGCGAGGTTTGAGAAGAATGAGTCAAGGCTGAATAATATTGAGACACACATGGAAAATATAGGGACAACAATGAAGTCTTTAGAAACACAGATTGGGCAGATTGCGTCATCCATGACCAATCAACTGTAAGGGGCATTTGGATAAACTGCCATAGCCCGCCAAAATTTCTTTTTCATGTCACAACAGCCGGTGGATATAAAAGAAGAAGCCACTATACTCATTTGGGCTGCTGCGACTGGCTGAAGACGTTAACTTAGCGCTAGCAGGGAGGTACCACGAAACACACAAAGCCCGCGCAACCAAAATATGACCAGTAGGAGCCTGATCAACTCCATGCACAGTAGTGTTGTTCTTTAATCTTCTTTCTTTATTTTTATCTTACATTGAGGACAATGCAAGTTATAAGTTTGGGGGTGTGTGCATGTAGTGATAGTACTTGTTATCTAAAATTTTAAAAAAAAAATTATATTTAATCCTTGATAGTAAAGCATAAGTCTAATGATGAATTTTGTTTGCTTTAAATGAAATTTTAGAAACGATAAGTTCCCAATTGATTTTTATCTGATGCCTTGAGTAGGTGATCTAGGTTAGACTCATAAGTAGTTGACAAAGTGACTAGTTAAAGAAATTGCATGCCGATGAATGACTGTTTGCTTAGATATCCATCCTAATATGCTAGTGTTATGATGTATGGTATGCTAAGAAAAAAAATTGAAAAGAAATAAGTTAAACCACTTATAACGATAAGCGTAAAGCTACCTATGGGCGAGTGTTAGGACCACCGTGAGGAGAAATGCTACCTTAAAAGATAGGTGTGTTGAAAAAAAATAAAAAAGAAAAAGAAGAAAATAAAATCATACCATATTGAGCATAGAAAGGAAAATACAGAGTACCTTTGAGATATCTAAGTTGGTTTGACCCATCGGATCTCAATTTTTGAGACGAAATCATTGAGTTGGCTTACTTATGAGTCGAGCTGTGAATGAACCTTTACACACACACACACACTGTGAGTTTGGCTTAGATGATTTATTCAAGAACTTGGATTTGAGTCGCAATTACGTACTTTGAAGGTTCTCTGATTTCATTGATAAGCGTTCTTTGAGCACAATAATATGCATAACTATCAGGACTATTTTCTTTGCTTTTATTATTTTTATATTTTTGTATGTGTATGAATGACGTTTGCAGGTATCGTCGTTGTAAGCCCTAACGAGACTGCAAATCGTCCACTAGGACTGCCTAGGGGTTTAAAGGCTTGTTGCATATGCTAAATGCAATCGTGATCCCTACGAAAGTGGCCTAGTTAATTTTTTACTTATTGTTTGTTTATTTATTTAGTTTTTATTTTGTCTTTTGCTCGGCACTACCAAAATCTTAAGTTTGGGGGTGTTTGATAAGTGCGGTTTATACCCACTTATTCCTGCATTCTTAGCATAATATTTTAATAGATTCCGTATAATTTAATGTTTTTGTAGTTTCTTTTATGTTTTATTTATAGAAAGCATTGGAACATGGATCTTGGGGTAAATTCACTTGTTTTGGGACCTTACGGACCCATCGGAAGCACGCGAGAAGAGCAAAAATGCAGAAAGCATAATTCTAACAAAATTGCCACGCATCGCGATGCCCAACCTTATGGCGTTGCGACGCGCCCTCAGCATGGCTACAAAGTGAAATCCAGCAAGTTTGGTGTTGCGACGCAACTAACCAGTGTCGTGGCGCCCTGCAGAGCCCAGAAATACCAATTTTTAGGGTTTTACATGCACAAAGACTCCAAGACTTTATTATAAATACACAAGCTCATCTAAAACCCTAGGGGGAGGATAATACACAACATAAAGTCTAAAAACACATATTTTAGAGAGATCCATGGAGGATGATTGAAGTGTGACAAGAGGAGACGAATGTGTTGACGAGGAAGGGATTTAATTCGAGTTTTATCATCTAGTTTTCTTTCTTTAAATTCTAATGATTTACATTATGTTCATGACCCTACTTTCATTGTTTTATTATCTAGTCATGAACTAACTCCATAATTCTAGAGGATGATGTAACTAATGCTTGAACCTATGTGTTGTTTCCTAATTTGATTTATATAAAGTTTTGATTCAGTTTATTTATATTCTCTTGCGTTTAATGCTTCTTGTTTGTTGGCCACAAATTGAGATGATGTATGCTTAGAATCTATCGCTCGGGAGAGAGGGATTTTGAATAGGATCTAGAGAATATAACTAGGAATTTTATAGAGTTCGAGAGAATCTATATTCCCTTTGAAGTCGTTAACAAAGAATCACAAAGCGTAATGAGTTATTGATTACTAGATTTTTATAGGGATATCGAAGTCTGTAATTGATGATATTTTCACTATTGCTCGGGAGAAGGAGTGAATACTTTAGGATTCTTGACTTATAAACAATGCAATTGAATGAGGATTGATTGAGATGACAAATACATAGGGGATAACTAGGTGAAATCAGACTCTAGAATCTCTCTAGTATTGGTTTCTCTTATTTAATTATTTTCATATCTTAGTCATTTATTTTAATCTTAATTAATTATCTTCTAAATAAAGTTAGGTTTACTAATTATAATATTTAGTGTGATTTGAACACAATCCATGTGGGTTCGACACTCTTCACTCATCTTTACTAAAACTTGACATCGTACACTTGCGGTACAATATAAAATATCACAACAGAAACTTTGGTGGTTACTCTCAACAATTCGGCTCCAGGAGGCAAACTTACCATGTCTATGGTAAAAGATGCCTTGTCAAATAAGGAGGCCAGAAGAAAAGACGTGGGCAAAGATCAGACACAAGCCTTTATCACAGAGAATCGAGGAAGACAACAAGATAAAAATTCAGGTAGAGAGAGAGGTAGAAGCAAAAGTAGAGGTAAATCTATAGACTGAAGAAAGCCTACCTACAAGTGCTACCATTGTGGCATAGAAGGCCACTTAAAGAAGAATTGGTGAAAGCTGCAACGAGAGTAGGGTCAACGCAATTCCCAACCGAAGAACAATGATATGGAGACCCTAGTAGTTGCCTCAGGAGATGTAGTTATCTCCTTCATCCAGGAAGAATCATGCCTTCACATCACAACTCAAGATGTTGAGTGGGTGGTAGATACTGCAGCATCCTACCACGTCACCCCTCACAGAGACTTCTTCACAACATACAAAGCAAAAAACTTTCGAGCAGTGAAGTTGGGAAATACTAGTTCCTCTCAGATAGTGGGAATTATTGATATTCAGATGCAGAAAAATACAGGGTATACAATAACCCTGAAGGGGGTGAGACATGTTCCAGAACTTCAGCACAATCTACTCTCATGGGTAGACCTTGATAAACAGAGCTATGGTAGTCACTTTAGCAATGACACATGGAAAATGATAAAAGTTGTCATGGTCATCACCCCAGGACATATTTGTGGCACTTTATACAAGACTCATGTGAAGATATGTGCAGAGAACCTCAATGAAGCTGAACAATAGCCTTCTCAAAATTTGTGGCACTAGAGACTCGGTCACATTAGTGAGAAAGGATTATCTACCTTGTTAAAGAAGGATTTAATTACTGTCTCCAAGAATGCTGCTCTAGATCTTTGTAATCACTGTCTATTCGGTAAGCAACATAGAATCTCCTTTAAATTCTATTCTACGAGAAGATTAGAGTTACTCAATCTGGTGCACTATGATGTTTTTGGTCCCTTGCAGGTTAATTCACTATGCAGTAACAAATACTTTCTGACATTCATTGATGATGTTTCTCAGAAAGTGTGAGTGTATTTTCTGAAAATAAAAGATTAGGTCTTGGAATATTTCAAACAGTTTCATGACATGGTAGAACGTGAAAAACGGAAGAAACTGAAGTGCCTCTGCACAGATAATGGATGCAAGTACACTTTCAGGGAGTTCGATACCTACTGCGGAAGCCACGGTATTTAACACGAAAGAATCGTTCCACGCACTCCAAAATATAATAGTATTGCTGAAAGAATGAACCACACCATTATGGAGAAAGTTAGAAGCATGATCATCATGACTAAGTTGCCAAAGCCATTATGGGGAGAAGACGTTCGTACTGTCTGCTACCTGATCAATAAATCACCATCTGTACCGTTGAATTTTGAGATTCTGGAGTAAATGTGGTCTGGTAAGAATCCCTCATATTCTCACCTTAGAATATTTGTCTGTTTATCCTTTACACACGTATACAAGGAGCTCAAGTAGAAGGTCGATGCAAGGACTACTCCATGCATCTTCATAGGCTATGGAGATGAGGAATTTGGATACAGGTTATGGGACCCGAAGGAAAAGAAGGTCATCAGAGGCACATATGTAGTGTTTCTTGAAGACCATACTATAGAAGATATTGAAAAGCCCAAGATGTCTTCTAATTCCAATGCCGATAAAACTGATTCAAATCTAGACACAACCCCAACACCAACATGAGTGGCCATAGATAATAATGAGGTGCATGATATGTCAGAATCAGAATCAGAGGAGGAAGATGGTGTTGAGTAGGGGGAGCTGCAACCCGCTCCATTAGAGGCTTTAGGATCATCCACAGATCTTGATGACTACAGACCTCTAAAACCAATGAACCTCAAATATGAAGATCTGAGCGAGGCCGAATTCCATCAAACAGATACTCAGGATTTGACTATATTCTGGTTACTGACGATGGGGAGCCAAAAAGTTTCAAGGAATTTATATCTCATAAAGACAAAGGAAAATGGCTGCACGCAATGCAGGATGAAATGGAATCTCTGTAGAAAAATTAGACTTATGAGATAGTCAAGTTCCCACAAGGCATGAAGGCACTAAAGAATAAATGGGTGTTCAAGCTGAAGAAATATGACAGCGGAAATATGGTGAAACACAAAGTACGGTTAGTAGTCAAAGGATTCCTATAGAAAAAGGAAATCGACTTTGATGAAATCTTTTCACCAGTTGTAAAAATGGCTTCAATCCGAGTTATCCTAGGATTGGTAGCCATTTTGAACTTATAGCTTGAACAGATGGATGTTAAGACAATATTTCTTCATGATGATCTAAATGAAGAAATCTACATAGAGCAACTAGAAGGTTTCAAGGTCTCAGGAAAAGAGAACCTTGTTTGCAAGCTGAAGAAAAGCTTGTACGGCCTTAAACAAGCACCAAGGCAGTGGTACAAGAAGTTTGACTCGGTCATGGTGAGTCAAGGCTACAAAAGAACTGCAGCAGACCAGTGTGTCTACATTCAAATGTTTCTGGATGGAAATTTCATTACTCTTCTACTATATGTAGACGATATATTGATCGTTGGACAAGATGCAGCAAAGATCAGCCAGCTGAAGAATGAACTCTCTAAGTCTATCGACATGAAAGACTTAGGACCAGCTCAATAAATTTTGGGAAAGAAAATAGTTCGGGACATACAAAACAAAAGGTTGTGGCTTTCACATATGAGTTATATTGAACAGATAATCAAGAGGTTCGATATATAGAATGCCAAACCTGTCAGCATTCTGCTAGCACACCGTTTCAAATTGAGCTAGAGTTTGTGTCCCTCATCCAAGAAATAGATATATGAGATGTCATCAACACCATATTCTTAAGCAATTGGAAGCCTAATGTATGCTATGGTATGTATAAGGTCAATATTGCTCATGCAGTGGGTGTAGTTAACCGTTTTCTCTCTAACCCAGGAAAATAACACTATGAGGCAGTCAAATGGATTCTCAGGTACCTCAAAGGTACATCAAAGTTATGTTTATGCTACGGAGGAGCTGATCCAATCTTGGAAGGCTATACAAATTCAGATTGTTGGATAATTATGACCCATAACATCACTATTTGTACATAACATAGTGTTGTTGTACAAATTAACTATGTGACAAAGGAAATTGTTCTTTTATCATTTGTAATTGGATTACCAAGATACATAAATGATAAAAGTCCATATGACTAGTACCAGATTAATAAGATATGAGATAATATTAATCCACTAAGGGTTAATCATTAAATATCCCTAGTCGTAGTATTATCGAGATTGGACATCGATAATGTGAAATAGACTAGTATTGAACTTGTAAGTGTTGTGGGAGCATAACGACATAGTTCTCATATATTTAAGTATTGGATACTTATGCAAGTGTGATAGGAGGTTGTGTTTACCGATGGTACGGGAACAGTTTCGCTCTGGATAGACCCATCGGAATCCCATTGGTAGTATGACTATGTGTCTATAGGAGTCTAAAACAGGGTAGGAGTATTTGGTCTTAACTTGAGACTTGCATCGCTAATACTTGCGACAATCAATTTACTTTGGTTTTGGTCGTCCAGGGCTTTAATAGGTTCTATGTATGCCTCTTCTAGGTATACTGAGAATCGTAGTTTATTGGGTGTGATGTCAAGATGGAAGTATCACTTCAGTCATATGAAGATGATGATCACGTAGGATACGGAACTAGTACTCTTATGTACTGCAGTCATCGGGATAATATGACTAGGTCATGCTTATCCGATTAAAGAGACTAGTTACCAGTGATCTGATATGTGCTTCGTACGAGGCAGACACAATTCCAGCCCCAGGCCTAGCATGTGACAACCGATACTGGATCGCAATACGCAATACTACGTATACTACGCCTGACATAGATTACATATTCTTTAAAAGAATATTTCTAGAGAATTGGGTAGGCACGGTGTTTTGCTAGAAGCCAACCATGTCTTGTAAATCGGTAAGAACGTGGTACCGGGTACGCACGTATTCGGATATTCCGATGACCGAATTTGCTGCCAACATATCCAGGGATCTCATGGGTCGCTTCCCGAAGATTCACCGATGACGTATGACTCAAACATAATTAATATAGGATTAATTAGATGAGAGAGAAAATTAATCAAGGATTAATTACGAATATATTTTATCTGAGATAAAATACTATTTGAATAGAGAGAACAATTAATTTGGAATTAATCGATTAAAATAATATATTCGATATATTAAATGAAATTAGATTTCATAACAGAATTAAAATTGGATTTTAATTCAGGCAAACGAATAAGTTTAGAATTAATTCGTGAGCGACGTGAATAGTAATTTTGCTAGGCATAATTATTTAATTAAATTTGATTTAATTACGTCGTAACGGAAAATTCATTAATTCGGAATTAACGAACCCGAGCCCGGAATATGTTTGCGGGCCCACTCGGATTTTATATAAAGTGGGGCCCACCACAAGTCACATCACTTTTCACTTTACTTACCTTTATGGTGATGTAATTTGGTAGTAGTTGATGGTAACTTGATTTACACACTTTCTTTATTTTAATTGAATGATGAGTGACCTTTTACCAACTTTAGAGATTTGGTAAATGGTCTTGATTTTGGAAAATCAATTAACACTTCACTTTTTACTCATTCATCTTCTCTCTCTCTCAATTGGCGTGACCAAGCTTCTCCCTCTCCTTCATCTTGGCTTGGCCGAAAGTTGTAAGAAGAAATATGAAGATTTTGTTGCAAATTTCTTCTATTGCTAGCACATAAAGAGTCATTTAAAGGTGTTAGGGAAACCTATCCATGAGTTTGGAATTCAAGGACATGCTTGGAAGCTCAACATACATCAAAGGAAAAGCTTGGAGCAACTTCTCAAAGGCAAAAGTTTTGAACTCTCCGCCAACATCCAAGCCGATCAAAGTGAATATTTTCGCTACTTTACTTTGCGTATTCACACATTTCATATGCTTAATTTGATCTTGATTTGACCTAGAAAACCCAACAATGGTATCAGAGCCATAATTGAGCATGAAATTGAATTTAGGGTTCTTAAACTTTAATTTAGGATTTTGTGATTTGAGCATGATTTCTTCAAATTTATTGGTTGTGTTTGCTTAGATTATGATAACTAAGAGTTATGCATGATGAATTTGGAGAAAAATTAATTAGATTAATTTTCCCCTAATTCCTTACCTTGGCCGAATCTATAGGACCCTTGTAGGTCATGGTGATTTTCATTTTAAGCCATTGGATGTGTTTAAAATGTTAGGATATATTGATTTGTGATTTAATTGGATTGAAATCAAAATCGGATATAAAATCCCTTGAATTTCCGTGAGCCTTGGAGAGCATGTTGGATTGATTTTGCTTCAATTTGTGTTGGACATAAGTTGATTAGTTAAAGCATGATTAATTAGTGTAGTTGGTGTTTTGGAAATATTAATTTAACTAATTAATTATGGCTATACACTTTAGTTAATTAAATTGTGATATTTGGAATATTTGAATTTAATTAATTATGCTTAATTTGGAATTGGGCTATTAATGTTGTATTTGGGCTTAATGGGCTTGGTTGGGCCAAGTTTGGTTTATGATAATTGGTTGGATCCAATTGGGCCTAAAACCATTTCCATAAAGTCCAAATATGATAATTGGGCCTTTAAAATTTTAATTGGGCCTAATGGGCCAAAATTAATTTTGTGGCAAAGGGTGATTCCTTATTGGGCTTTGGTTGCCAAAGTCCATGCCTTATGAATTAATTAAAAGCCCATTGGACTTTAATTAAATTGACATTGGATGTTAATTGGGCTTTGAGACCCATTAAGATTAGATTTAGAATCTAAGTCGTAAAGACACATTAAAAAAGTGTAATTATTTAATTTGGAATTAAATAAAGAATTAGTATTGAATACAAATTAAATTGGATTTAATATTTTAGTTTGATATAATTCAAGATTTCGTACTTTGAGTACTTATTCTTATACGAGTTGGACTCACGCAAATCAAATCGTTGTTTGAACATTGGATTATCATTAATCAAAGAATAATTAATTGGATTAGATTGATTGATAACATGCTTTGTGTGAATACATGGATGTGATGTATGAATAATGTATATCGGATGGATATTAGGTGGGTAAGGGTAATTTCGGAAATTGTTGTAATAAATTTAGAATTTATTAAATTGGACCTGCTTGTCCAGCCTATTACCTCTTGATTCTTTGTATTTCTCTTATCACCATTCCCCTCAATGTAAATGAGGTTTCTTTAGAAGTGTTATGTAATCGGGTAGAAGTAAGAATAGTGCTAGCAAGGGAGAGGAAATGGAGTGATTTGTTCTAGGAACAATTTGTGAGATATCCATCCGTATATCATTATTAATTTATTTACCGCGCCTTATTATGCTTTTAGAATACATGTTTAAGGGTGTATGATGAGACCTAATCAAAGATAATTAATTGGTTGCCAATTATGCGGAAAACCCTCAACAAATATTATGTGTTTTCCTTCCATTTAGTGATTCGCTCTCAAGATACAAGATTGAAACTGGTTTGTTGGCCAAAGTCAAGACCTTTATCCATCGCGGATGTGTTTGAATCATGAAGGCTTTGTTCCATATCGCATGTCTTGTCCAAGTTGTGATTTGTTGGCCAAAGTCAAGATCACTTCTTGTCCATCGACATCGATTACGAAGCTTTCCAAAGTCAATGGGTCACGCTTAACTAGAATCATTAAGCTTGTTGAGCCAAAGCCAAGGCTTAGTTGATTTAGAGGAAAAATGTTAGGGAATATATTGGATATATGTTTTGGACTTGGATGTCCACCTACTGGATCTAGGAATTAGATGAGATCCAATTGATCTTAGAGATCTACCTAGTTAAGTTTCATACAATTTGTTGGCCAAAGTCAAGATTGTGTGCTATTTAACGGGATCCTAGCCCACTAGGAAACTAGGTTTCCCGAGTAAAATTTGGTTTCTCTGTTCGGACACATCGTCAAATTGACGTGTTCCGGGAGGAGTCCTCATTGAAAGAATATTATACTCTTTCAAGTATTTGAGAAACTTATTGCTTAAGTATTTTCCATCATGGTCTAACCGTGACGGTTTTAATACTTTAGCCGGTCTGTCTGTCTACTTCGTGTCAAAACTCTATGAATTCATCAAAAGTTTCTGATTCGTGTTTCACAACAAACACATAACCATAACGGGATGCCACATCCGTAAAGGTTTCAAAGTATTCATATCCACCTCTAGCCTAGCTAGATATGGGTCCACTTACGTCACTATGAACGAGGGCTAACAGATCGGTGGCACTTACACTTTTACCAAGTAAAATGTATTTTAGGCACTTTGCCCAATAAACTAGATTCGTAGACTTTATTTGAATAGGATCAAATTCGTCCTAGTATCCACTCTTCAAAAGTGTGGATATACGAGTCTTGTTTATTGTGTCCCAGACAACAATGCCACTTATAAGTCTCAACTGATTAAATCAGTTTGAGCTATTTGTTTGTCATGTCATATGTTTGAGATTAATTTATATTCAAAATATAAATACTGCTATTCACATCTAATGTTTTTATCTCAATATCATCTTTATAAAATAAAATACTTTAGTGTTCTAGAATATAAAGGTATACCTATAACGGGTTAAACCCTGATACAGAGATAATGTTTCTAGTCAAATTAGTTACATTCTAACAGTTTCCTAATTTAAGTACACACCCGAAGGGTAGTTCCTAAACTTAGGTTTCTACGGTTAAACAGCGACTCTCGTCCCGTTTTCATTTCGTAGATAAATCTCAACTGAAGTCAGTGTCCTGCTAATCAGCAGATACTGCACACCAGTACATATTTATGTACCACACTCAGTATCTAAAATCCAATTTTAATACTAGTAGCGAACATGTTTATGACAAACATATTTGAAGCCGGAGCCTTGCATCGTCTTCAATTCCTTCATGTCTGCCTTGTCCATACGGCAGTCAAGCTTCCAGTGACCCTGTTTGCCACAGTTTAGGCTGACATTTTGGGATATGTCCTATGTCTTCCCAGAAGATTATAATGATTTTTCCTTTGCATATTTTCCACACCCCAGAAGCCTTTGGCCAAGACTTGGCCTTATGGGATGTCGAAGTAAGATGCGCCTTGCGCTTCTTGCCCCATTGCAAACTCTGGCTTTGTCTCCTTGAGTATAGCCATTAACTCTCCAAGAGTTTTCTATTGCGATTTGTACTTCTAAGATCTAAAGATAGATCTATGAAGATCCTTCAATTTCAATATCATACTATAAGGATCTAATCCTTAGTTCTGACTAATAAATTAAGGAGTCTTTGCGGCAAGCATAACAGATTAAGCACTAAAGTTATCATCACATGAATATTCCAAATATCATGTTCTACTATTTGCTCAACTCCGGGCTTAGGCTCGAGACGTCACTCTATCAAATAAAGTAACTTCTCGGTCTCCAAGACTATCCTTAGATTTTATTCCCAATTTGAAAATTAAAGCCGTTTAAAGACATTTTCAACCATGATTATGTTTTAAACACTAATCTTTCATTTATCTTGATTCCAATAGTCCAACTATCGAATCAACGATTTTAAGTATTATTTATTATAATGATTACTATAGTCTAACTATATAATCAACTATAATTTAATTGGTTTAAATTCAAATATATTGATTACTATAATCCAATTATATAATCAACTATAATTGAAGTAGTTTGAATACAGTCCAACTGTTTTATTAAAACAACGATTAAATATTAGTCTAACTAATATATTAATTTATATTGACGAAAAATGAAATGAGCGCGTGTTGGCAAGTAACTAAACGAATATTGCAAATTTAATATTTGCCTCCCACTATTTTTCGGCGAGCCTCTAACCCTCTGTGGAGTACTCGGGAAACCTAGTTTCCTAGTGGGCTAGGATCCCGTTAAATAACACACAATCTTGACTTTGGCCAATAAATTGTATGATAATTAACTAGGTAGATCTCTAAGATCAATTAGATTCCATCCAATTCCTAGATCCAGTAGGTGGACATCCAAGTCCGAAAAATATATCTTATATATGCCAATATATCCAATATATTCCCTAACCTTTTTCCTCTGAATCAATTAAGCCTTGGCTTTGGCACAACAAACTTAATATCCCAGTTAAGCGGAACCCATTGACCATGGAAAGTTTCGTAATCAATGTCGATGGACAAGAAGTGATCTTCACTTTGGCCAACAAATCACAACTTGGACAAGACACCGATATGGAACAAAGCTTTCATGATTCAAACACATCCGTGATGGACAAAGGTCTTGACTTTGGCCAACAAACCAGTGCCAATCTTGGATTTTGAGTAAGAATCACTCAATGGAAGGAAAAATGCTTAATATATGTTGAGGGTTTTTCGCGTAATTGGCAACTAATTAATTATCTCTGTTAAGGTCTCATCATCATACACCCTTAAACATGCATTCTAAAAACATAATAAGGCGCGTATAAATAAAATAATAATGATATGCGGATGGATACTTAACACATTTTGTTCCTAGAACAAATCTCCTCTTTCCTCTCTTCCGCTAGCACAAATATTACTTCTACCCAATTACATAATACTTCTAAAGAAACCTCATTTACATTGAGGGGAATAGGTGAGAAGAGAAATACAAAGAGTCAATAGGTAATAGGCTGGACACGCAGGTCCAATTAATAAATTCTAAATTTATTACAACAATTTCCGAAATTGCCCTCACCCATCTAATATCCATATGATATACATTATTCATACATCGCATCCATGTATTCACACAAAGAATGTTATCAATCAATCTAATCCAATTAATTAATCTGAAATTAATGACCATCCAATGTTCAAACAACGATTTGATTTTGCGCGAGTCAAACTCGTTTTAAGAATAAGTACTCAAAGTACGAATTCTTGAATTATATTAAACTATAATATTAAATCCAATTTAATTTGTATTTAATACTAATTCTATATTTAATTCTAAATTAAATAATTACACTTTTTAATGATCCTTTACGACTTAGATTCTAAATCTAATTGTTACGGGTCTCAAAGCCGGATTAACATCCAATGTCAATTTAATTTAAAGTCCAATGGGCTTTCAATTAATTTCTTAAGGCATGGACTCTTGGTCAATATGGGTCAAACCCAAATACCAAAGCCCATTTAAGGAATCACCCTTATTTGCCAAGAAACCAATTTAGGCCCATTAGGCCCAATTAAAATTAAAGGTCCATTTAATTATATTTGGACTTTATGGATATGGTTTTGGGCCCAATTGGATCCAACCAATTACCATAAACCAAACTTGGCCCAACCAAGCCCATTAAGCCCAAATACAACTTTTACAAGCCCAATTCCAAAATAAGCCCAATTAATTAAATCACAAAATTCCAAATTTCATAATTAAATTAATCTAAGTGTATAGCCATAATTAATTACTCAAATTAATATTTCCAAAACATCAATTTACATAATTAATCATGCTTATCATCATCAACACATGTCCAACATCATTGAATCAAAAAATCATATCATTTTCCATGCTTATGCTCACGGTAATTAGGGGATTTTATTGTCCGATTCCGAATTCAATCCAATTAAATCCTAAATCAACATTTCCCAAATGATTTCAACTCATCCAATGATCAAAAACAAAAATCACCATGACTTAGGGCAAGCTAGTCTATTCGGCCAAGCCAAATATTTTAGGGAAAATTCATCCAATTTAATTTTCATCAAATTGACCATGCATAACACCATGTTATCATCATTCAAGCATATATCAACAATCAATTTCATCAAAACATGCTCAAATCATTTTTACCCAATTTTACCCTAATTCCAATTTCATGTTTAAACAAGGCTCTGATACCATTGTTGGGTTTCTAGGCTAGTCCCAATATCATTCAAGCATAGTAATCATGTGTGAATACAACAAAGAAGTATGGCGGAATCATACTTACATTGATCGGATTTTGATGCGTTGAACACAAAAATCTTCAAGCTTTGTGAAGCTCTCCGCAAAGGCTCCTTTTTGTGCTCCAAGGAATTCGGTCAAGCCCTCCATGTTTGCTCCAAGCTCCAAGCTTTGCAAATGGTGATTCCATGCTCAAGGGTTTGTTTCCATATCACCTTGGATGACTCTTCATGTGCTAGCATTGGAAAGATTTGCCACAAATCTTCCTTGTTTCTTCTTCTATGTCTCGGTCAAGCAAGAAAATGAGAAGAAAATTGGCTTCAAAAGCCGAGAGGGAGAGGAGGGAAAAAGGGTTCCCAAAACCGTGAGTGTTGCAAAAAAGAGAGAGAGAATTAATGTTGTGTATTTGGTTATTCAATTTCCAAAATCCCCAAATATGAAAAGCAATCACCAATTCCCAAAAAGGTGTATGGCATTTATGCCTTCTAACAACTCACATCACTCATGAATAGTGACTGGTTGTCAATCACTCAAAGTGACAAGACATCCATCACCTGAATAACGAGTGATGTGACGCGTGATGTGACTTATGGGCCGCACTTGAATTTGAAATGCGAGTGGGCCCGCAAACACTCATGGGCTCGGGTTCGCTAATTCCGAATTAACGAATTTTCCGTTGCGACGTAATTAAATCAATTTTAATTAAATAATTATGCCTAGCAAAATTACAATTCACGTCGCTAGCGAATTAATTCAAAATTAACTCGTTTGCCCGAATTAAAATCTAATTTTAATTCCGCGTTGAAATTCAATTTCGTATAATATATCAAATATATTATTTTATCGATTAATTCCAAATTAATCGTTCTCTCTCTTTAAATAATATTTTATCCCAGATAAAATATCTCCGTAATTAATCCTAGATTAATTTTCTCTCTCTTATAATTAATCTCATATTAATAATGTGCGAGTCATACGTCATCGGTGAATCTTCGGGAAGTGACCCATGAGATCCCCGGATATGTTGGCAGTAAATCCGGTCGTCGGACTATCCGAACACGTACGTACCTAGTACTACGCTTTTACCGATTTACAAGACATGGTTGGCTTCTAGCAAAGCACCGTGCCTACCCAATTCTCCAGAAATATTCTTAAAGGAATATGTAATCTATATCAGGCGTAGTATACGTAGTATTGCGTATTTCGATCCAGTATCAGATGTCACGTGCTAGGCCTGAGGCTGGAATTGTGTCTGCCCCGTACGAATCACATATCGGATCTCTGGTAACTAGTCTCTATAATCGGATAAACATGACCTAGTCATAATATCCCGATAGCTGCAGCATAAAAGAGCACCAGTTTCGTATCCTATGTGATCATCATCTCCACTATGACTGGAGTGATACTTCCATCTTGACATCACACCCAATACACTACGATTCTCAATATACCCAGAAGAGGCGTACACAGAACCTGTTAAAGCCCTGGATGACCAAAACCAAAGTATATTGATTGTCGCAAGTATTAGCGGTGCAAGTCTCAGGTTAAGACCAAAGTATATGGTTGGTTGGTAATATCACACAAGTTAATATATTATATTAAGGGAGATATCTAAAATAGTAGTGATAAAAGTAGATCCTATAGCCCTAGCCTTTTCTTTTATTGTAATTTTCTTCATTTACTTTTCAGTATTTTATTTTATGTCTTTTACTTTTAAGTTTTTACTAGCCCTAGTTATGCGTCGTAACTAAATTAGTTATCTAGGATTGTGATGAATTTTAATATCACCTGTTTATAAGTGGTTATTTTATAGTTTGGGTAATTTAAAGGTTTACTTATTATGTCTTAAGCTTAATGCATCTTGTTAATTGGCCACTAATAAGATTGATCTGGTAAATCTAAAATAAATTTGACAAAGGAATTTTAGGTTTCAGCCTTAAACTTAATAGCCAACGATCTTCCTTGATCATAGATAACCCTTTAATAGATTTCCTTACAGGATAGACATAAACCTGTCGGGCGGGGGTAGCCATAATTGGAACTTAAACATAATGAATCCAGGTAATTTGGTTGACATAGACATATGGTTCAATTGGGTTATATTGGGTATTTGCGTCTGACAATCAACAAAGGCTTTCGTATAATTTCGTGTTCCAGGTTAGTAAACCGATATATTACACAAACATAAAATAACCACTTCATTTTTAATTAGATATTGGAAGAAATCACAACCCTTGATAGTTTTATAAATTTGAATTTTCCTCAACCTATCTTTACGTAATTTTATTCACTTGTTTTTAAATTTAGAATCATCACCATTTCAAATCAATCAATCAAATTGTTAGATACTAGTAATCATTTGACCTCATTAAATTAATAGATTAGGTATTAAGTCCTCGTAGGATCGATACTTTTTATACTACTTGAACGATACGTGCGCTTGCGTTATACGCGTGTGATTACGCCGGTCAGTTGTGTCACGGCAGTCAAGATTACAGAAGTGTATTGCATTATCCATAACAGAAGCAGAGTATATTGCAGCAGCGCAAGCAGGAAAGGAAATGTTCTCCAAGAATTAGGGATCAAGCATAAAAAATACAAATTACATTGTGATAGTCAGAGTGCTCTGGACTTTAGCAAGAACTCAATGTATCATTCCCGGATGAAGCACATCAATATTCGCTATCATTGGATATGCGAGGTGATGGATCAATAACAGCTGAGACTAGTGATGATCCATACAGATGAGAATCCAGCTGACATGTTAACATAGGTAGTTATTCAGAACAAGCTAAAGTTGTGCAGAGACATAGCCGAGATAGGTATCAGATGACAATAATTTTGAATACAGCTGGAGGGGGAGAGTTATAATGTCCAGTTGTTCTTCATGCAAATGCCATCATTGTTAAAGATTGAGATCACACATTTTGACAATGGTGCGACCACCTTTGAAAATGGTGGAAAACACCAAAATACCTTTAGGTGCATTTATTGGGTTTGTTGGAATAGTGAGCTTGAGTTTCACTATAAATTGAGAGCTCATTTGAAAGCTCAAGCATCCCAAAAATAATAAGCTTCAAGTGAAGAAAGCTTAGAGAGTGTTAGAGAGTGAGGTTTTTCGTAAAGTTTAAAAACTTGTAAACTATTCTTGTAGTAATAGAATCGGGTTTTCCTTAAAAACACTCTTCAGTAATCAGAGAATTACAACATTAAAGTGGGTGTTGATCACTTGTCAATTTTCCTAGTCTGAAAACACCATACGCATTACCCACCCTTTTAAGAGCTTTGGGTCAGTGACTCCCAGACCAGTTGACCTTAAGGCATTAAGTGTTAAAACACACATATTGACTTAATTGCTCGAGTTAGAGAAGCTACGAAATCAAACTTATTCGCACATTTTTTTCTTTTTTTTTTACAAACTCAAGCTCTACCGTTTTACGCAAACAATCATTGCATATTGAGGTAAGACGTCTGGTTACTAAGTAAGAGTATTGTTAGATTTTTTTTTGAATAAAAACACTAATTCCACTACCTTTACGTGGTACCTCCAACAACTAGAGAACTGAATATTACAAAATTTTCACTTACAATCAATGTTTATATGTTAACGTGTATGTTGATAATATCTGTCAGATGAGCATATGAAGATCAAATTTAATCAATATTATTGAGAATTCATAAATTTAAATAATTCAAAAAGAAATGAACAAAAATAATTTGTTATGAATTATTTTGAGATACGTCTTAGGAGCGAAAACTCCTTACATAGCCATATCCGAACAACAATTCCACTTGGTTAGTCAAAAAATTATTGTCAGTTTGTGTGTAGTCTTTTTTTTTGAAAAACGCAAAAGAAAATTAACACAAAATATTTTTCTTACAAACAAAAGAACAAAAAGAAAACAACATAAAAGAAAATATTTTTTTCTTACATAAAAAAATGATTTTTTTTGAACGAAAATATAGCAATGAAACATAAAAATAAAAACTATCTAGTCAACTATCCTCTCCCCCCAACCAATTTGAGACATTATCCCCAATGTCTGAAAAAGAAGAAGTAGAGTTTAGAAGAAATCACATCGTTAGTGTGGAATTGACAAATGAATCTACGACTATTTAAAAAAATTACAGATTAAGATTCACGTCCACTCTATGCTTTTTGCCACGATCGTTACCATACCAATTTAACTTGGAAAGAATATGGTCGATTTTTGGTTCATAAGCTAAGAGTTGGTCAATTAAATCATCAATTTTTCTTGCAATTAGGAAGATATATTTTACTGATTTTGAAATAAACCCATTTCTTTTGGCATCCTCAAGAAATATAAAAGGAAAATCAAAAAATTCATCAACATTAAGTAGTCCAATGGGTTTTTGGTGAATGTTCAAGTTCGCCCATGACGCAACTGTGAATATTTCTTCCAATGTGTCAAGCCCACCTGGTAAAGTAATAAAAGCGTCAGCATGATTGATCATTACAGTAAGTCTTTCACACATACCTGAGACAATGCATTCTTCTCCATTTAATTTTCCGATGAGGTTTTCCTCTATCAAAGGTTTTGGAATGATCCCCAAAACTTGACTGCTACCTTCTTGCACGGCCTTTAAAACACATCCCATCAATCCAAGATTGCCACCACCATAAACTAAGTGCATGTTTATTTTTTCCATAACTCTACCCAATTCTCATGCAGCCTCAACAAATTCTGGTTTAGTTCCAGAGCTAGTTTCATAAAACACAAAGATATTAGTGACTCGTCTTCTTAAAGTTGTCTCCCTTTTTGTTCTCTCTCTTATCTAGATGGGTTAAAGAGAGAAATGACGAGCTGAATTTATAGATCCTGAAAATGGTGAGTAATAAAAGCACTAGTACCTGTAGAATGACAATTGTCAGATGAACAGTAAAATGGATCGTGAGAGTCAAAAAGTTTAGATACTGTCGGCTATAATTAAAGTAAGGAAATCAAAATAGTAATTTAAAGGAAAAGAAATCAAAGCATTAAATTCAAACAATATTTACTGGTAGTTATGATTGTGGCTCACATCTTCCTCTAGTTTTACGTCCAGTAACAGCTTGAACGCCCTTTATGGGTCAGGGATATGCTTCCCATATAATTTTCTTATAAATTGACAAACTGGGTCTTTTAAAGTCAGATTCTCGAGACTGAATTGTTGTCTTTCTTTTCGAAATTGTGTATGCAAATTGTGAATTACTCGATGAACATGTCCACTAGAATGCGTCTCAAGAGTCAGTGATATATCATCTAAAGACTCCTTACTCAAGCTATCTCTAATGAATTGAATTATATCTTCGTGATTGTTAGACACAATTCCTAAAGAACAATAACGAGTGTTGCATGTCCAGCGTGAATATTTATAACAAACACCTAATTGTTTAGATCTTCGTTTATTAGCATATGTGATTTTCCCTAAACCAAACATATAAGAAATGAAAGAGTCAGATGACTGACCTGCTAAATGAACCATTGCTTCAATTACCCATCAAATATCACAAGGAATACCATGAATCATAAGAAGCCTCATTCTTTCAGTGTGTGCTTCGTAAATTTTTATCATAGCATTTTTAGGGAGAGAAGGAAAATGATTGTGGAGTTTTACGAGAGTTTCTTCCATGCCTAGATGGCTTCAGTTTGGAGGTATTTTTCCTTCTTGATTGTTTGTGAGAGATGAAGAAATTTCCACGGGGTAAGTTTGTTCATCTCCAAGAAATGCATTCTTCAATCCTTCTGGAAAAGTCTTCAATACCATATTGGCTGCTTCCTCATGTTTTTCTTCTTCCATTGTTCCTAGTTCCTCAAAATTTTACTTTTTCCATCATCTTCCAGTACCTGTGTAGAATCAAGAAAAAAATCATTAGGAAAATATGAATCTAATTATGATTTGATTCAAGAAAATTAGCTGTACAAATTTCCATAGGATCATATAAACTCCCATGATTATATTTTTTCATAATTGGTTCAATTAGTTCCATGCTCTCGACATTTTCATTTGGATTACAGATTTGACAAGTGACTTCTTGATTTGACTTGACATGATCATTTTTCCTCATTTCTAATGCCTCGACTTTTTTAGCTAGAGATACATATTTAGCAGAAATGTCATGATATTCCCTAATGTTAAACATACCTCTACTAGATGATTGTGGTTTTATAGACGACTCATAAATCCCAATTGTGTCCCATTGTTGTGCATTCTCTGCTATGTGTTCTAGGTAATCTAGTGCATCTTTGAGATTTTTGTCCCTAAACTCACCATTGCACATCATCTCCATTACTTGTCTACTTTGGGGTATTAAATCCTCGTAGAAGTAAGCAACCAGCCTCCATGTTTCAAACCCGTGATGTGGATAAACATTCAACATCTCTTTAAATCTCTCCCAATAATGGTAAAGTGTTTCTCCCGACTCTTGTGTGAAGGTTGTGATTCTCCTCTAAAAATAGTTTATCCTGTGAGGGGAAAATAATTTTCTTAGGAACTGTTCTTGCAAATTATCCCATGTTCTGATGGATCCTAACCTAAGGTTCTGCAGCCGAATTTTAGCTTTATCCTTTAAAAAAAGGGAAAAAACTTTAATCGAATTATATTCATGCTGCAATTTTGGTATGTGCATGTGTTATATACCTCTTCAAATTCCCTTAAGTGCTGATAAGAATTTTCTCATTCTAGATCGTGGAATATGGGTAAAAGTTGGATGACACCTGGCCTAAAATTGAAACGTGCTGCATCTGGGGGGGAAAAATAATGCAAGATGGTGATCCTGTCCTAGCGAGATTCATGAATTTTCTGAGTGTCTTAGGATGATTAAGATCGTTATGCTGAGACTCGTTTTCTTCTTGATCAACTAGGTTTTCAACTCGTGCAGGTGGATTTTCAATTTGGTTCTCGGCCATTTTGACTAACGATGAAGGTGATGGAGACTCTCTATTTAATCTACCACTAGATGATCGAGACCAGTATTTCATGCAACCTAAATACAAACTATATGCTAAAATTTAATAAAAAAATGCAAATACCATACTAACAAAAAGAAAATAATAAAAAGGTGGAAAAATAAAAATAAAATTGACAAAAAAAAAGAAAATTAAAGAAAATACAAATGTAGTTATTTAGATCTAAAAACGTCATCTGATTCTTGTCAATTCAGAACTCAATTGAATTTCTCGTTCAACTGTCTCAATCTCTCGAATTAGGTTCTCACAAACAATTATGGAAGAATCTCTAGATGGGGATGGTTCAAGAAATTCTTTGGTAAAATGCAAGCTTCATTTTAATTGATTTTCATGTCTTCTATAACCTTGAAGAATTAAGAACAGGGTCTGTCTGTATGTGGGATTTCTGGGTTCATGATTCATTTAGGATCAATCAGGATATTTTTTATCTACACAAATGCAAAGATAAAAGAAAATGAGATGTAGAAAAAAAATACAAAAATACAAAAGTACAAAAAATAAAAATAAAGAAACGAAAAAATAATATACAAGGATTATTCTATCTACTAAATTTATTACCTGGCAATGGCGCCAAAAACTTGACACGCTCAAAAAGTGGTTCTTTACTCCCAAGTATAAGAGTGTCGAAGTAATAAAATAACCCGGTAAGACCGGGATCGATCTAGAAGGAATAGATTTAGTAAAATAAAATAATAATTTGAGTGAAAAATAAAAAGGTTGGATTGTTTGAAGTGATTGGAAATTTTAATTTAAACTGCATTAATAAAATAAAATAATAAGGGTTAGGGGATCCACTTTTAATATTAAATTTAGAAATCTCACTTGTTATAATATATAAATTGTCAATATTACCCAATTAATTTATTTCAGGAATTAATTATGCCAAAACATATAAAATCAGCCATAAAGGCGGTGATAACTTTTGTCTATAACAAGTCCAGTTAGGTACTCATTTATACCAAATAAATAAAACAAGCCATATAGGCGGTAACAAAGTTTGTCAATAAATAATCCAGATTTAAATTAAATATTAATCATTAGATTATAATTTATATATTATAATATAAATGAGATTAATCTAAATTTTCATATTAAAAGCTTCACCCTTTACCCCCAGCAAAAACAATTAGCTACTCATAATTTTAAATAAAAACACATACTTTTATTATTGAAAGAAAAAAATTACAAGAAAGCCTTAAAAAATAAAACACAAAAGAGTTAGAAATTCACAAATTTTCAGAGAAAACTAAGGAAATCTCACTAGAGAAAATGATGTGCAAAACACTTCTACTTATAGAGGTGTTCAGTGTTAGTGTTCTACACATGCCCAAGGTCTCTAAACAATGATTTGTGTGTGAATAATCAAGTAAGTTGCGGAAAATACTTACAATGATCGGCTTTGAAATTTCAAAAGTTTCTTTGGATGATGGAAGCTCCAAGCTTTAAATTGAATTCCAAACTCATGGGTGAGTTTCTCTATCTCCTTAATATGACTCCTTAAGTGCTAGCTTGATGAATTTTTGCAACAAAAATTCAAGAACAATAAGGGAGAAATTCGGCCATGGTGAAGAGTGGAGAGGAAAGAGAGAAATGAATAGTAACTTCAAAAGTTGACTTGGTTCAAGTTTCCAAAACTTGAAGGGTTGTGCATTAAAGGAAGCCTTAAATATTTTGCCAACTACTCACATCAACTTTTGACAAGTTGATGTAAGTTGTGGGTCCTACCCAATTAAATTCCAAATTCAAGTTGGCTTACACAACACACTTTGGGCCCGGGTTCGTTTAATCTGATTAAACGAATTTTCAGTCGCTAAATAATTAAATCCAATTTAATTAAATAATAATGCCCCGTAAAATTATTACGAAAGTCGCTTACGAATTAATTCCAAATTAATCCGTTCACTTGAATTAAAATTCAATTTTAATTCCGTATTGAAATCCAATTTCAATTTAATATATCCGAAATATTATTTTAGCCCAAATAAATAAATTAAATAGAAAAATCCAATTTAACTATTAAATTTATTTAATCGATTAATTCCAAATTAATCGCGTTCTCTCTTCTAGACGAATTTAATCCAAGATAAATTCTTGCCGCAATTAATCCCAGATTAATTTTCTCTCTCATAATTAATCCCAGATTAATTCTATTCGAGTCAAATGTCATTGGTGAATCTTTGGGAAGCAACCCAAGAGATCCTTGGATATGATGGCAGTAAATACGGTCATTGGACTATCCGAACACGTGCGTACCCCTTACCACGTTCTTACCGATTTACAAGACATCGTTGGCTTCTAGCAAAGCACCGTGCCTACCCAATTCTCCAGAAATATTCAACGAGGAATATATAATCTGTATCAGGCGTAATATACATTGTATTGTGTAATACGATCCAATATCATATGCAACATGCTAGGCCTAGGGCTGGAATTGTGTCTGCCCCGTATGAAGCATATATCGGATCACTAGCAACTAGTCTCTATAATCGGATAATCATGACCTAGTCATATTACCCCGATAGCTGCAGCATTTAAGTGTACTAGTTTTGTATCCTGCGTGATCATCATCTCCATATGACTGAAGTCATACTTTCACCTTGACATCACACCCAATACACTACGATTCTCAGTAAACCCAGAAGAGGCGTACACAAATCTGTTAAAGCTCCGGAAGACCAAAACCAAAGTATACTAATTGTCGCAAGTATTAGCGATGCAAGTCTCAGGTTAAGACCACATACACCTACTCTGATTCGGTTTCCCATAGACACATAGTCATACTACTAATGGGACTCCGATTGGTCTATCCAGAGCGAAGTTGTTCCTAGTCCAACGGCTAACAGAACCTCCTATGAAACTTGTATAAGTATCCAATACTTAAATATATGAGAACTATGTCGTTAAGCTTCCAAAACACGCACAAGTGTAATACTAGCCTATTCCGCATTATCGATGTCCAGTCTCGATAATACTACGACTAAGGATATTTAATGATTAAATTTTTCGTGGATTAACACTGTCTCATATCTTATTAATCCGGTACTAATCATATGGACTTTTATCATTTATATATCCAACTAATCCAATTACAAAATGATAAAAGAGCAATTTCCTTTATCACATTGTTAATTTGTACAAAAACACCATGTCTTTTACAAATAGTGATGCTATGGGTCATAATTGTCCAACATTCAGCACCTCTTACGAATGCAATTGCATTTTCAATTGCATTCTCCACCAAACATGTTTGGTGGCATGTTTAGTGGCAATCCATTTCAGTGGATTACCATCAAACTTATTTAATAATGTTTTTTTTATTTGACAATGACTTTTACATATAACACACTTTGGCTTCTTCGTCAATTTCGGTCTTGAAAATTTCGGAATTAGAAACTCTTGTGAACATCAAAGTTTTAGATCTTTGAGTTTTATTTCATCTGGAACAAGAATCACTTTAATCCGATATTAGATTAAAATGTTATGGCCAAAATACCAACATTGCATAGGGCTGGAATTTCCGAAGTTGTACACTTTTACAACTTCCTATTACGTTTCTGGCCTCTAAAATCTAATTATCAAGTCCATTTTTCTAGATATGCATCCAAAGTATTATTTTACCTACATAAAATATAAAAATCACAATAAACATAAATATAATTATTATTTAACAAATGTGCTTAATTAAGGGAATTAATGAAACTATAAGTGTATAATAATTAGTTTTTTTTTATAAATGTGCACTTTTTATTGTTCAACACACCCCCAAACCAGCTTATTACTAGTTCCTAGTAATTTAAGCGAAAAAAACTTTAAAAAGACAATTTCTTTATCAAAATTAATAATTATTTTCTTTCTTTCTAAATGATCAAATAAATAAATTCTCATGTACTTTTTACCATTCTTCCATACACATAAACCAATTGGCTTCAGGGCACTAGGTGTTAAGACACCCTTACGGACTCAATTGCTCGGATCTCAGATATTAAAAAGAAAAAATGTATGATTTCCTTAAGCTTTCTCTTTATTAGGTTGTTGTTAAGCAATAGTATTTTTTCATTTATAGCTTCATGTATTAGGTTGGCCGAGAGTAGCTAGAGAAGAGAGCAGAATTCAAAATATTCAGGATCACGGAATTGACGACACTAAACCTGAGAATCAGTGAGATTGTGAGAAAAATCTGCTATTGAAATGTCCTTGTTGATTTGCTAATCTATATAGGCCCGGGAACATAGTGTTTACATGCTGTTGAGAGTACCAGACATGATGCCAGAATATGGTTCTGATGCCGCTCCTAACAGAAAGTTTCGGTTGTTGTTTCCAAGACTTTCCACCTGATTCCAGATTCTGTAACTTCACTATTTCAAGAATGAGAAACCCGATTTCTTTCATGTCCATATTTCATATGGAGTCTGTTCAACAGACTTTGTCGAAACCTTATTCAAAATAAGTATTGCACTGTTCAATGTGTATCCCCTGAAGGAAATTGATAGCTCAGTGCCACTCTTCGTTGACCTCACCATGTCCAACAAAGTTCGGTTTCTCCGTTCGGACACACCGTTCAATTGAGGTGTTCCAAGAGGAGTCCGCTGTGAAGGAATACCATACTCTTTCATGTAATCTTGAAACTCATTACTTAAGTATTCTCCACCACGGTCCGACCGTAATGTTTTAATACTTTTACCGGTCTATTTTTCTACTTCGTGTCCAAACTCTTTGAATTTCTCAAAAGTTTAGGACTTGTGTGTCATAAGATACACATAACCATAACGCGATGCATCATCCATAAAGGTTACGAAATATTTATATCCACCTCTAGCCTGGCTAGACATGGGCCTACATATGTCACTATGAACGAGGGCTAACAGTTCGGTGGCACGTACACCCTTACCACTAAAAGGTGTTTTAGGTATTTTGCCGAATGAACAAGATTTGCAGACATCATGTGAATTAGGATCAAATCCGTCCATGTATCCGCTCTTCGAAAGTGTGGATATACGAGTCTTGATAATGTGTCCCAGACGACAATGCCACAGATAAGTTTCATCTGTGTTACTCAATTTGAGCCTTTTGTTTGTCATATTATATGTTTGAGATTCATTTATATTCAAAATATAAAGACCATCATTAACATCTGTTGTACATATCAAAATGTCATATTTATATACAAAACACCCAGTTTTCCGGAATACAAAGGTATACCTGCTTCGGGTTAAACAAGATACAGAGATGATGTTCATTGGTCAAACTAGGTACAAAATAACAATCACCTAATGTAATTACATGCCCCAAGGGCAGATACAAAACATAGGTCCCAACGGCCAAAACAGCGACTCCCATCCCGTTTCCGACTCGCAGGTCGATCTCATTTGAAGCCAGTATCCTGCTAATCAGCAGATCCTGCACATCATTACATATGTGAGTACCACATCCAGAATCAAAAATCCAATTTTTAAAACCAGTAGTGGACATGTTTATAACAAACATACCTGAAGCCGGAGTCTTGCCCGCCTTTACTTCATTCATAAATGCCTTGTACTCACGGCAGTCACGCTTCCTTGACCTCATTTGCCACAGTGTAGGCAGACATCTTGGGATATGTCCTTAGTCTTCCCAGAAGACTATGATGATTTAACCTTGACATTTTTCTTCATTTTCTTCACACCCCCCAAAGCCTTCGGCCAAGCCTTGGCCTTCTATGATGTCGAAGTAAGGTGTGCATCGTGCTTCTTGCCCTTCAGATGCTCTGGCTCTGCTTCTTTATTTATTTTCGCCATTAACTCTCCAAGAGTTTTCTCTTGTTCATCATATTATAGTTCATGATGAACCCGCCCCAGCAATCGGGCAGAGACTGTAAGATCAATCTATGGAAGTCTCGGCCTCGAAGATTATGCCCAGCTGACCTAGCTGTTCGATGTCAGCAATCATCTGCGACACATAGTGCTCGACAGATGTACCCTCTGACATACGCGAGCGAAAGAGCTTCTTTTGCAATTCGTACTTCTGAGATCTGAGATTAGATCTGTGAAGATCCTTCAATTTCAACATCATAAATTAAGGATCCAATCCTTTGTTCTGACGACGAAACTGAGGAGTCATTGCGGCAAGCATGATGGATTGAGCACTAAAGTTATCATCACGATGAGTCTTCCAAAGCTCATGCTCTACTATTTTCTCAACTCCGGGCTCAGGCCCGAGAGATTTCTCTATGACATAGAGTAACTTCTCAGCCCTCTGGACTATCCTGAGGTTCATCTCCCAATCTGGAAAATTGGAGCAGTTAAAGACATTATCACCCAAGATGATGTCCCTAACGCTAATTTTTCCAGCCATCTCAATTACAATAGTCCAACTATCCAATCAACGATATTGGGTACACTCAAAATGTAATGGTTACTATAGTCTAACTATATAACCAACTACAAGTGGAATAGTGTGAAAACAATCCAACTGTTCAATGAAAGCAATAAAAGATATTAGTCCAACTAATATATATTTATAACGACGATAAATAAAATTAAAAGAGAGTGTTTAGCAAGTATTAAATGAAATTCCAAATTTAATACTGGCCTCCCACTATTTTTCGGCGAGCCTCTAACCCTCTGTGGAGTGTGGAGTACTCGGGAAACCCAATTTCCTAGTGGGCTAGGATCCCGTTAAATAGCACACAACCTTGACTTTGGCCAATAAGCTGTATGAAACTTAACTAGGTAGATCTCTAAGATCAATTGGATCCCATCTAATTTCTAGATCCGGTAGGTGGACCTCCAAGTACAAAACATATATCCAATATATTATCCTAACATTTTCCTCTGAATCAACTAAGCATTGGCTTTGGCTTAACAAGCTTAATGATTCTAGTTAAGCGTGACCCATTGACAGCGAGAAAGCTTCGTAATCCACATCGATGTACAGAAGTGACCTTGACTTTGGCCAACAAGTCACAACTGCCCAAGACATGCGATATATAACAAAGCTTTCGTGGTTCAAACACATCCGCGATGGACAATGATCTTGACTTTGGCCAACAAATCAAAGTCAATCTTGGATCTTGAGAGAGAACCACTCAATGGAAGGAAAACATTTAATATTAAAGTGAGGGTTTTTCGCGTAAATTGGCAACCAATTTATTATCTTTGATTAGGTCTCATCATTCACCCTTAAACATGCATTCTAACAGCATAATAAGGCGCGATAAATTAATAATGATATGTGGATGGATATATAATACAATTTGTTCCTAGAACAAATCACTCTTTTTCCTCTCTCCCCTAGCACTTTACATACTTCTACCCAATTACATAACACTAAAAGAAACCTCATTTACATTGAGGGGAATTGGTGAGAAGAGAAATACAAAGAGATAAGGAGGTGAAAGGCTGGACACGCAGGTCCAATTTAATAAATAAGTACCATACTTATAACAATTTTCAAAATTACCTCCACCCAACTAATATCCATCCGATATACATTATTCATATAAATACATCTAAGTATTCACACAAAGCATGCTGTCAGTCAATCTAATCCAATTAATTGATCTTTGATTAGTGACCATCCAATGTTCATACAACGATTTGATTTGCGCGAGTCCAACTCGTTTAAGAATAAATACTCAAAGTAAGTTTTCTTGAATTATATCGAACTATAATTTTAAATCCAATTCAAATTGTATCCAATACTAATTCATGTTTAATTCCAAATTAAACAATTACACTTTTAATAGTGCCTTTTAGACTTGGATTCCAAATCCAATCCTATTGGGTCTCAATGGCCCAATTAGCATCCAATGCCAATTCAATTAAAGTCCAATGGGCTTTCAATTAATTCTCTTAGGCATGGGCTTTGGCCATTATGGATCCAACCCAAGATGTCAAGGCCCAAGTTAGGAATCACCCTATGCCACAAAATAAATTTAGGCCCAATAGTCATATTTGGACTTTATGAAAATGTTATTAGGCCCAATTGGATCCAACCCAATTGTTCAAAACCATACTTGGCCCAACCAAGCCTATTAGCCCAATTACAACAAATTAAATTAACATAATATTCCAAAAACACGTTAATTCAATTTAAAGTGCAATTAATCAATTAATCTAATGTTTCCAAAACACTAATTAATCCAATTAATCATGCTTAATTTAAAATTTATGTCCAACACAAAATTGAAGCAAAATCAACTCATCCATCAACATGCTCAAACTCACGGCAATTGCATATAATAACATTCAATTTTGATTTCAATCCAATTAAATCAACAATCAATATTCATTTCATGCATTTAACATATCCAATTGTCAAATTCAAAAAATTACTATGAGCATTTAAGGGTTCAAGTTTCTACCAAGGCTTAGGATTTGGGGAAATTTTTTATCCAATCATTTCACAAATCCAATGATGTACAAATCCAATTCATCATCATCCAACCACAACCAAACAACCAATTTCGAATTTTCATACTCCAAGCATAAAATCCCCAAATGAAAGTTTAGAACCCTATATACAAATCATGCTTAGATATGGCTCTGATACCATTATTAATGTCCTACACATGCCCAAAGTCTCTAAACAATGATTTGTGTGTGAATAATCAAATAAGTTGCAGAAAAAATACCTAAAATGATCGGCTTTGAAATTTCAAAAGTTTCTTTGGATGATGGAAGCTCCAAGCTTTAAATTGAATTCCAACTCATTGGTGAGTTCCCTATCACCTTAATATGACTCTTTAAGTGCTAGCTTGATGAATTTTTGCAACAAAAATTCAAGAACAATAAGGGAGAAATCGGCCATGGTGAAGAGTGGAGAGGAAATAGAGAAATGAATAGTAACTTCAAAGTTGACTTGGTTAAGTTTCCAAAACTTGAAGGGTTGTGCATTAAAGGAAGCCCTAAATATTTTTCCAACTACTCACATCACCTTTTGACAAGTTGATGTAAGTTATGGGTCCCATCCAATTAAATTCCAAATTCAAGTTGGCTTACACAACACACTTTGGGCCCGGGTACGATTAATCCGATTAAACAAATTTTTCCGTCGCTAAATAATTAAATCCAATTTAATTAAATAATAATGCCCCGTAAAATTATTACGAAAGTCGCTTACGAATTAATTCCAAATTAATTCGTTCGCTTGAATTAAAATCCAATTTTAATTCCGTATTGAAATCCAATTCAATTTAATATATCTGATATATTATTTTAGCCCAAAATAAATTAAATAGAAAAATCCAATTTAACTATTAAATTTATTTAATCGAGTAATTCCAAATTAATCGCGTTCTCTCTTCTACACGAATTTAATCCCAGATAAATTTTTGCCGCAATTATCCCAGATTAATTTTCTCTCTCATAATTAATCCTAGATTAATTATGTTCGAGTCAATTGTCTTTGGTGAATTTTTTTGAAGAGACACAAGAGATCCTTGGATATGTTGGCAGTAAATACGGTCATCGGACTATCCGAACACGTGCGTACCTCGTACCACGTTCTCACCGATTTACAAGACATGATTGGCTTCTAGCAAAGCATCGTGCCTACCCAATTCTCCAGAAATATTGAACGAGGAATATATAATATGTATAAGGTGTAGTATACATTGTATTACGTAATACGATCCAGTATCGGATGTCACATGCTAGTCCTAGGGCTGGAATTGTGTTTTCCCCTTACGAAGCATATATCGGATCACTAGCAACTAGTCTATGTAATCGGATAATCATGACCTAGTCATACTATCCCAATAGCTGCAGCATTTAAGAGTACTAGTTATGTATCCTACGTGATCATCATCTCCATATGACTGAAGTGATACTTCCATCTTGAAATCACACCCATTACACTACGATTCTCAATAAACCCAGAACCAGTTAAAGCTCCGGACGACCAAAACCAAAGTATACTGATTGTCGCAAGTATTAGCGATGCAAGTCTCATGTTAAGACCACATACATCTACCCTGATTCGGATTCCCATAGACACATGGTCATAGTACCAATGGGACTCTAAGGGGTCTATCAAGAGCGAAGCTGTTTCCGGTCCAACGGCTAACAGAATCTCATATCACACTTGCATAAGTATCCAATACTTAAATATATGAGAACTATGTCGTTAAGCTTCCATAACGCGCACAAGTGTAATACTAGCCTATTCCGCATTATCGATGTCCAGTCTCGATAATACTATGACTAGAGATATTTAATGATTAAACCTTTCGTGGATTAACACTGTCTCATATCTTATTAATCTGGAACTAATTATATGGACTTTTATCATTTATATATCCAAGTAATCCAATTACAAAATGATAAAAGAGCAATTTCCTTTGTCACGTAGTTAATTTGTACAAAAACACCATGTCTTTTACAAATAGTGATGTTATGAGTCATAATTGTCCAACATTCAGCACCTCTTACAAATGCAATTGCATTCTCCACCAAACATGTTTGGTGGCATGTTTGGTGGCTGTCTATTTCGGTGGATGGCCATCAAACTTGTTTAATAATGTTTTTTTTTATTTGACAATGACTTTTACATATAACATATTTTGGCTTCTTTGTCAATTTCGGTCTTGAAAACTTCGGAATTAGAAACTCTTGTGAATATCAACGCTTTAGATCTTTGAGTTTTATTTCATCTGGAACAAGAATCACTTCAATCCGATATCAGATTAAAATGTTATGGCCAAAATACGAACATTGCATAGGGCTGGAATTTCCGAAGTTGTACACTTTTAGAACGTCCTATTACATTTCTTGCCTCTAAAATCTAATTATCAAGTCCATTTTTCTATATATGCATCCAAAGTATTATTTTACCTACATAAAATATAAAAATCACAATAAACATAAATAAAATTATTATTTAACCAATGTGCTTAATTAAGGAGATTAATGAAACTATAAGTGTAAAATGATTAGTTTTCTTTTTAATAAATGTGCACTTTTTAATGTTCAACAACACCCCCCAAACCAGCTTATTACTAGTCCCTAGTAATTTAAGTGAAAAAAACTTTAAAAATACAATTTCTTATCCAATTAATAATTATTTTATTTCTTTCTAAATGATCAAATAAATAAATTCTCATGTACTTCTTACCCTTCTTCCATACACACATAAACCAATTGGCTTCAGGGTACTAGATGTTAAGACACCCTTACGGACTTAATTGCTCGGATCTCAGATATTAAAAAGAAAAAAATGTCTGATTTCCTTAAGCTTACTCTTTATTAGGTTCTTATTAAGCCATAGTATTTTGTCATTTATAGCTTCATTTATTAGGTTGGCCGAGAGTAGCTAGAGAATATAGCAAAAGTCGAAATATTCAGGATCACGGAGTTGACGACACCAAACTTGAGAATTAGTGAGATTGTGAGAAAAATCTGCTATTGAAATGTCCTTGTTGATTGCAAATCTATATAGGCCAGGGAACATAGTGTTTACGGGCTGTTGAGAGTATCAGAGATGATGCCAGAATCTGGTTCTGATGCCGCTCCTAACAGAAAGTTTCGGTTGTTGTTTCCAAGACTTTCCACCTGATTCCAGATTTTGTAACTTCACTATTTCAGAGCACACATTTGAAACTCTTGAGAATGATGGAGAAGGGAAGATGTTCAAGGTTGAGCCACAGTATTTCTGAGAGAGAATTACTTTTCAGAGAGTGGTGTTGATGCGCTTATATTTTATATATTATTTCATTACCTTTTTACTTAATTTTAAATTAGTTTATAATTTATTTTTTTTATTTTGTTAATTTAAATAGGTTTTGGAAATAAGCAGTGAAAGAGGGTAATAAAAGCTTTTAAATGGGAAATTCTCATGCTATAAGAAAAGCAATTGAAGAAATAATTTAATTTGGAAACAAATTAAATTAAATGACAAAAAATATAAAGAATCATGAAGAATGTGACGAAATTAACAAAAGAAATCATGAAGCTTGTGACAATAGAAATAATTTCATTGAAGATTTAATTTATTTAAGTTAATAAGACTGAGACATTATAAAAGAAGGCATGTGACGAAATTAGAGGGGTGAGTTTTCATAACCTAAAATTATAGCCTCTAAAGAGATTTTCTGATGGAAAAGCCAAGAACACATCAAATGAGCACACCATAAGAACTCAAAAGCAAGAAACGAAGGACTGACGATCTCGACAGAGTTTCTTCTTTCCTTTACTCCCTTAATGTTTTGTTTATCATTGAATATTTATTTAGGGTTTCTGAACATGTGTAGTAACTAAACCTCTAATCGGGGGTTGTGATGAAACCCGTATTTATGAACTTATAAATTGATTTTCTTATATTTTGCGTGATGTTTTGATTTATTTATTGAATCTTATGCTTAATGTTTCTTGTTGCCTGATCACCAATAGGATTGATGTGGTAAACTTAGATGAACTTGACAAAGGAATTTTATGTTTAACTTTAGATTCAGTAGCACACAATCTCATCTTAGGGATTTCCCTCCAAGATAGAAATGTACATGTAGGGCGGGTGTAGCCATAATTGGAACTTGTTCTTAATGAATTCGAGGCGATTTAGTTAACATAGAAATAAATTATTTAATTTCCTTTGGATATTTTCACTCGACCATCAGAAGAGATTTGTGGATATCTTAGTGTTCCAGGTTAATAAACTAATATATTATACAAATATAGGATAATCAATTCATCTTTAGAATAATATTGGGTGGATTCACAACCCTGAATATTTTCTCTATTTGATTATCTCTACAAACTTCCAATTTATATTTATTTGCATTAGTTTTAGTTCAAACTCAAAATAAAATCACAATTAACTTAATTAGATAATCGTAGGTCATAAGTCTTAATAATTAGTAACATAGGTGATAAGTCCTTGTGGGATCGATATTTATTATACTACTTAAGCGATACGTGCGCTTGCGTAACGTGTGAAATTTGCGATCAAGTTTTTGGCGGCCGTTGCCAGGGACTTATTATAACCTTCTTATTAATTTTAGGCCTAAGTAGTTTACTAGTATCTAGTCGTTCTTTTTATTTTTATTTTTATTTTTATTTTTATCACTCTAGTTCTAAGTCAGGTTCTCAATTGATTACATAAAATGGAGTAGAAGCTGTGAATTCCTTCCGCTTGACCCAGAAATCGAAAGAACCCTCCACCAGTTGAGAATAGATAGGTGAGAAAATCAAAAGGCGCAGCTCAACATGAACAATCGGGAACCTGAACCCTTGGAAGAACCACCACCAATTCCCATTCGGGATAGGACAATCCCTTTGGTTGATGGGTTCATCTCTTTCATTGTCCTGCCACACCTGCCCGTAAACACTTGCGGTATCAAGACATACATTCAGAGGATTCAACAGTCAGTGCAGTTTGGGGATGGTGCACTTGAAGATCCAAATGGCCACATCAGCAGCTTCCTGGAAGTGTGCAGCATGTTTAATTATAATCGAGAGGCAGAGAAAGCAACGCGTTTGCGTGTTTTTCCATATTCCTTAAATGATAGAGCGAAGGGATGGCTAAATTCACTACCAGCAGGGTCCATCAAAACTTTGGCAGACTTGGCAATATAATTCCTCGTAAAATACTTTCCCCTATCTAGGACTATAAAATTAAGAAATGACATCACATCTTTCAAGCAGTATGACTCTGAAACTTTTTACGAGGTATGGGAAAGGTATAAGGAGCTGCTACGGAAGTGCCCCCATCATGAGATTATTAAATGGCTGCAAGTATAAACTTTTTACATTGGGCTTAGTGAGATGATGAAGTCCACAATGGATGTAGTTACGAGAGGTGCACTAACGAGAAAAATGGAACACCAATCATGAGACTTATTAGAAGAAATGGATAACAATAATTCAATGTGGCCAACAGATAAGAATATGTCCCAATGAGTAGCAGGCGTACACGAGGTCGGGCTCAATCCAGTTGTTAATGCCTAACTCGACCAAATTTACAAATGTTTATAGGACTTGGGTATGCAGGCTCTGAATAATGTCGGTGCTATGAGTACATGATATATGAGAGGAACGAATGGGGAGCTACATAATCAATATGGTGAATCTAACAACTATGTGAATAACTTCAACATGTCAAGCCATAATCCCTATTCAAACACCTACAATCATGGATGGAAAGACCATCCCAATTTTGGGTGGAAAAAAACTCGAGGGGCAAGACCACATGATAAAGCACATGGCCAACAGAAGAACAAAGAAGCTATTCAGGAGAGCAATCCAACCATGGAAAAGGTATTAATATAACTGTTGAATCACAACAAGTTTCTCACGGAGCAAACCGTGGAAAATGCCAAGAAAACTACAAGATTCGAGGCATTAATACTTAGCCAAGCTTTATCTCTAATGACATTGGAGAGTAAACTGGGACAATTTGCAAGTGGGCAACACTACAGACCATCGAGTGCCCTCATGAGTGATACAGAACCTAACCCGATGAGCTAGAATAATGAGTCATGCAAGGCTATCATATTGAAGAGTGGGACTGTCATTGACAAGGACATTGTGATGTGATCTAGAATGAGCTATGTTTGTTAGGTCAAGTGAACTTGAAGTTGTGGTTGATTGCATGGCTTGGTCAGATTGCTGTATTTGGGTTATTTTGGTGGATTTGGAAGATTCCTTGGGTTCTGGAGTTTGGTCCATGCATGAGACTTTATATTAAGGCTTTATTATGTATAAAGCTTCAATGAAATGGGTTTTGGATGTGCATGGGCTGACTTGATTGATTTTTGCTTAATCTCCGAACGGTGTATTAATAGTGGTGGGATTTGCGCAGCCTTAATATTTTGGCTGTAACTTTCTCATCCGATGTCCGATTTTGGTGATTCAAGTTGCATTGGAAAGAGGACTCGTGGCGCTACAACTTGGAAGTTTTCCTTAAAGTACATTTTCGATTCCTTCATGGTCGAAATGAGAACGCAAGATATCTCTATAGTTTTTATATTTTATATTTTTTTAAGTTATGTGTTGTTGTTGGGCTGAACATTAATTAAATTAAAAAGCCCATGAATGAAATTTTCAAGTATTTTATGTGTTATTGAGTTTATGTTTTTAGGGTTTATTATATTTGGGTAGAATTATGGTTAGTCACCTATTTAAAGGGGCATTATTCATTGTAAGTGATAATTAACTAAGAATATATCTTTTTACAAAACAAATTGACTTGTGTCATCTTGAGGGAGTGGATTCTTCCTTGGTTTTATTGAACAAAAGCTTATCAACGTGTGGCAAGCGTTGTGGCGTTGTATCGCTGTTCAGGATTCTCCAAATAAATAAAGAAATGTTCTTAATAGCAAAGTTCCTTAAGGGTTGGACTTGATCTTGGAAGGATTTCGTTCTTAAAAAATCAAGATTCGTCGTTCTTGGGGCTTAGAACACGTAGAGGGGTTTGCTTGGATTTGTTCCAGGAAGGTTTCTATCATTTGGTATCAGAAGCTCAGGGTTCCAACGTCAAGATTTTCTCTATCTTTATCGTCTTATGAAGTCTTCATATTCCTTTTTTTTGGTCTCTTCTCATTTCAATTTTTTTTTTATTTCCTTTCTATTTTTCATGTTGATGACTGAATCTTAGATGTTTTTATAATGTTCTTTCTTGGTAATAGCATATAGGATTCAATTCTTGGAGTTTTTGAGTCAATTAGGGTCGAATTTATCTGTAATTTTCGGATTAGTTCGGTCAGAATTTTTCAGCCGCGCACTGATTTTAAAACTGCTGTAACTTTTGATCTAGAAAGAGTTACGAGACCCATAATATATCGATTTATAAGTACTCGAGGAGAAGAATTCGTTAGTGGTTGGCCACACTCTGTCCGCTTAGGTTTCGAGTCTAAAAATCCCTTTCAAATAATAATTACGAATTATGTCCAGTTTCATTCAGTTTATGTTCTTGTTTTACTTTTGGTATTTTTTTATTCAGTTTCTTTGTGTTTGTTTTCATATTTTCTTAGTGATTCTTTGATTATTTCCTCATTATTGGTATCTTTCAAATAAGGGGTTGATTTATATAAATAATTTGATGGACAAAAGGGTATTTATCTTTCGCACGAGATACTCTATCAATAGTAAAGTGTGTAGTATGATTATTAATAGAGGGAATCACACAAATTTATCTAGCATTACCCTTGTGGATAAATTGGGATTACCATTGATACCTCTTGATAGACCTTATAAGTGGATGAGTGATTTTGGAGAGTTCGAGGTTACTAAGCAGGTTGTGGTAAATTTTACAATTGGGAAGTATGTTGACCAAGTAATTTGTGACATGGTTCCTATGTGTCATACGCATATTTTATTGGGTAAGCCTTGGTATAAATTCAATAAAGTAGTTTATGATATGGATAGGAATATGTACAAATTTAGGTATGGTGGAAAAATTATCAAGCTTGCTCGTTTAACCTTACAAGAGGTCTATAAGGAAGAGTTGTACATGCAAAGGAGTGAAGAAAAGTGGGCTAAAAAGAAAAGTGCGATTGCTGAGTTTGGAATGTTATTAGGAGAGCTTCCAGAGTTGATAGAGAAAAAGACATTAGAAAAAAGTGAAGTAAAGAAGGATATTAGTGTAGCCTTGAGTAATGAAATGAAACATGTTGATGTTTCATTAAATAAGAGTGAGGTGGTTGATGGTGTTGATGATAGTGATGATATTGATGTGAGCGATAACATTAGTGATCATGATTTGGTTGTTCATGGTGCCAATGTGGTGCTTGCAATTACTGTTAAGGGTGAATATCATATAGAGCAATATGATGTTTGTTGTGAGGACATGAGTTATGAGGTACAAAAAGTGCATGTGGCCGACTATGTAGAGTGTGATCAGATCATGGATGAGAGTGTTGATTGTTTGAGAAAGCGACATGGGCATGTTGAGTTTGTTTTAAATGAGGTTTCAAATGTAAATCCAGGTGGGAATCTCTTTGTGGTTGCAAGTGGAGTTAAGAATCAGAGTAGCAATGGAGAGATTGAGAGTGGAAAAATATTGACAAAAAGTCATTCATTGTCTTTATTGACTTTTGTTCACCTTAACCATTTTTTCCATGTGATTTTATTTTATTCCAGGATTCTCATCACATTGATCTTGTCATTTTTATCTATGACCCGGGTTCGGATTCAAGGTCGAATCCTTTTCAAGAGAGAGAGAATGACGTGATCCAGAATGAGCTATGTTTGTTGGGTCAAGTGAACTTGATGTTGTGGTTGATAGAATGGCTTGGTCAGATTACTGTATTTGGGCCATTTTGGTGGATTTGGAAGATTCATTGGGTTATGGAGTTTGGTCCACGCATGAGACTTTATATGAAGGCTTTATTATGTATAAAGCATGAATTAAATGGGTTTTGGACGTGCATGGGCTGACTTGATTGATTTTTGGCTTAATCTCCGAACGGTGTATTAATAGTGGTGGGATTTGTGCAGCCTTCATATTTGGCTGTAACTTTCTCATCTGATGTTCGATTTTAGTGATTCAAGTTGCATTGGAAAGAGGACTCGTGGAGCTACAACTTTTAAGTTTTCATGAAAGTCCAGTTCGGATTCCTTCATGGTCGAAATGAGGACGCAAAATATCTCTATAGTTTTTATATTTTATATTTTATATTATTTTTAAGTTATGTGTTGTTTAAGTGTTGGGCTGAACATTAATTAAATTAAAAAGCCCATGAACGAAATTTTCAAGTATTTTATGTGTTATTGGGTTTATTTTATTAGGGTTTATTATATTTGGGTAGAATTAGGGTTAGCCACCTATTTAAAGGGGCATTATTCATTGTAAGTGATAATAACTAAGAATATATCTTCTTACAAAATAAATTGACTTGTGTCATCTTAAGGGAGTGGATTCTTCCTTGGTTTTACGGAACAAAAGCTTATCAACTTGTGGTAAGCGTTGTGGTACTGTATCGCTGTTCAGGATTCTCCAAGGAAATAAATAAATGTTCTTAAGGGCAAAGTTCCTTAAGGGTTGGACTTGACCACGAACAGATTCGCAGTTCTTGGGGCTTAGAACATGTGGAGGGGTTTTCTTGGCTTTGTTTCAGGCAGGTTTCTATCACATTGGGGTAGAGAAACCTAAAAACAAAGATGCAGAGCTAACTAAAGAAAATAGGAGAGATGATGGAAAGCCTAAAGCGGCAAACCCAACAGAGTATCCACCTCCTCAATTCCCTCAGCGTTTGCAGCCACACAAGCTAGATAAGCAGTTTTTAAAATTCTTAGAGATCTTCAAGCAACTGTATATCAATATTCCGTTCGACGAGGCCTTAAAGCAAATGCCCAGCTATGTGAAGTTTTTGAAAAACATCTTGTAAAAGAATAAGAGGCTGGGCGAGTTTGAAACTATGGCCCTCACCGAAAAATAGTGCAATCATACAAAAGAAGCTGCCACCTAAGCTGAAGGACCCTGGTAATTTTACCATACCATGTACCATTGGTAACCATTACTTTGTTAAAGCTCTGTGTGATTTGGGTGCGAGCATCAACCTAATGCCACTGTCCATTTATCAGAAATTGGGTTTGGGAGAGGCGAGACCAACATCAGTTACGATGTAGCTAGCAGATAGATCTCTCACTTGCCCTCAAGGAAAAATAGAGGACGTGCTGGTAAATGTGGAAAAGTTCATCTTTCCCGCGGACTTCATAGTTTTAGACATATAGGAAGATAGTGAAGTTCATATCATCATCGGACAACCCTTCTTAGCAAAAGGCAAAACATTGATCGACCTGTAGAAGGGTGAGCTGACTATACGAGTACAAGATCAAGAAGTGACTTTTCATGTCTTCAAAGTCATGTTGTGCCCGCAAAATGATGAAGAATTCCACAGGATAGATATCATTGGTGATGAAAGTCTAGAAAAGGTCAACATGGATCACCGCTATGATAGGTTAGAAATAAAGCCACCACAAATATTTTGTGCAAACAAAAGAATTGATGAGTTGTATATGTATGTTGGCGAACCGCTACCACTCGTAAGAGGTGATCCATAGATGGAGACATTTGTTGAACCGTTGATAGATCCTAGGAGACAGTACATAGATAGAACATTACCGCAAGATACTCAATTTTTGTCATCCCTTGGGCAATAAAGGAGTTAGCATTGGGCAGTCCTATCTCGAGAAACTAAGCTTCCAAGAGAACCACCATGACCAATTGGGTAGTTACGTCTGACTGAAGACGTTAAACTTAACGCTAGCGGGGAGACAACCCACGCAATTCTGTTTAGTTTCTTTATTTTATTTAATTATTTATTTATTAATTTTTATCTTTAATTATTTTATTTTATTTTTTCGTGTTATTGTGTGTTTAATAATGTTGCTTTTGTAATTATGCAGATACTGACACAACCCATCCAGCTCGCCCAGCTAGAGTCTGATCAGAAATTGAACTAGGAGCAAGTTGTGCCGCTCCTTGTGGCGTCGCAACTCGGGACCTAAAGGCGTCGAAGAATGGTACACCCCATGCACGGTAGTATTATTCCTTTCTCTTATGCTTTAAGCTTATTTTACATTGAGGGCAATGCAAATTTTAAGTTTGGGGGTATGTGCATGTGTTGTGTTAGTTAATTCCTACTATATAAAAAAAAATCTTGTCCTGTGGTAGCGAAACATAGTTCACATGATGAGTTTGTTTGTTTTATGATGATATCTTAGAAACGATAAGTGCTCAATTTACTTTTATCGGATGCCTTGAGTAGGTGATCTAGGTTAGACTCGTATAACTGCACAATAGGTTTCTAGTAATAAGAACCTAGGAAGATGGCAAAATGACTAGTTAAAGAAATTGTTTGAAGATTAATGACCATTTGCTTAGATATCTATCTTTGTTTGTAATTATTTATGATATATGGTATGGTAAAAAAAAAAAAAAAAAAAGAGAGACTTTTTGAAAAAAAAATTTGAATATTAGAAAAGAAAAAAATCATAATCGAAAAAAAAAGAAATATATCACCTATAACCGATAAGCGTGAAGCTACTCATGGGCGAGTGTTATGACCACCATGAGGAGAAATGCTACCTTAAAGGGTAGGTGGGTCAAAAGATAAAGAAAAAGAGAAGTCATACCATATCGAGCTTAATGGGCAAATAAAGAGCATTTTTGAGATATCTAGGTTGGTTTGACCCATCAGATCCCAATTTTTAAGACGGAATCAATGAGTTAGCTTTCTTAGGATTCGAACTATGACCAAACCTTTACATACACACATTGTGAGTCTACCTTAGATAATTTATTCAAAAATTTGGATTTGAGTTACGTTGGACACTTTGAAAGTTATTTGGTTTCATTACTGAGCATTCGTTGAGGACAATGTTGTATATAACTACCAAGACTGTTTTATTTTCATGTGAATGCATGTGTATATTAAATGACGTATGTGGGTGTCGTTGTTGTAAGCACTCACGAGACTATAACTCGTCCACTAGGGCCGCCTAGACATTTAAAGGCTTGTTGCATTCGCTAAATGCAATCGTGATCCATACGAAAGTGGCTTAGGTTAATTAATTTTTTTTATTAATTTTAATTTTTTTTTAATTTTTGCTCGAGGACTAGCAAAATGTTAAGTTTGGGGGTATTTGATAAGCTTATATTTTATCTATTATTTCATTACCTTTTTACTTAATTTTAAGTTAGTTTATAATTTATTTTATTTATTATGTCTTAATTTATTTCATTTTGTTAATTTAAATAGGTTTGGGAAATAAGCAGTGAAAGATGGTAATAAAAGCTTTTAAATGGCAAATTGAAGAAATAAGCTATAAGGAAAGAAATTGAAGAAATAATTTAATTTGGAAACAAATTAAATTAAATGACAAAAAATATAAAGAATCATGAGCATTGAGGATTTAATTTATTTAAGTTAATAAGACTAAGACATTATAAAAGGAGGTATGTGAAGAAATTAGGGGAGAGTTTTCATAACCTAAAATTACAGCCTAAAAAGAGAGTTTCTAAGGGAAAAGCCAAGAACACATCAAAGGAGCATATTATAGGAACTCAATAGCAAGGAACGAATGACTGACAATCTCAACAACGTTTCTTCTTTCCTTTACTCCCTTAATGTTTTATTTATCATTGAATATTTATTTAGGGTTTCTGAACATGTGTAGTAACTAAACCTCTAATCTGGGGTTGTGATGAAACCCGTATTTATGAACTTATAAATTGATTTTCTTATATTTTGTGTGATGTTTTGATTTATTTATTGAATCTTATGCTTAATGCTTCCTGTTACCTGATCACCAATAGGATTGATGTGGTAAACTTAGATGAACTTGACAAAGAAATTTTAGGTTTAACTTTAGATTCAATAGCACAGGATCTCATCTTAGGGATTTCCCTCCAGGATAGAAATATACATGTAGGGCGGTTGTAGCAATAATTGGAACTTGTTCTTAATGAATTCGAGGTGATTTAGTTAACATAGAAATATAATTAATTAATTTATTTTGGATATTTTCACTCGACCATCGGAAGAGACTTGTGGATATCTTAGTGTTCCAGGTTAATAAACTAATATATTACGCAAATATAGGATAATCAATTCATCTTTAGAATAATAATGGGTGGATTCACAACCATGTATATTTTCTCTCTTTGATTATCTTTACAAACTTCCAATTTATATTTATTTACATTTGCTTTAGTTCAAACTCAAAATAAAATCACAATTAATTTAATTAAATACTTGTAGGTCATAAGTCTTAATAATTAATAACATATGTGATAAGTTCTTGTGGAATCGATATTTATTATATTACTTGAGCGATACGGGCACTTGCGTAACGTGTGAAATTCGCGATCAGGTGTCCTCAATTGCGAATTTCCACAACCACTTATAGAGAAGAGCTTAATTTTTTAACCTTAAATCTAGAACACCTAAGCCAACAAATTCTTTAGGCTTCTTAACAGCCTCCCAATTAACTAAGCATGGAGCCTGTTTATCAATCGAACCAGCCCAAAAAAATTCCTGAGGTAGCTTTCTGACAAACATTGTGCCATTGTTTCGGTGTATCAAAACATTGTATCAACAAGTGGTGTAATAAAATTTAGGCCTCTAGGAACATAGGTTGTAAATTTCTTTAAATACTTAAATTTTCTAGAATATTTCTTTTTTATTTCATAAATTATTTCATTTTTTTTAACATATATTTATTTATGTGCATGTCAAATTTGCATCTTCACGTGATTCCTATAAATTTTATTAATGTGCCACCTCATTAAGATACAAACTACCCAACCAACTTATTATTTTAATTTATTTCAATGATTAAGTCGTTCGAATTGTATCAAAGATTGGCGCACACACTAGTGTTATTGTTATTTGTTTTTCAAAACATCAACAATCTCATGTGATTATCTCTAAATGTCATCTGGTTAGTCTAGTTTCATTTTAAAATTTTGATGATTTCGTACAATCTAAGGTTGTATGGATTATCACCATTAACCATTATTCAGATTTTTTATATACACCATAACCATTGGATTGTATGAGAACAAAACAATCACTCCAAATTTATGTCAAAAAAATTTAGGTTCAATAATCCAAAATATTTATAGGTGGTAAATATCACTGGCTGTTACTCATAAAACTAATAAAAATTAGTTGTTTTCCCCTTCACCAACAGTTTAAAGCTGGATGTCTAAACCCCTTTATAAAGCAATGAAAATTTACACAAGCCAAAAACATGGTAAATATTATTATCAAATAACAAAATTCAACTTGTAGTATAACAATAGCACACACTACACAGATCCATTACAATAAACAGTTGGACAAACTGATAAAATCTTACTGAAGCACAGGAAGAAGAACTTTTGCACTCGAGTATCAACAAAACGTACACACAACAGATTCAAGCTCCATTTGAGGTACCCCTGGAAGGAGAGCACTTATTCTCTGTAAAGAAAAAGAAAAACACACCAATCATCTCTAGATGGGACAACTGTTTAATGTCCTCTCACCTAAAGGAGAAGGAAATTGAAACAAAGAACCAAAACGGAAAACGGAAGTGCATTATATATTTTTCATCTTTATTTATCTTGTCTCAAAGTCTGTAGCAATTTATCAAAGTTTTTTGATCCAACTGTTTCACATAGAACCGATTTATATAATCTCCGTATGTGAGCTGCCGAAAACGAGCAGGCTTCTCTGGTGATATTAGCTCCGGAAATGGTCCAAGCACACGATCTAAGTCGCCTGGCCCGAAGAAAACCACAGCAGAGACTCGTGCATCTGAGGATGAATTAGCCAATGCTCTATGATCCACACTTATATACTCATCATTTGATAAAATCTGTAACACAAAACGATTAGTCAAAAGACTAAAATATTTATTTGAAACTTATGAAAACTTGAAACTGATTTTACCTGAAAAAGATCTCCAATATTAACAACAAGAGCTCCAGGAACAGGTTTAACATCCACCCAATCGTCACCATACTTACATTGCAAGCCACCATGATGATCCTGCAGCAGAATCGCCAATGCTCCTGGATCAGTGTGACATTGAATCCCCACCGTTAGATTAGGTTGTGGACAATTCGGATAATAGTTGCCAATCATCCTCTTTCCATTCAAGAAGGTCAACTCTTTCATCTTCCCAGTCGTCAATCCTAACCCTTCACACAACAGCCCCATCAAAAGCTCTCCGAGCTGTTTCATGTGTTGGTTCCATTCCAATGCCTCTTTTCCACATATTTCAGGAAATTCATCGAACTCTGGCGGGGTCGGACCAAGTCTTATCGACAGAGTGTCCCTGTAAATTTTGGTAGGCACAAAAAAATAAGCACACACATGGTTTTTGTTATAATTTTTATTTCAAAACACAGCCTCGTGTAAATATCTCTAATCCACTAAACATCATAACCTTATCTATTTATTGCTGAAACTAAGTGATTACGTACGGGTGCAAATTAAGCATACTCACAGTCAACTTGAAGGTCTAAGTCAAGGTACCTAATTAATGTCTTAATCACAGGGTGTGATTTGTATATATCTAACTTCTTTATTCATAGTAATTTATGTTTATATTAATTGTTACCCATTTCCATACTTAGATCTGGCCACCGGTTCGATTCGGTTCCGGTTTCAATATTTTTTTTAAATAATTTTTTAAAATATAAATTAAATTTCAAAGAAATTTATAATTGGATATTATTATCAAATAAATATAATAAAAACTTTATTTATTTGAATTTTATAAAATTAAATTAAAAACTTAAAATTAAAAATAAAATAAAAACTTAAATTCCGGTTGGAACCGTCTGGTTCCAACGGTTTGGCTAGGGTGGGAACTCTAACCGAACCGTACGAAATCAGTTCCGGTTCCGATTCCCGAATCGGAACCGAAAGGAACCTGAACCTTTCGGTTCGGTTTCGGTTCCGAACCAGAACCGTACCGAAACCAGAACCGTCCGGTTCCTTCTGGTTCAGTTTCGATTCCGAACCAGAATCGTGACCGGGTCTAGCCATACCTCTATAAAATTAATGCAAAATGGGTAATTACCTAATCATTATCCCATATTCAATACAATTCAATATTTACATGTGTCATTTGATGATTGTACTATAATAGATTAGGAGAGGAAAAAATTCCTAATTTATTGTTTTAAAATTAGAATTGACTCCAAATCTCCTATTTAAGTAATCAATGAGAGTCAGGACGACAATAGTCTGGAGATCTCATGTCCTCAAAGTAAACTTGAGAGTATCAATTCGAGTTCATAAATAGAAACTCATGGATATGTGAGTTAAAAAAATATACTCGAGGAGTGAGTTAAAAAAAAGTACTCTAGGAGAATATCTATGCACGTCAAAAAAACAACATAAATTAGGGGGAAACTGAAAATTATGTTCAAATAAAGAAACAACTGTAGAAAATTCTCATATTTTACCTCCAACTAGCAGCTTTTGATTGATAAATATCAACGTTAGAAAAGAATGACACCCCACGGCTGCTAAAATCTCTCTGATAGAACTTCGCCTTAGCTTCCGTCGGTAGCTCATGAAACCCTTTGATAGCTCCAATCAAACGCTCCAAAACATCCATTCCAATGCCGTGATTAACAATCTGAAAAAACCCAACTTCACGCGACGCACGAGCAATCTTTTCAACAATCATCGGTCGCAGCTTATCAGAGTCAGCTCCGAACAAATCGATGATCGGGATGATATCAAGGTCTGGCTTTGTGATTATTTTGGATGGGCTGATTTCGGAGAGTGTTTCTGGTGGGTGGATAAAAAAGCGGGGAATGGTGGTGATGCCTGAATCGACTAAACCTTTGACTCCGATTTTTGATTCCTCGAACTGTTTAACTTCTTTGGCTCTGTCGTAATACTCTGTTTGTGTAGCCATGGTTTTTGCAGTTGCTGCTGTTACCTTGAGCTCTCTTTGTTTGTTGATTTTACCACCCGTGATTGCAGTTTAAATAAGAGGGCGACGCGTGCGTGTATGTTTAATCGAAACTATTGAGGCTACTCAGGTCAAAGTTGGTGTGCTGAGTAATAACACCTAATCTATGGATGGTAATTTTACCCGCAAACCCGCAAACCAGTAAAAATCTGTCTGCAATGGGTAGGATTTGGTAAATATATTAGTGGGTGCGGTGCAGGTTTGGTAATTTAAAGCAGAACCTGCTGCGGGTGCGGTGTGAGTTTGGTATTTAAGAAAAAAATGCGGGTATCCGCATACCCGCAATATTATTTTTTATTAATTAATATTTTTAGGACAATATAAAAAAACTTTCATATAAAAACAACTAACAAAACCTAAACCTAAAACACTAATCCACAGTTCCACACTCACACTCAGCTGCAGCCCGCAACCTGCCCAACTGAAGATTTTTTGCATAACTATTATTATTTTTTTTTAATCACACTTGTTAATAAAATTATAATACAAAAATTTGGATTAAGTTCACATGATCAGAAACGGGAGAGGAGCAAAATAAGCTTGTGTTTGCTGCAACTTCAGTAGCTTTCATGTTTCTTCATTACACTTACACCACTTGAGCCTTGTAAGCATCACTTTCATTAAACTTGGCATAAAAAATATGACCAAAGGTTGGTAATTACTTTTTAGCTTATTGTCGATTGAGTTGGCTAACTTAGATCATTATAATTATGAAGGGAATAACTCGTTTTAATTATGTTTATATGAAAAAATAAACATATGGTACTGAGTCATTCATACATTTTGTTATCTATGTACTGTATATACATACATTGCATGTTGTATAGGTCAAATGAAAAACAAATGTGAAAACTACAGTTAGCAATTAAAAATAAATTATTTAATTAAAAAATTTATATTATTAAGAACACAAAGTAATTCAATATTTTAAAAACCCACAAAAAATCCGTTGGGTACCAATGCGGGTTTGATAATTTATTTTTATATGTGGTGCAGGTTTGATAATGAAAATTAAAACCCGCAACAGGTATGGTGCGGGTTTGGTAATTTATTTACATATGCGGGTGCAGGTTTGGTAATGGAAAACCCGCACCATACCCTACCCACTGCCATCCCTAACCTAATCTAATGTAATAGTTGGAGAAAGTTGAGAATTTTATTTGCTCCGTTTAAGTGTAGAATGAGTGATTTTACCGTAGGTTTCCGATCATTAAAAAAAAAAAGCTGATTTAAAAAAGAAATAGGATTCAATGATAAGTTAATTTTATGATCAACACAATCAATAGTCATGATTTATTTTACACTTTAATTTTTTTTTTTCTCTGAGCTATTAAAAAAATATTAATTAATAAATGGTTCATAACTACTTTGAATATGACCCATAAAACAATATATATATATATATATATATATATATAGATATATATATATAACTTTCACCAATATCTTTCATTTTTTCCTTTTATCAATTCAACAAAAATTCTCAAAACATAACCTTTTATTTTAATCTGTAATAGTTAAACTGTCCAATAAGTGAAGGTGGCGTAGGGATGACAGAAATCCGAACGGGGTTTCTGGGACCCTTCCCAATTAAGGAAGAGATTAAGGATGAAAAATTGAAAAAATTAACGTCGGGTTTGGGGACGTAAAAAATTTAATACTCATTTCTTATTTGAGGAAGAGACAGAGATTAGGTAAAATTAACATCAACTCCCCATTACATATTTAAGTTTTTATTTATTTATTTTTAATTTTTTAATAAATATGTTCAAAAATACAAAAAATACGAATTTCAATATTTTATATAAATTGTGATTTTTATAATAGATATTATTAATTTCTTGAATATATATGCTTGATTTCTGAAAAAGTAATAGTTCAACTAATATATTTTTTAATAATTTAAATTTATTTTAAGAAAAAAATATTTATTCTTCCGGATTCAGGGCCCATTGGCGATCCCCTTTTTATTATTCGAGGATGCTCATACCCTCCCCTGAAATAATTACGAAGAGACAGAGAGAAGACAATAACATCTTAAAAATATAGCGACGAATATGAAGATGTTGATCCCCTCACATCCCCCTCCCAGCAAATCCTTTTGCGTTAATCCGCAACACCCTAATTTTTTTGTAAGCTCTATATTATTATTTTAATATTTCATAGATGATTTATTACATTTTTTTGTAATCATTGAAAATCATGCCGCCAAACCACCCCTTCCGGGTTTAAACGGAGCAGGTAAAATCTCTGGTTGTCTCAAGCTCTTATAAGAAACGCACTCCCTGAATTCGAATTCAGGACCTTAAGGTGAAATTATGAACCCAACACTATCACGCCGAGTACGTATTTTTACTTTTGCTAAAAGATATTAGTTACATTTTACAGTTTTTGTGTTTTGAATAATTTAATTTCTATTCCAAATCTTTTCCTTGATAGATACAAATTTATTGAAAGTTAGTTTTTTTTTTTTTAGCGGGAATAGTAATCTCATAATTAATGTTAATGTCATTAGCATTGATTCTATCTTGACAACAGTTAGTGTGGAGATGGCATTTTAAATTATAAACATTTTGAAGAATCGGTTATGAAACTGAATAGGAGAGCAATTGACGTAGGATAGTTTGATTTTATACATAAAATAAAATAAAAAAATATAAACTTTATTTAATAATGTTGAAAATGAATTTATCATATAATGTTATAAACATATAAAAAAAAAACATAGAGAACAACTGTAAATATATTGTTTTTTTAAAGTAATCCTCTCTCAATTAAACTCATGTTCCATCTATATCCATAAATAAATTATTTAACATCTAAAATTAATGAACTAGTGAATGGATATGGAGAGATCGATGCTAGTGTAGCACCACACTCTTTATAGTGTTAGAGGATCCTGGGCTGAAACTGGCATGCAAGTAAAGTAAAATTGAGAACAATTGTTAGTTTAGGAGACTTTGTCTACTATATAACAGTACAATAATAATTGGAAGGTTTAACCTATTATAAATATTAATAATAACATAAAGTAATGAGATACATATTTAACGGGATAAAATCATCAATGTGAGGGAAACATCCACGATCAAAAGTAGAAGGATTTTACTATAATGGAAAGAATTTTACAACTTCTCTCTAAGCACAGGGAGTGAACAAGCTCACACTCTTAAAATATGAAAATTACAACTCTCCCACAAACTCTTAAAAAGAAACAATATTTTTTCTCTCTTAGAATACATAGGGTTTGGTTGAAAATGAAATGAAGAAAATAATGAAATGAAACATCTATTTATAGGCATGAGATTCACTGTGCAAATAATGAATTTTAATTTTTTATTATTTTCTTTTTATGCATGTGGGACCCACCAACATAATTAATATTTTTAATTATTTAATTATTGTACATTTCGGTGCAATAATTAATAATTCTCCCACTTGAAAACTTGATTGAAAACTAATCAGTTTCCACTCCATCCGTTCTACTTTGCCGTCTTCAAGCTGCTTATGTTTCTGTTAAGCAATAAGAGGATCTACATCATACAAACTTGTCTGTATTGATAGGCTTAATCATTACGTCTGCAAGGTTCTCATTGTTAGCGACATAGTCGCATGATGGATTTTGATGACGTCAACACTTGAAGTCTTCGACGCGCATTAGCGAGACATTACAAAAAGATTTTGAAGCAATTGTTGATATGCTACAAGATGATCAAGAAAGCAAAGATGATAAAGAGGCAAAAAGATGATGAAAAAAGTCAAAGAATGAGCCAAGCACGATGGAGATCAAAATAATGATTAAGAGCTAAAACTAATTGTAAGTAAGTTTATTCAAATTTTTAAAGCGATTAGGAATCATACATTTTGCATAATTTGCATTTAAAATGACTTAGAATGTTTAATGAATCATTTGCACTTTATTTGCACCAAAATGAATTTCAATGCACAAGTGCATCCGAAAATGGTTTTGAAAAATTAGCAAACAATTGAATTAAACTTCAGATGATAAACCGTTAGATATATATGTGTCTCTAGTTTGCTATAGTTCAAACGAAATACCATTTCGATATATAGAACTTTTGCTAGAGCCATATTACTACAACATGTTCATATATGGGTTTTTCTGTATACCTGTCACATTAGACAAATTCCATAAAATTCATCTTAATGTTTTTGAAGCTAAAATTGTTACAGATGATAGATCTATGTGTCTAGTGTATGTAGAAATTTTACGAATCATGATTTAGAATTTTCTAGAGCAAGTTATGGATAAAGTACCGTGTGCTGTCAGTCTTGACTGGTCATAAAAAATAGGCATTCTGGTCCTTGTAATCGGCATACCGGTTCCAGAGGTGCCAACAATCATTTTTTGAGTCGTTTGACCGGCATACCTGTCCCATACCGGTCCCAGACCTTTAAAACGGCTATAAATAGCTAGTTTTGTGCAAAATCTATAAATTCATCATTTTTCTCACTTCTAACACATCTCTTGCACATATATTCATCATCTAATCATGTCAAAATATTATTGAGAGTTTATAACCATCTTTAAATCATTTTACACTCTCTACATTTGAAAAAGCTCATATTTCATCTTCATATTCATATTAGTGAGCTTTGATACATTTGGGTAAGAAACTCACATCTTAAATCTTCTTATCTTTGTGAGTGCTCAAGTGTGTTTACAAACATTTTATTCAAAACTCTTGTGGTTTGTGAAATCTCATTGTTTGTGTAATTGTAAAGGTTTGTAAGTGAGCCTACGTAGAAAACTCAAAGTGTAAGGGTTTGGAGTGAACCTTGTGTAAAACTCTTGGTTGCGGGTGAGCCATTGAAACTCGTTGATAGTGGAAATCTTCAAACTCGGCTTGGGGGAGTGGATGTATGTATTGTTGGCCGAACCACTATAAATCATGGTATTATTTTCTCTATCCCTTAACTATTTACTTATTGCAAGTTTGATTTATTTATATGCTTATTACTTAGAAACTTGCATATATGTGATATATCGAAATAGAGAAAATCAACCTAAGGCTAAATTGGTAAAACTAGATAAAATCGGCAAAGAGTTTAATTTCCACATTATTAGGAAATAACCCAATTCACCCCCTCTTGGGAATATAGAGTTTGGTTGTTGTATTGCTTGTAGGTAATTTCAGTTGGTATTAGAGCGAGGTTTTCTCATCAAAGACTTAACCGTCTGAGAAAGCGATCATGGCTTCTACAAGCAACTCATCAAATATTGCCGAGGGATTTTCAATTGTTAGACCTTCATTCTTCAACGGAATCGATTAAAATTATTGGAAGATGAGGTTTCTCAACTACATTCTAGCCGTGGATACAAAATCCTTTAAGGTTATTACACGGGGTGTTAAAACTCAAATGAAGAGGGATAATAATAGTGTGGAGATTCCTAAGCCCCATTTTAAATGGACAGATGAGGAAATTGCACAAAGCTCCATAAATGCTAAAACACTCGACCATCTCCTATGCGCCATTGATCGTAGTCAAATCAACAAGCTTCCGAATTTTGGAAATGCACATGATTTATGGAAGTCTCTAGAAATGATCAACGAGGGCACAAGCCAAGTGAAGGAATCAAAGATCAACCAGTTTATGTGTGAATTAGATAGTTTCAAAATGGAATCAGAGGAAGAAATTGATCATATGATTTCAAGATTTACAATCCTTATAAACCATCTAAGAGCTTTAGGGAAAGTCATTGGACCAACCGATCAAGTAAAGAAAATTCTTAGGTCACTCACAAAAGAATATAGAAGCTACACCTCCTCCATTAGAGAAGCAAACGACATGAAAACTTTGAAGCTAGATGATTTGGTCGGAAAATTGCTCGAATATGAATTTGAGATCAAAATGGATCAAAAAGAGGAAGATGAGAAAAGAACAAGGAAGAATCTTGCATTGGAAGTAAGAAAAAGAGATGATATTGGCTCAAGTGAAGAAGATAGTGATGATGAGTTGGTACAAATAACCAATAGGGTCAAGAAGCTCCTCAAATCCGGAAAGCTTAAAGGAAAATAAAAAATGGATGAAAAGAAAGAAAGCCACAGAAGCACAAGAAACTAGTTTGCTATGAATGTAATAAACCGGGTCATATAACTATTGATTGCCCATTAAGAAAATTCAAAGGAAAATCCAAGAAAAAGTCATTGAAATCTAACTTCAACTTGGAGCGATAACGACTCAAGCTCATCTGAGGAGGAAAAGATCAAAGAAAGAACAAATATAACATTCATGGCTATCGAGGATGAAGATTTCTTCTTTGAAAGCGAAGAAGAAAAGGTACACAACTCTCAAGAATATAATGATTTACTTGATGCTTTTAATGGATTAAATTAGTTGTGTGAAATACTTAAAAAGAAATTTAAATTAGTTAAAAATGAGCATTCTACACTAAAAAATGAACATGCAACTTGTATAGATAAAATTCATGTTTTAGAAAATGATATTACTTGCTTAAAAGCCAAACATGAAAAAGAAATAGCATGTTTAAATGATGAAAATGCATGTTTAAAATTTAAGAAGCTAGAACTTGAAAATACCATATCTAACATGCCATCTAGCTCAAAAACATGTGATTGCGAATCTATATTGAATGAAAATATAGTTTTAAATAAAAATGTTATAGATTTGCAAAACATTGTTAGTAAATTCACATTGGGACAGAAAAAATTTAATATGCTAATTGGATCCCAAAAACGTGCATTTAAAAGAGAGGGATTATGATATAAGCCTAATATTAAAAGAAAATTTTTGAAGAATTATTTTGTTAAGGCATCATACTCTCATGTGAATATTGCTAAAAATGAGAATGTCACATGTCATGCATGCAATAAAAAAGGACACAAAATTTTTGAGTGCATGAACAAGAATGTGATTAAAAATGCATGGATTCCTCAAGGAATTAAGTTTAACCCCCATGGACCCAAGAAATGTTGGGTACCAAAATGCACTTAATAATTTTGTAGGGGGAGTTTTGGGAACGAATCTTAAAGAGAATTGCAAATTGATCCCAAAGGCTCAAAGAAATGAGGACTCACAACGGTAATAGGTAAAATTTGTACTCATGGAAACATTGGTACCGTTTCCTCTAAATTATGTGTGTATGCCTATTTCAAATTGGTATAAATATTTTGAAGCATACAAGTGAATTCAAACTTCTATTGGTATCAATTGTTCATTTGATATCATTAAATGCCTTAATCATATATTTAAACCCCATTTTGTATCAATTAGTATCACATTGAATTTATTGAGTTAAATGACATATATGTGATTACTTGATTGATTTGTATTATACATGCTTTTTCTATTTAACATAAATTTTAGATTGATATAATGAAATGCATGTATATCGACATAATTTCCCATTAGTATCATGAAATGCATGAATATTTGAGTTTTATTAATTGGTATCATAATTATGGGAAGAAATCATTAAAAATGCATTGATCATTATTCAATTGGTAATCATTGGTATAAAATTTGAGAAATACTTTATGCATGATTTCTACATCTTATGGCAAAAAATGGGAAATGCGAAATGTGCATATCTTTAAACTTTGGTATCATCATTTGATAATGCACGTATTTATTGGTATCTCATTTAGACTTAAATTTTGCTTCTCCACTTTTTGATAATGTCAAAGGGGGAGAAATCATTAGAAATGAGATTAAAACTTGTGTTACCCCCACCCTTGTATTAAGGGGGAGTAATTATACTAATGTGTTTGTCTAAGTCTTATAAAGCTATATTGAAGACAATCACATATTGAGGGGGAGCTAATATTGAGAGGGAGCAAAATCGTCAACATTTTGACTCTCAGAAGCTCACAATTTTAAAGGATTGCCATCATAAAAAATGAGGAGATTGTTAGCGACACAGTCGCATGATGGATTTTGTTGACGTCAACACTTGAAGTCTTCGACGCACATTAGCGAGACATTACAAAAATATTTCAAAGTAATTGTTGATAAAGAGCTGAAATGTGCTACAAGATGATCAAGAAAGTAAAGATGATAAAGAGGCAAAAAGATTATGAAAAAGTCAAAGAAGGAGCCAAGCAAGATGAAGATGAAAATAATGATTAAGAGCTAAAACTAATTGTAAGTGAGTTTATTCAAATGTTTTAAAGCTCTTAGGAATCATACATTTTGCATCATTTGCATTTAAAATGACTTAGAATGCTTAATGAATCATTTGCACTTTATTTTCACCAAAATGAATTTCAATGCACAAGTGCATCGGAAAATGGCTTTGAAATATTAGCAAACAAGTGAATTAAACTTCAAATGATATACCATTAGATATATATATATATATATATATATATATATATGTGTGTGTGTCTCTAGTTTTCTACGGTTCAAACGGAATATAACTCCGATAGATAGAACTTTTCCTAGAGCCATATTACTACAACATGTTCATATGTGCGTTTTTCTGCATATCTGTCACATTAGAAATATTCCATAAAATTCATCTTAATGTTTTTGAAGCTAAAATATTTACAAATAATATATCTATGTGTCTAGTGTATGTAAAAATTTACGGATCATGATTTGGAATTTTCTAGAGTAAGTTATGGATAAAATACCGTGTGCTATCAGTCTTGACTGGTAATCAAAAATTGGCATACCGGTCTCAAAACATACATACCGGTCCTTGTAACCGGCATACCGGTTCCCGAGGTGCCAATAATATTTTATCCGTTTGATAGGCATACCGGTCCCAGACCTTTATAACGGCTATAAACGGCTAGTTTTGTGCAAAATCTATAAATTCATCATTTTTCTCACTTCTAACACATCTCTTGCACATATATTCATCATCTAATCATGTCAAAATATTATTGAGAGTTTATAACCATCTTCAAAATATTTTACACTCTGTACATTTGAAAAAGCTCATATTTCATCTTCATATTCATATTAGTGAGCTTTGATACATTTGGGTAAGAAACTCACATCTTAAATCTTCTTATATTTGTGAGTGCCCAAGTGTGTTTATAAATATTTTATTCAAAACACTTGTGGTTTGTGAAATCGCATCGTTTGGGTAATTATAAGGGTTTGTGAGTGACCATACGTAGAAAACTCAAAGTGTAAGGGTTTGGAGTGAACCTTGTGTAAAACTCTTGGTTGCGGGTGAGCCACAGAAACTCGTTGATAGTGGAAATCTTAAAGCTCGGCTTGGGGGAGTGGACGTAGGTATTGTTGGTCGAACCACTATAAATCATGGTGTTATTATTTCTATCCCTTAACTATTTACTTATTGCAAATTTGATTTATTTATATGCTTATTACTTAGAAACTTGCATATGAGTGATATATCGAAATAGAGAAAATCAACCTAAGGCTAAATTGGTAACACTAGATAAAATCGGCAAATAATTTAATTTCCACATTATTAGGCAATAACCTGATTCACCCCCCTCTTGGGAATATAGAGTTTGGTTGTTGTATTGCTTGTAGGTAATTTCACTCATAGGTGTGTACCTTCAATAAGTACACACTGACTTCTTCCACTACTTCACGAACAAAGTGGTATTGTACCCATATATGCTTGTTCTTGAATGAAATGCTAGATTCTTTGCAATATACAAATCACTCAGACTTTCAAAAACAACAGAATCTTTTCTTGTTTGTGCCCGAGCTCCTCAAATAACCTTTGAAACAAAATAACTTCCTTGTAAGCTTGTGTAGCTGTCATGTATTCAGCTTCTATTGTCGACAAAGGCACGACACTCTGTAACTTGGATACTCAGCTCACTGCTCCTCCTACAAGTACAAACACATAACCCGTTGTGGATTTTCTTTTATCAAGATCTCCCGTAAAATCTGAATCCACGTAGCCTCTGACAACTAATTCTGATCCTCCATTTCATAATGCAACATCTGAGGTTCATTTGATATATCTAAGGATTCTCTTAACAGTATTTCAATGCTTTCTACAAGGATTCGCCATAAAACGACTAACTACTCTCATTGCTTATGCAATGTCTGGTATTGTACAAATCATGGTGTACATTAAACTTCTCACTGCTGATGCATACGGTACTCGAGACATCTCTTTCCTCTCAGCTTCATTGCTAAGACACATAAATGAGGATAACTTGAAATTAATAGGAAGTGGTGTAAAAATTGACTTACAATCTTCCTATCGAACCACCATAAGATTTTCTTCAAATAATTTTTCTGAGAAAGCCAAATCTTCCTGTTATTTCTATCTCGGTGTATTTGTATCCCTAAAATCGTGGTTGCTGGTCCCATATCATTCATGTCAAACTCCCTAACTTACTGTGTCTTCTTGGACTCGATCTTTGTTAAGGTCTGCTACTAACATGTCATCCACATACAAAAGAAAAATAATAAAGTCATTATTTCCAAACCTTTTGTAATATGTACAATGATCTGAATTGAGTCTGTTGTACCCAAGGCAAATAATGAAGGAATCAAATCTCTTATACCAACACCTCAGTGCATGTTTGAGATCTTATAGAGATTTGTTCAACCTTCAAACCAAGTTCTTCTTGCCTATTTCAGCAAAATCTTATGGTTGGAGCATATTAATTTCTTCAAGTTCTCCATAAGAATTACAGTTTTTACATCCAAATATTCCAGATGTAGGTCAAAAGTATCACACATAGCCAGGACTACAATAACACATCGGTGCATGTTTGATAGGGCCTGCTAATAACATGTCATCCATATACAACAGTAAAATAATAAAGTCATTATTTCCAAACCTCTTGTAATATGTACTGAAAGTTCGAGATTACCTAGGTTCTGACCCTATGCGAAATTAATCACAATTAATTAAGAAAAGTCCTAATTAATGTGCCTATGGATTCTCAACAAGCAACCACAATATCCAACAAAAAAATAAATTGTGGAAAATAAAACAGTCACACAAAATCAACATAATAATTTTGATGATGAAGTGAAAAACTCATGCGAGTACAAAAACCACTCTGGGTATCTCGGCTACAAGCCCAATCCACTATATAGAGAAAACTTACAATGATGGTCAAGACCTATGGTGGCAACTCCACCGACTCAAGTACTTCTAGACTGTAAGAACCCAAAGAACTCCTTAAGCCTGCACACCTTGATTTTCTTCTGAATCTTGGAAGTCTCTGAGTGAATCAACTCATTACGCACACCGGAACTCCGACTACCAATCTTCCTTCTTGAGAACTCTGAAGGATTAGGAATTTTGGGTTTGGTTGTGTTGAAGGTTTTATTGGGGTTGGTGCTCAGAGCGCCAATTCCCCATTGTATTTCCTTGTAAATACTATTGTAAACGTTTTATTATGAATAAACTAAACAGTTTCTATAATATAGTATATCTTATTATATGGTAAAGACGTAATAGACCTTAGAATGATTAGTCATGACACAGTTGCAAAAGCGTCGCAACTGACATTGAGTTGTATTATGACGCTGTCATTCTTAGACTATTCCTGGTCAACGTTTACACTACTTGGTCAGTAAAGTAAACCTGTTGAGACCGCTACATGTCGTATACTGGAATATATGATTCCAATGATTTCTCAATGAACCATGAGTCTTGGAGACTTGTATAGACGTGTAGGTGTTTATAGCGGATAAACACTGAACGACTCACCAAAGATTCTTAATGGATGGTACACCAACGTCAATAAGAATCTTCTCCGGTTGAGTAGCATTTGTGATTCTTCGACTTGAGATACCACCGTGGGCACATAAGACATCTTCCACACTTAGATGGCAGTCACATCACCGATCTTTTTAGATCAGACCTCTGCATGTTCGTTGGGTGTGGACAGATCCTCAGGGTGTCCTGTATGTGTTGAGATAGGATCCGTCAGTTCTGTGTACATAGCATAGGTGGTCCATATATGATTAGCAATCAGATAAAAACCATGGGCCAGTGGTACACTTTAGAAGTAAGTTCTAAGTGTTCTTTTAGAGATTGCTAATAGAGACGTCGACATGATTGTCCCTATAGAGATTTGACGTTTACATCTATATCTCTGGGATATATCCGGATACCTGTGATGGAGGAATTAAACATATGCCATGACCTCGACCTGTATGATTCAGCGAGTTTATCCGTGGTCGTCATAATTTACAGGTGGGTAAATTATGGACATGAAATTGGATTTCGTGACGGATATGCCTGAATCTAGAGAGTCTCACTAGTGGAATATACTCATAGAGCACTAGTGCAATTTTTATGAATAATACTGATTATTTATAAGTCTTTTAAAAGTTAAACGAAAAATACATGCGAATGGACCTAATAGTCATTTCCTAATTATTATGTATTTGTATTTAATGATAGATTTTATTAAATACACATTAATTAGATGTCAAATTATGATATTTGGCATATATCATAAATATATATATATATCATAAATATATATATATATATATGTATTTGGATATTTAAAGTAAATATAATACATATATTTAAAATATTTATATATAAGTAATTATTTTATTATTTAATTGTTAAATAATTAAATTAATTAAAAATATAAATATCTTAAGTTTTGATATTTTTTGGAAATGCCTTGAGTTGCTTTTGTTGACTTGTTGAATTTCATTAAAGATGTAATGATCAAGTTGCAAGTTGATTAAAGCAAACTTAAATGAAACGAAAATAAAATATCTAGATATTTATGCTTACCAATTTCGGCCAAGGGCAATATTGTGAAGTATATATTGTTTTGTTTCATTTTCATTAGGTTAAGGTTCATTAGTTACCAAAAATAAACACAAAAGTGTTGAGCGAAAAGTTTGAAGAACAAAGAGAAAAGCTTGTAAATTTCTTGACTTTGTAAGTTTTTCTTTAAATCTTCCAACATAGAAAATGTTTCTAACATGCTTAGCTTTAACATGTGTTGCTAGGATGTTGTCTTTACACTTATAGTTTGTGTTTTAATTGGTTGTGAACTTGTTTTAAAGATGTATGCATGTATGGTTATAAAGTAAGCTTGAAATGGTTTCAATGGCTTACTTTTGATTATTTGATAATCATGTTGCCATTCTAGAGTTTTTAAGCCACTAATTGATGAACTAGAATTGTTTTTGAGTTGTTTCATGATGGTGAGACTTGTTTTGTGTGGTTTAGATTGAATTAAAGTGATGGATTTAATTGATTTGGTAAGATTTGTCAATTTGAAGAAATTATAAAATTAGGGTTCTTAACCCTTTCTAAATTTGGGGATTTTTATATATGTGATGTATTATGGTGTGTATATGATGCATATTAATTTTTGGGTTGATTGGATTTGATCTTGGCATGTTTTGAACATAAAAGGACCAAATTACAAAAACTGAAAAATTTGGGGTGTTTCGTCAATTAGCAAAAATTAGGGTTTTTGTTGCAATATGATTTTGATGTGTTGGAAATATTGGAAATCATTTTAGAAATGATTTAGAATCATCCAAAATTATATTTGACAATTTTAGGACTAAAATGATCAATTTGCAAAGTTGTGGGGCAATTCGATAATTACCAAGAAATTTGATTTCTTGTATAATTTTTCAGAATTTAATAATTGGGTAATTAAATAAATAAGTTTATTTAATTGATCCAAGAAAAATTTTGAAATCAGAAAATTTTGATTTTCCGCGTTTCCGCTGCGTTACCGGATTTTTGCCATAAAACCCCAACAAAATAGTATCAGAGCGAGTGTGATTCTGGACACCCTATTCAATGTTTAATTTAATCTTTAATTTATGCATGCATGTGTTTATTTAATTTGAATAAATAAAGTAAAAAACATCTTTTGCGGAAAATCCCTAATTAATAAGGTTTATGTTAATTATGTATTTGATGCATGTTACATGGTCCGTCTTGTTAATACGGTTTATGGATATTTTTCTGTGACTACATCCGAGATCATGCCAAAGCTGTGAGGGTGTAGCCGATAGAAATTTATTTATGCCGGATGTATATATGATACTAGATAAATTCAAGCGAAAGCGGAATCCTGAACGTGCCAAAGCTGTCAGGGTTACGCAAGTAGCTTGAGTTTATCATTGACGAGTTTGACCTTGGTACGCCTCCTTGTGAACGTGCCAAAGCTGTCACAATGAGAAACGACCAAGACCGGAAACCCATGAGTCACTATTGAATGATTGACAATGAGTTGTCTACCTGATGAATATACGTAGGCGAGAACGTGCCAAAGCTGTGAGCTGAAATAGATTCATGGGATCCACCTTTCACTATTTATATTTAATTTAATTATTAAATCTTTGTATTCTGTTTGGGGATTACAGTATTGCATGATTTAGTGAGAGGGGCATTTTTAGATTAAAAATCCATGATCTAGTTAATTCTTACGATATTATATGAAACTGCTTATTTTCTGCTAACTGTTTTTCATAATCTATATGATAGATTTGCGATGGCGGCACGATCGAATAATCCGTTTGCGTGTATGTTGGATACGAACAAACTTAAAGGCGCTGAGAACTTCACTGACTGGGATTTGGATTTAAGGATTGTCATTGATTCCGAGAAGTTGGTATATGTACTCGAGGGTCCGCTGCCCCTTGCTGTGTCCGATGACGCAACACCGGAGGAACGCCAAGTTTTCCAAGCTTGGAAAGATGATGATTTAAAATTTAAATCATACATCTTAAGTTCACTGGCACCGGGACTAAAGAAACAATACTATGGCATGACAGATGCATATAGTATGATGATGCGATTAATAGATGTTAGTGTTGGTGCTCAGAGTGTCAATCCGGATCGTATTTATGTCCGATTCATAAATACGAGTAATTATATTTTCCATAATATTACTAATTTAATGGTAGCACCCTTGTCTTTTATACACATATTCGGTCTAATTACGATTAGTTATTTGATTACGATTAGATCGAAACTGAATCTGATTTAGTGATATGCGTATATTAGACAAAGACCCTAGGATTTACAGTATAGTGCGTAGTTACAACGTAGTTTGTAATTGAAATTGGGAAGCGCACTATTAGATGTATATCATTAAATAAAGTTTCTGGTCAAGATTTGCTAACACGGGTCGGTTAGTAAAATCCGCTGAGACCAGTACATGTCGTATATCGTGACTTAGTCCGATGGTTTATCCCAGTGAACCATGAGTCTCGAGAGACTCGTATAGACATGTAGGTGTTTATTTGATAAGACACTGAATGACTTACTGAAGGTCTCCTAATAGATGGTACACCAACGTCAATAAGAACCTTCTCGAGTTGAGCGAGCATAGTGGTCCTTCGACTTGAGATACCACTGTGGATATATGAGCTATCCTCCATACTTTGATGGCAGTCATGTCAACGATCTAGTCATGATCAGCCTCCGTCTGTTCGTTGGGTGTGGACTGATGCTCATGATATCATGTGTGTATCAAGATAGGATCCGTCAGTCCTATGTACAGGGCATAGACATCCAGCACGTGTTTATGATCTAGTAAATCCATGGTCGTGGTATAACGTCGGAAACCAGTTCCGAGTGTTATTTAGAGATCGTAAATTGAAAGTCGATTGTGTTATACCGAACGGATTTGACGTTCTGATCTATATCCCAGGTATAATACGGATTGCCTGTGACAGAGGGATTATACGTATGCTATGACCTCGGCTTGCATAGTTTAGCGAGATTATACGTGGTCGTCATAATCCATGAGTGGGTGGATTATGGACACGAAATTGGATTTCGTGACGGATAAACCTAAACTTAGAGAGTCCCACAATATGAAGTGTACTTGTTGAGCACTTGGGCAACTCGATATAAATAATACGGATTTTTCATAATACTTCACCGGATTAAATGAGTTAATTCAGATCGTTTAATCGGTTAAACGATAACACATGCAATTAGGGGATTTTATCCGCTAATAATTATTGTGTATTTGTATTTGATACATAATACGATTAGATACACATTAATTATTTGTCAAATGAGATTTTGACACATGCCATAAATATAATTATTTGTTATTTAATGTAAATAAAATACATATATGTGTGTAAATTAATTGTTTAATTATTTAATAGTTAAATAATTAAATAATTGAATTTTCAAATCTTATCCAATTGTCATTATGCATATGATACATGGTGACAAGTGATTGGGACACATGGCATGAAATTAATTACACTTTATTTGTGCCTAATTTTGATTGGATCTTATAAAGTGATAATGATTTAATTTGATTAAATGGTAGTTGACAATTTTGCCCCCAAATGACCACCCAATTCGGTCAAAGCATATCTTTAAAGAGTGAATAGTTTTCTTTATCTTCTAAGATACACACACTGCCGAAACTAGAGGAAATCAAATGGGTTTCAAATGGTTTGTAAAATTCCATGAAGATTTGTAAGAAAAATCAAGAAAAAAGCTTGGATTTATGAGTTTTAAGGTAAGTCTTCATAACACATGGCTTAGAAATTTGATTTCTTGTTTTCTTGTTTTCTTGATGACTTAGAATAGTTCTAGGGTTCTTACAAATCTGATTTTTTGGTGCTTTTGGTTGTTGTGGTTGTATTGGAAGTTTGGAAGCATGTGTGAAGTGGAATTGGTGAATATTATTGTAATATTAGGCCAATTTATTCAATTGTTAAAGTGTTACCATTCTAGAGTTATTGATCCACTATAAATTGCCTATAATTGTTCTTGGGTTGTTCATGTGTGGTGGGACTCAATTGTTGTTGGATTAATTAGATTAATCTTTGTAAATTTTGGATTAAAGCTTGAAAAATTACCCAATTTCGTTTTCTGGTTTGACCTGGAAAAAATCTGATTTTGTGATGAAATTGTCGTCTTTAAAATATTTTGGATGTAATTTGGGTGTTGGCACAATTTCCGGAAAGTGTTTCCGACTTGAAATAAGTGAAAACGGCCAAAAACGGCGTTACCGGGTGGATTTTGAGCCAACCGGGTGATGACTGTCCAAACTGTGAGTCCATTACTGTTTGGGAAGCCTATGAACTGGCCCGACACTATTGGAACTGACCTGGGCAGTTTCCATAAGTGTCGGGTAGTCGGTTCGGTCAAAAACGTGTTTTAGGCAATTTTGCGGAAAAATAGTTTTCATAAAAGTTTCGCGAGTTTCAACTATGTTTATGTTAATATTTGATATTAAATAAATTGGTTTAGGTGATATATGAATAAATTATTCATATTAGATATTGAATAATTTATTCGGTATTTTGAAAAAGTTTTAAAATACGATTTCGCCCGGACCCGCGCTTCCGCTGCACCAATCGCCCAAAACCCCAACAAAAGAATCGTATATGAACCAAGAACAAATCGTTGTTCATATAGTTGTGATGAAACTGTTCCATGCGTGACTGGACGAGGGGAAAGCTGTGATCTCGCATCTTCTTCACATGATCGATTTGATCGATCAACTAAGGCAACATAATCTTCCTCTGAATAACATTCTCGGTAGGAGTGTCATTCTTGGTTCGCACCCAGTTTCTTATCGCCAATTCGTGATGTATTTCAACATGAATAAGATTATCTGTTTCTACCATGAACTGCATAGGATGCTGATCACGGCGGAAGAAGACCTAAGGAATGGAGTACCGACTCACCCTCCGAAACCTACTTCATTCTCTGCTTCTTCCCAGACTTGGTCAAAAGGAAAGAAGACGAAAGCAAAAAAGAAGAAAGGTTTCAGTTCTCAACCGCAAGGAAAGATAGCAAAGCCCAAGAGGGCGTCCGAAGACAAATTCCATCACTACAGCAAAGTCGGGCACTGGAAAGGAATTGTCCTGACTACATTGCCCAGATAAGGAAGGAGATATCATCTACATCAGGTACATTTATTTTTCCAGTTATTGATATCTCACTGGCTTGTGAAGCTGTTACATCCAGCTGGATTTTAGATTCTGCTTGTCCTATTCATATTTGCAATTCGTTGCAGGTGCTGAAGGAAAGTATGTATCTGAAGCCTGGAGAGATACATTTGCGTTTTGGGAGTGGAGACTCTCTGGATGCAGTTGCTGTGGGAGTATGCGATATCCATTTGCCGAATGGAAACCTTTTATTGTATGATTGCTACGTTGTACTAGGATGTGTAGCAAATATTATATCTCTTTTTGCATTACATACAGAAGGTTATCGTATTAATATTAAGAACTGTTCTTTGTATTTATATGATAAACGTAATATTCAGATCCTTTGTTGTCCAAATGAGCATGGTCATTACACATTGTATACTTCTAAAGATATTTTGAATACTGGGATTAATAAACGTAGTTTACCTGTTGTTAATAATATTGAACTTTGGAATATACGACTAGGTCATAGAGGCGTTAAACACCTTACCCAATTGGTTAGGAATGGTTTGATACCGGATCTCACCATTGAACCATATCCAACTTGTGAATCGTGTATTCAGGGTAAGATGACCAAAGCCCTATTTTTCGGTGTTGAACACTGCACCACTAACTTACTGGAACTCGTACATTCTGATGTATGTGGTCCACTAAATCAGACTACTCATAGTGGTTATTCGTACTTCATCAACTTTACCAATGATCTGTCACAGTATGGTTATGTCTATCTGATGCGACATAAATCGGAAACTTTTGAAAAGTTCAAAGAGTTCCGAGATGAAGTAGAAAAACAAACTGGTGAATATATTAAATGCCTTCGATCTGATCGAGGCAGCGAATATATGAGTTGTGAGTTCATGGATTATATGAAGGATAATGGGATTCTCGCTCAATATACTCCTCCAAATACTCCACAGCACAATGAAGTGTCTGAGAGGAGAAATCGAAGTTTATTGGATATGGTCTGATCAATGTTGAGTTTTACAGATTTTCCCTATTACTTATGGGGCTACTCTATTTTAACAGCTACACATCTTTTGAATAAGATTCATTCAAAAGTTGTTCCTACGACTCCATATGAGATATGGACGGGTAGGAGACCAAATCTTATTTATATTAAGGTTTGGGGTTGTCCTGCCTATGTCAGGATGACTCAGCAAGATAAGCTTTCGCATCGAGGGTAATAGTTTAGGTTTGTTAGATATCTTTCGAATACAAATGGATATCTGTTCTATGATACCGAGCATCGAAATGTGTTCATTGCTCGCTTCGTAAAATTTCTAGAAGTAGAATTTTTGTTAGAAGGTGGTAATCATAGACAGGTTGTACTTGATGAAGTCCAACCTGAAAAAAACGAACCAACGGAGGAACATGGAGTTCAAGTAGATGAAGAACCTTCAACATACACACTCCGTAGGTCACAAAGGGTATCTAGACCTCATGAACGCTTGTATTTGATACAAGAAAAGAGTCTCGATGTTCTCTTAGTTGAAGAGATTGATCCTTTTACCTATAGAGAATCGATGTTGGACATCGACTCCATCAAGTGGCAAAGTGCCATGAAATCCGAGTTAGACCGCTTCCCGAAGGAATTGTTCCTATCGGTTGTAAATGGGTTTACAAAAGGAAGCGCTGGCCTGATGGAAAGGTTGAAACCTATAATGCCCGACTGGTAGCAAAATATTACACGCAGCGACCTGGCGTCGACTACGATGAAACTTTTTCACCAGTAGCAATGCTTAAGTCTATTAGGATTTTTCTTTCTATAGCTGCGTATCATGCCTACGAGATTTGGAAAATGGATGTCAAAACGGCTTTTCTAAATGGATTTCTTGATGAAGAAATCTATATGGAACAGCCTGAAGGTTTTGCGTCCGGCAAAAACTTGGGTATGGTATGCAAGCTTAAGAAGTCCATTTATGGACTTAAACAAGCTTCACGAAGTTGGAATCTTCGATTCGACGAGATTATTAGATCGTCTGGTTTTATGTAAAGTTCATTTTATATCTTGTTTGTAGGAAGCATTAGAACATGAAGAATGGAGCAAATACGCGTGTTTCAGGACCTATTGGAAGCATCAGACTCAAGAACAGGAAAAACCAGCATCAGCTGCGCACTGAATTTAAAAAGGCTATAACCTTTGATCTAGAAAGCGTTATGAGACCCATAATATATCAATTTGCATCTACTCAAAGAGATCTATGCGTTCCATACTAAAGCCAGGGGCTTTGGCGCCGCAGTGCCAAGCCCAGTAGCGCCCCGCGCGCACCAGAAATAGGATTTTAGTGTTTTTTTAGATGTTTAATGACCCCAATGCTTCATTATAAATACATTAGTTCGTCCACAACTCAAAGATGAGGTAAATACACAACACAAAACACCAAAATACATATTTTTAGAGATCCAAGGAGGAGGATTGAAGAGCAACAAGAGGAGACGAAGGCGGTGACGTCTGAAGAGGAAGAGATTCAATTCAGGTTTTATCTTCTTGTTCTTTCTTAGAACTCTAATGATTTTCATTAGATTCATGTTTTTATCTATTGCCATGAACTAAAATCCTTAATTTTGGAGAATGATGTGACTAATGCTTGAACATTTGTTTTAATTTTTAATTTTGTTATGAAGTTTTATTCAGTTTATTTGTATTCTCTTGAGTTTAATGCCTTGTGTTTGCTGGCCACAAATATGATTATATATATTTAGAATCTATCACTCGTGAGAGGAGATTTTAAATAGATCTAGAGAATATAACCTAGGAATTTTATAGAGTTCGAGAGAATATATAAGTTCCTTTAAAGTCGTTAATATAGAATCACATAGCGTAATGAGTTGTTAACTACTAGATTTTTATAGAGATATCGAAGTCTGTAGTTGATGATATTTTCACCTAGCACTCGAGAGAGGAAGTGGATATTTTTGGAGTCTTGACTTATAAACAATATAACTGAACAATGATTAATTGGCATGACGAATACATAGGCGACAACTAGGTGAAATCAGGATCTAGAATCTCTATCGTATTACTTCCTCATATCTAAATATTTTTATATTTTATTTATTTAATTAAATCTTTGTTAATTATCATCTAAATAAAGGTAGGATTATCAATTGTAGTATTTGGTGCGAGTTAACACAATCCATGTGGGTTCGACACTCTTTTACTGTTTATACTAAAACTTGACACCGTACACTTGCGGAACGATATAAAATATCACAATAAGTTTTTGGCGCCGTTGCCGGGGATTGTTTGTTTAATTCACATTAATACTATTACCAAATAATCTTAGCTTTAATTTATATTTTATTTATTTTATTATTATTATTATTTATTATTTTATTTTCTTTATTTTTGTCTTGAGATTTATTTATTTTATTTATTTTTTATATATATATTTTTTATTGTTATATATATATTTTTTTCTTTCTTTCGTACGAGGAGAGTTGGAAAATAAGCAATGGCAGATCCTATTGGTGCACTGATAGCTCAAATATCGTCCCTCACGACTCATCTAGAAGTATTGACAAATCAAATGAGCTAACCGTTTATTGGAGCTGTTTCTGCTAATGTAATGCTTTTACCCAACAGAGGAGCAGGATTTGAACAAGTACAATATATGAACAATCGGAATTTCAATAACTATAGAGGCAGTCCTATGCCTAATTATTATCATCCGAATTTTTCATATGCTAATATGGAGAACATCTTGCAAACTCCTTATGGCTTCAACTATCCAAGAGATGAGCAGAAACCTTCCTTAGAAAACCTCATGAGCATATTTGTATCTACAGCTTCAGAGAGGTTTGAGAAGAATGAGTCAATGCTGGATAACATTGAAACACATATGGGCAATATGGGGGCAACATTGAAATCTTTAGAAGCGCAAATTGGGCTGCTTGTTTCTTCCATGGCCAATCAATAGAAATGGGTGTTTCATAGTAATACTGAACTCAACCCCAAAGAGCAATGTCAAGTCAAAACCCTTAGGAGCGGAAAAGAGATTAAAGACACCTCTCAAGATTTAAGCAGTAAATATAAAGAAGTCACCATCAGTGCTTTCAGAACCATGTCGAGTCCTCAATGGGATGCAGAATGTCACATGGTAGATATAGTAGAAAAGGCAGTTGCAAACACGCAGGGTAAATTAGTATTTCAGCTACCTACGAGCACATTGCAGCCATGCATAAAAGAAAATTCTCCACAGCTAAACCTGAAACCACTCCCAAAGCGCCACAAAAAGAGGAAAAGAAAGGTCTCTTCTCACTTGGAGATGATCCCTGGAAGGTTAAAAATGAGGCCGAGCCAATTTTGCCGAATATGCAGCCCAGAATTTCCAACTGGGGACAATCTACATATCCTGGAGGACTATCTATGGATAAACTGCCACAGCCTGCCAAGCTGTCTTTTTCATGTCATAAGAACCGGTGGATACCAAAGAAGAAAGAAGATGAGATTACCCGGTTCACTACATTTAAGCCACCATGACCATTTGGGTGGTTACGTCTGGCTGAAGACATTAAACTTAGCGCTAGCGGGGAGGCAACCCTTGCATTTGCATCTTGTTTATTTTTGTTTATTTATTTTTGTTTATTGTGTGCTATTTATTAATTTGCATGTTACTTATGCAGGTAGCACGAAACACACAATGCCCGCGCAACCAAATTCTAACCAACAAGAGCCTGATCAACTCCATGCACGGTAGTGTTGTTCCTCACTCTTGTTCTTTATTGTTTATCTTACATTGAGGACAATGCAAGTTTTAAGTTTGGGGTGTGTGCATGTTGTTTACTTGTTATTTATATATATATATATATATATATATAAAATTCTAAAATAAAAAATTATTGTTTTTAGTCTTTGATAGTAAAGTATAAATCCTATGATGATACTGTTTATTTATGGGTGAAATTTTAGAAATGATAAGTGCCCAATTTACTTTTATCTAATGTCTTGAGTTTGACTCGTAAGCACTCAATTATAGGTTTTTAACAGTGAAACCTTAAGTAGTTGACAAGGTGACTAGTTGAAGAAATTGCATGTCGATGAATGACTGTTTGCTTAGATATCTATCTTGATTTGCTAGTGTTATGATGTATGGTATGAATAGAAATAAAAGAAAAAAAGTCTCTAAAGAAAGAAAATAAACCACCTATAACCGATAAGCGTGAAACTACCCATAGGCGAGTATTAGGACCACCATGAGGAGAAATGCTACCTTAAAGGGTAGATGAGTTGAAAAAAGAAAAGAAAAAGTTCAAAAAAAATGCAAAAAGAGACGAGAAAAAGAAAAGAAAAACCATACCATACTGAGCACAAAATAAAGCAATTACAGAGCATACTTGAGATATCTAAGTTGGTTTAACCCATCGATCCCAATTTTTAAACGAAATCATTAAGTTGGCTTACTTAGGAATCAAGCTGTGAATGAACCTTTACACACACACACAGTGAGTCTAGCCTAGATGAATTATTCAGGAACTTGAATCTGAGCTGAATTACGTACTTTAAAGGTTCTCTGATTTCATTGATAAGCACTATTTGAGGATAATTTTGTGCATAACTATTGGGATTATTTTAATTTTTTTTTATTTGTTTTATATTTTTGTATGATTGTGTGTGAATGACGTTTGTGGGTGTCGTCGCTGTAAGCCCTCACGAGACTATAACTCGTCTAGTAGGGCCGCCTAGGGGTTTAAAGGATTGTTGCATACGTTAAATACAATCGTGATCCCTACGAAAGTGGATTAGTTAATTTTGTAAATTTTATTTGTTAATTTGAATTTAGTTTTTATTTTTGTCTTTTGCTCGGGACTAGCAAAATCTTAAGTTGGGGGGTATTTGATAAGTGCGTTTTACACCCACTTATTCTGACATCCTTAGCCTATTATTTTGTTATGGATCGAGTTATTTAATGTCATTTATAGTTCATTTTATATCTTGTTTGTAGGAAGCATTAGAACATGAAGAATGGAGCAAATACGTGTGTTTCGGGACCTATTGGAAGCATCAGACTCAAGAACAGGAAAAACCAGTATCAGCTGCGCACTGAATTTAAAAAGGCTACATCTTTTGATCTAGAAAGGGTTATGAGACCCATAATATTTCAATTTGCATCTACGCAAAGGGATCTATGCGTTCCATACAAAATCCATGGGATTTGGCACCGCGGCGCCCCGCGCGCACCAGAAACAGAATCTTATGATTTGTTTTAGATGTTTAATGACCCCAAGGCTTCATTATAAATACATTAGTTCATCCACAACTTAAAGAGAAGGCTAATACACAGCACAAAATAACAAAATACATATTTTTAGAGATCCAAGGAGGAGGATTGAAGAGCAACAAAAGGAGACGAATGCGATGACGTCCGAAGAGGAAGAGATTCAATTCGGGTTTTATCTTCTTGTTTCTTTCTTAGAACTCTAATGATTTCCATTAGATTCATGACTTGTTTTTATTGTTTTTATCTATTGTCATGAACTAAAACCCTTAATTTTTGAGAATGATGTAACTAATGCTTGAACCTTTATTTTAATTGTTAATTTTGTTATGAAGTTTTATTCAGTTTATTTGTATTCTCTTGAGTTTAATGCCTTGTGTTTGCTGGCCACAAATATGATGATATATGTTTAGAATCTATCACTCGAGAGAGGGGATTTTAAATAGATCTAGAGAATATAACCTACGAATTTTATAGAGTTCGAGAGAATATATAAGTTTCTTTGAAGTCGTTAATATAGAATCACAAAGCGTAATGAGTTGTTAACTACTAGATTTTTATAGAGATATCGAAGTCTGTAGTTGATGATATTTTCACTTAGCACTCGAGAGAGGGAGTGGATATTTTTGGAGTCTTGACTTATAAACAATATAATTGAACAAATATTAATTGGCATGACGAATACATAGGCGACAACTAGGTGAAATCAGGATCTAGAATCTCTATCGTGTTAGTTCCTCATATCTAAGTATTTTTATATTTTATATATTTAATTAAATCTTTGTTAATTATCATATAAATAAAGTTAGGATTATCAATTGTAGTATTTAGTGCGAGTTAACACAATCCATGTGGGTTCGATACTATTTCACTGTTTTATACTAAAACTTGACACCGTACACTTGCGGTAGGAATTTTGGGTTTGGTTGTGTTGAAGGTTTATCAAAGAGAGATTCACACCATTAATGAAGAAGACAGGAAGATAAGAATTCTTCAATGGTGGAATCAACGAAGGTTGAAAGCTTTGAGGGATTTTGGCTCAAGGGAAAATGTGTTTCAACAACAGGGGATGGAGGCTACATGTTATATTTATAGGTATGGTGTAAATCTAGGGTTTTTCAAAGTGAAAAAACTGAAAAACACGTCCAGATCGCAGTCGCGTTTGAACGATTACTCGAACGCACCACGAACGCGTGCCTACTGGAAATACTCGTTCGAACGTTACTCGAACGCACCACACACGCTGGCTCTCTGGAATGTTTTGTTCAAACGTTTCCTCGAACGTACCACGAACGTTTGCTCTCTGGAATATTTTATTTGAACCCAATGGAGAATGTGCCACTAACGCCACACATTCAAACGCTGCAACGAACGCATCACTAACGAAAATGATCCAACTCTACCAAAAATCAGTCCAATTTCTCCAAGTTCTTCAAGACTTATTACAACTCAATTGAACTTGTTTTGTCATGGACATTGTCAATAAAAATGGAACTAACATGTGTAATTGTTTGAACTGAGTCTGTTGTACCAAAGGTAAATAATGAAGGAATAAATCTCTTATAACACTATCTTGGTGCCTATTTGAGACCATATAGAGATTTGTTCAACCTACAAACCAAGTACTCCTTGCCTATTTCAGCAAAACCTTCTAGTTGGAGTATAAAATTTTCTTCTTCAAGTTATCAATGAAGAAATACAGTTTTTACATCTAACTGTTCCAGATGTAGGTGAAAAGTTGCACATATAGCCAAGACTACTGATAAGTGCGGTTTAAACCCACTTATTCATGCATTCTTAGCTTCATATTTTGTTAGATTTCGTATCATTTAATGTATTTTATAGTTTCTTCTATGGTTCATTAGTAGGAAGCATTAGGACATGGATCTTGGAGCAATTGTACTTATTTTGGGACCTTAGGGACGCATCGTAAGCACGCGGGAAATGCTAGAGCGAAGCAAATCAGCACACCAAAAAAAGTGTATGGCATCGCGACGCCTATTCAGATTTTTGCCATAGTAAATTCTTAAGGATTGGGCACTGCAACTCCAATTCCGACGTCGCGATGCTGCGACAGACTCCCAGAATCTTCAGAAATCAGGGTTCTACATGAACAATGACTCCAAGATTTTCCTATAAATATAGAGGCTTGTCCAAAACCCTAAAGGAGGCTAATACAAAACTCAAGACTCAAAACACATATTTCTAGAGAGATCCAAAGAGAAAGATTGAAGAGCGACAATATGAGACGAATGCGGTGACGTCCGAAGACGAATGGATTCTATTCGGATTTAAACTTCTAGTTTCTTTCTTTAAACTTTAATGATATCTGTTAGATTCATGACAATGCTTTAATTATTTTATTATTTAGTCATGAACTAACTCTAATATTCTAGAGGATGATGAAGTCAATGCTTGAACCTATGTATTGTTTGTCAATTTGAGTTTTATAAAGTTATAATTCAGTTTATTTATATTCTCTTGCGTTTAATGCTTCTTGTTTGTTGGCCAAAATTGAGATGATGCATGTTTAGAATCTATCGCTCGGGAGATAAGGATTTTGAATAGGATCTAGAGAATATAACTTAGAAGATTGTAGAGTTTGGGAGAATCTATAATCCATTCGAAGTTGTTAACAAAGAATCACAAGACATAATGAGTTGTTAATTATTAGATTTTTATAGAGATATCGAAGTCTGTAATTAATAATCTTTTCACTATTGCACGGGAAAATGAGTGGAATACTTTAGGATTCTTGACTTATAAACAATGCAACTTAATAAGGATTGATTGGCATAGCAAATACATATGGGATAGCTAGGTGAAATCAGACTCTAAAATCTCTCTCTTCTTGGATTCTTTATCAACGTTTTACTATCTTGTTTATTTAATTTTTAATCTAATTTAGTTGTTTTTTCTAAATAAAGTTAGATTTACGAATTATAGCACTTAGTGTGATTTGAATACAATCTTTGTGGGTTTGATACTTTTTCACTTATCCTTACAAAAACTTGACACCGTACACTTGGGGTACGATATAAAATATCGCAATATGTTTTTGGCACTGATCTGTGAAATCACACACGAAACGCAAGCGCACGTATCGCTCAAGTAGTATAAAAATATCGATCCCACAAGGACTTAATTTCGACTGTTGTTATTAATTATTGATTCTATTTATTTACATGTATCTATTTAAAGGGAGAAGGGAATGATTGTTTCATTGGTTTGTTGAATGTGGATTTACTGAATAAATAAATAAAATACACAAAAAGAAATACTAATGAAAATAAACAAAAGACATAAATATCTAGGGTTGTGATTCCACACAATATTATTATAAAGATGAATTGATTCTCTTATATATGTGTAATAAATCAGTTTATTAACCTTGAACATGAAGATATGCAAAAGCCTCTGTCGATGGTCAGATGCAAATACCCAAATAATCTAATTAATCATATGTCTATGTTAACCAAGTTACATGAATTCATTAAGTTCAAGTTCCAATTTGGCTACCCCGCCGCCCGACATGTATATTCCTATCCTGTAAAGAAATCTATTAAGGGTTATCTATCCTTAAGGGAGATCGTTGGCTATTGAATCTAAGGCTGAAACCTAAAATCCTTTTTCCAAGTTCATTTTTAGTTTACCATATCAATCTTATTGGTGATCAGGCAACAAGAAGCATTAAGTTTAAGATCCAATAAACAAACTACAGAATTACCCATAATATAAGCATGTGAATATTGTGCTTCACCACTTCCCTGGAATAAAAAATAAAATAATGGGGGTTAGGGGATCCACTTTTAGAAATCTCACTTTATTATAATATAGAAATTGTCAATGTTACCCAATTAAGTTGATTCAGCCATAAAGGCAGTGTTATTATTTATCCATAAACCAACCATTTAGGCGGTAATCATATGTCACCTAAAGACCGACCTTATAAGCGGTGTCACATTATGTTACATAAATAAAACCAGTCATTAAGGCTGTATCAACTTTAATTCATATTATTAAATTACAATTTCCATATTATAAATTAAGTGAGATTAATATACTTATACTATTTCTAATTTAGAAATCTCTCTTATTGTAATATATAAATTTGCATGATAATTACCAACCGACCATATAGGCGGTATCTTGATTAAGTCAAGTTATAATTAATTCCAACCGACCATAAAGGCAGTATCCAATTTAGTTAGGTTAAAATCAATTTAATTAAGTCCAACCGACCATAAAGGTAGTATCCAATTAAGTCAGGTTTTAAGATAATTTATATATTATAATTTAAGGGAGATTAATCTAAATTATAATAATAAAAGCTTAACCATTCCCCCAGTGGAAATTTAACTACTAAACATAAAAGAAAAGTAAATAAAATAAACTAATACTATTACTATTACTGAAAATAAAAATACATAATTTAAATTACAAAAGTTAAACACACAAGATACAGTCCTTAGATCCTTATTAGAACCTTAAGGAAATTATCATTACTACTACTAAAAATAAATAAATAAATATATATATATATATATACACACAAATAAGATACAATCTTTAGTTACTTATTAGAACCTTAAGGAAAGTATGGAAATTGCAAATGAATTAGGCCCGAATTTATAGGGAAATTTTCCTATGGCGCATCGCGACACCTGATGTGCCAGAACGTGGAACACGGTTTGCTCTGTTGTCTGTTGAGGTGGCACGCGTAATCCATCGCTACAATAGAATGATGACACATAGCACGCGGTTGATGTGGTCCAATGAAATATTGACACGTGGCGAAAGATGATTCACGGCTGGTGAAGTGGCTGACACGTGGCAAGTTGACTCGATATGTGGCTGACGTGTTTGACACGTGGCAGACAGTTTCATCGATTCGTTGGATTATTGACACGTGTCCAGCGCATGATAGTGGCACATGATAGCATTTGGCACATTTTAGCAAACATTTCATTTTAGCAAACGGTGCATTTTTAACAAATGGCGAATTTTAACAGGAAATTTACATTTTTGCCTTTTTTGTCCATTTTTCGATGTTTTATTCCCGAATTGCTTCTAGTGAGTCCTGAAACTTTATTTATCTCTAAAATACATAATAATACATCAAAAAGTTCATCAAACCCGAGAAACTATACAAAATATTAGGTCAAATGGACGGTAAATAGTGATATATTTTTCGCTCATCACACCCCCAAACCTAACATTTTGCTAGTCCTTGAGTAAAACTATAAAATAAAATAAAATAAATAATTAAAACTAAATTAAACTAATCTAAGCCACTTTCGTAGGGATCACAGTTGCATTTAGCGTATGCAGCAAGCCTTTAAACCCTTAGGTGTCCCTAGTGGACGAGTTGTAGTCTCGTGAGGGCTTACAGCAACGATACCCACAAACGTCAATCTAATGAACACAAAAGCAAAAAGACAAGAGAAAAAAGAATAAACAAGTTAGTGACTAAACAAGTGAAACTTCTTATCCAAGTTAATAATTGTTTTCTTTCTTCTAAATTACCAAATAAGTAAATTCTCCGATTATTTTTACCATTCCCCATATACACAACCAACAAGGTATTAATCAAATCATTGTGCCCCACAATATTCACAAGTGTAGTTGAAAAGAGTAATATTTTTGTCCTAAAGTTATATTAGAATTCACACTTTTTTAGCAATGGAAATTTTGTTTTTTGTTTTTTTTATTTATTTACAACATCTTCAATTCATGTAACGGGCTTTGGGCCAGTGACTCCCAAGCCAATTGGCTTTAGGGCACTAGGTGTTAAGACACCCTTACAGACTTAATTACTCGGATCCCATATATATATATATATATATATATATATATATATATAATTTATAACATCTTTAATCCATGTAGCGAGCTTTGGGTCAGTGACTCCTAAACCAGTTGGTTTTAGGGCACTAGGTGTTAAAACACCCATACGGACTTAATTACTCGGATTTTAGATGTAAATTTTTCTTTTTTCTCTTTTTAAATTTTTTTTTTTAATTCCATCATTTTTTTAGATGCTTCTTCCAATTAAACTAGAGTACTGAATATTACAAACTTTTCAATTACAATTCATGTCCTTGTGTTACCATGCATATTGATAATACCTGTCAATTGAGCATATGAAGATCCATTTTAATCAGTATTATGGAGAATTCACAAATTAAATAATTCAAAAGGAAATAAATAAAAATTAACTTGTTACGAAATAGGTTGAGATACGTCTCAGGAATGTAAATTCCTTACACAGCTATCTCAAAACTCAATTTCACCTAGTTAATCAAAAATTTTAAACAGAAAACGAAAAAAAAATATTCAAAATTTAAACAAAATAACAACAAATAAAAATAAAAAAACAAATAAAAACAAGCAAGTCAAATATTCCCTCCCCCAAACCTAATTGAGACATTGTCCTCAATGTCTGAAAAAGAAGAAGAAGGGTTTAGAAGATATCACCTGATTAGCGTGAATTTGACAATTACAGCTATACAAAATTACCGATTAAGATCTAAATCCAATTTACGTTTCTTTCCACGATCGCTATCAAACCAGTTCAACTTGGAAACAATGGGGTCGATTTTTGGTTCATAGGCTAAGAGTTGGTCAATTAATTCATCGGTTTTTCTCACAGTTAGGAATATGTCTTTTACCGATTTCGAGATTAGCCCAAGTTTGTTAGCATCTGCAAGAAATACAAAAAGAAAATCGAAAAATTCATCCACATTAAGTAATCACATGGGTTTATGATGAATATTCAAATTTTCCCATGATGCTACTGTGAATATTTCTTCCAACGTGCCTACCCGCCTGGTAAAACAATGAAAGCGTCAGCGTGATTGACCATTTCAATAAGTTGTTCAGACATGCCTAAAACAATGCATTCCTCTCCATTTGAATCTCCGATGAGGTCTGTATCTGCTAATGGTTTTGGAATGATTCCCAAAATATGGCTGCCACCTTCTTGTACGGATTTTGAAACACATCCCATCAATCCAGGATTGCCACCGCCATATACTAAGTGCATGTTTTGTTCTGCAATAACTCTCCCCAATTCTTTTGCGGCCTCCATAAATTCTTGTTTGGACCCAAAGTTAGATCCACAAAACACACAGATTTGAGTAACTTGTCTCTTGGAAGTTGTTTCCATTTCTCTCTTATCTGAGTTTTTATCTGGATGTATCGAAGAGAAGAATGAAAATATGAATTTAAAGATCCTGAAAAAGGGTGAGTAATAATAGCACTAGTATCTGCCAAATGATAATGAACGTGAAAATAAATCGTGAAAGTCAAAAAGTATAGATTTTATTGGTGAAAATAAAAGAAAATCACAATATAAAAGTCAATCAAAGTAATTATTAAGGCAATAGAATTGTGTACGCAATATGCCACTCGCTTGGTATATAAATCCATTTGGATGCGTCCCAAGAATTCATTCATTACTCAACCATCACTAATGAATTAAATTTCATCTCTGTAATTGCCAAACACCATTACTCTTGTCTTGCTCTGCCTTAAATGCTTCGTTTGTGCTTTTCCTTGTAAAATAAAACATAAAATTAAAAACTCTATAACGTGTATACACAAAAAAATAAAAATAAAAATTGAAAAGAAAATTTTGCATGGGTTGCCTCCCAGCTAGCGCTAAATTTTTCGTCTTCAGTTAGACGTGACTGAAATCCATATGTCAAAGAGGTTTCAGTGTGGTTTTGGACTTCCGATTAAAGACGATCACGTGAGTGTTGCTTTTGAAGGGTCTCTTCCAATTGTAAAGTGGCAAAAATATTTTTTTCTCATTCAGTGCTTGTGTCACCTTTTTAAAATTTATCGCTCTAGTGGTTCTTGAAAGAAAAGAAAGAAAATTAGGAGGTATAGTATGGTGCTTGACTTGGAATATGAGTACCATTCTGTCAAGTTTCTGGGCGATGTCTTTGATCTGTACTCCCCAAAATAGTGATGTTTCTCCTGAATGCATAAGATCTTCAGTATGGTTAGACACTTGCTCATCCATTTTCTTTACATCTTGCTCCATTTTTTCTTCACATATGTATTTTAGGATTTCATTGTTCAGCTCTTCATCTGTCATCTATGAAATGCATACTCCATATGTGTCAACCTGAGGATGTAAAGATGTGTCCGATTGTAGGCTTTTGTCCTATGTGGTTGGTATAAATGACTCAGGTAGCTCTTCTTCAAACATCAGGGCACTGCATGCTCCAAGATCTTCATTTTGAGGATAAAGAGTTTCATCCTCATTTGTAGTTGGTACAAACAACTCTGGTTCTTGTTCCTCATGAGAGTCTGATGAATAATAAAAATCAAATCGAGATTTTGCTGGTTCGGGCTCATAAACTGATATCTATAGTCCTTGATACTGCTCAGCCTCTTTCTCTGATAAAGTGTCATCGTGAAATACTTGGTATTCGAAGGCTTCGTCATATGAAAATATTTTGTGAGGTATGTAGCTCTGGTTTTCTGTTAATTGTCTCGTTTGATCTGTCAGTCTCTGAATGGATGTTGTTTGGCTCTAAAGACTTTCAAATTGATTCTGAAATATTTCAAGCATTGTATCCATCCTTTTGTCTTGTTTCTTGATCCAATCTTTGAGCATGTCAATCACCTGATCTTCCTCTGATGGTTCTGGTTCTTGATGAAGATCGTAGGTGGATGGTGGATAAGATGGAAAATATGGATCAATGAAATATAATGGTTCTTCGTACCTTGAATGATTATGATAATTTTGCCAACCTGAAAGGTATATGCATTGATCGCTCGGGTGTTTACCATCGCATATTTCACATCTCCCCATTGCGTTCTGAAAAGGTTGGGCAAATGTTGTATTGATTGGTTCTGACATGCAAGGATAATTGTTGGGCTAGACAATAAACCCCAGGAAATCGGACTGTTGCTCCCTGATTTGGGGTGTATCTTCACCTCGTAAAGCTCACAATTCTTTTATCACCCATTGGAGATCCATTTTAACTACCTGAAAAATAAAAGAAGGAAAAAAATTACAAATAAAAATAAAGAAAATTAGATACAAGTAAATTAGATAATTTCAAAATTAATAACGCAAGAAAAATAAGTCCCCGGTAACGGTGCCAAAAACTTGATCGGTGAAATCACACACGTAACGCAAGCGCACGTATCGCTCAAGTAGTATAAAAATATCGATCACACGAGGACTTAATTTCTACTGTTGTTATTAATTATTGATTCTATTTATTTACAGGTATCTAATTAAAGGGAGAAGGGAATGATTGTCTGATTGGTTGGTTGAATGTGGATTTGCAGAATAAATAAATAAATAAAATATATAAAAGAAAATAATAAGGAAAATAAACAAAAGATATAAATATCTAGGGTTGTGATTCCACACAATATTATTATAAATATGAATTGATTCTCTTATATATGTGTAATAAATCAGTTTATTAACCTACATCGATGGTCAGACGCAAATACCAAAATAACCCAATTAGTCACACGTCAATGTTAACCAAGTTACCTGAATTCATTAAGTTCAAGTTCCAATTATGACTACCCCCGTCCGACAGGTATATTCCTATCCTATAAGGAAATCTATTAGGGGTTATCTATCCTTAAGGGAGATCGTGGGCTATTGAATTTAAGGCTGAAACCTAAAATCCATTTTCCAAGTAAATTTTAAGTTTACCATATCAATTTTATTGGTGATCAGGCAACAAAAAGCATTAAGCTTAAGATCCAATAAACAAACTAAAGAATTACCCATAATATAATTAAATCAATTATTAAGCATGTGAATATTGTGCTTCATCACTTCCCTAGAATAAAAAATAAAATACCGGGGGTTAGGGGATCCACTTTTAGAAATCTCACTTTAATATAATATAGAAATCGTCAATGTTACCCAATTAAGTTGATTCAGCCATAAAGGCAGTGTTATTATTTATCCATAAACCAGCCATTTAGGCGGTAATCATATGTCACCTAAATACCGACCTTATAAGCGGTGTCACATTATGTTACATAAATAAAACAAGCCATTTAGGCGGTATCAACTTTAATTCATATTATTAAATTACAATTTCCATATTATAAATTAAATGAGATTAATCTACCTTTACTATTTCTAATTTAGAAATCTCCCTTATTATAATATATAAATTTACGTGATAATTACCAACCGACCATATAGGCAGTATCCTGATTAAGTCAAGTTATAATTAATTCCAACCTACCATAAAGGCGGTATCCAATTTAGTTAGGTTAAAATCAATTTAATTAAGTCCAACCTACCATAAAGGCAGTATCCAATTAAGTCAGGTTTTAAGATAATTTATATATCATAATTTAAGGGAGATTAATCTAAATTAAAATAATAAAAGCTTAACCCTTCCCCCAGCGGAAATTTAACTACTAAACATAAAAGAAAAGTAAATAAAATAAACTTCTACTATTACTAAAAATAAAAATGCATAATTTAAATTACAAAAATTAAACACACAAGATACAGTCCTTAGATCCTTATTAAAACCTTAAGGAAAGTATCATTACTACTACTAAAAATAAAAAAAATATATAAATATATACAAACAAGATACAATCATTAGTTCCTTATTATAAACCTTAAGGAAAGTATGAAAATTGCAAATGAATTAGGCCTGAATTTATAGGGAAATTTTCGTATGGCGCGTCGCGAAACCTGATGTGCCAGAACCCGGAACACGGCTTTCTCTGTTGTCTGCTGATGTGGCATGCGTAATCTGTCGCTCCAATAGAATGACGACACATGGCAGGCGGTTGATGTGGTCCAATGAAATGTTGATACGTGGTGAAAGATGATTCACGGCTGGTGACGTGGCTGACACATGGCAAGTTGACTCAGTATGCAGCTGACGTGTCTGACACGTGGCTGAGAGATGGCTGACACGTGTCTGACACGTGGCACGTGGTTGATGCGGTCCAATCGGATGATGACATCTGGCACACGATTTCGTCGGTTCGTTGGATTGTTGACACGTGTCCGGCACATGATAGTGGCGCATGATAGCATTCTGCGTATTCTAGTAAACGACGCATTTTAGCAAACGGCGCATTTTAACAGGAAATTTACATTTTTTTCCCTTTTTGTCTGTTTTTTAATGTTTTCACCCCGAATTGGTTCCAGTGAGTCCTGAAACTTTATTTATCTGCAAATTACATAATAATACATCAAAACATTCATCAAACCTGAGAAACTATACAAAATATTAAGTCAAATGGACAGTAAATAATGATATATTTTTCGCTCAACAGGCGTCGTTTCCGGGGATTGTTAATTTTATTCACATTAATACTATTACCAAGTAACCTTAGCTTTAATTTAGATTTTGTTCTTTATTTTTTATTATTATTTTTATTGTTATTTTTATTTTTACTTTGGTACTTTTTCTTGTCTTTCTGGGCTTCAGTGAATGCGAAGATCCACAAGTCTTGACTCGCTTGTGTTTGATCCAGAAATAGAAAGAACGGCGAGGAGACTAAGGAAATAAAGGAAATTTGAGAAAGAAGCAATGGCTGCTGAAAACATAGAGAACAACCCACGCCAGGTGGCAATCCGAGATCACTTCAAGCCGGTCATAGATGATAATTATTCTGGGAGTGCGTACCACTAACCAATGCCAACATGGTGCAAAAGAACCAGTTTGGGGTTCATCTATAGAGGATCCCAACGTGGATTTACGAATGTTCTTGGAGATGTCAAATACAATAAAGATGAATGGGGTCACTAAAAAGACCATCAGGCTACGCTTTTTCCCATTCTCTTTAAGGGATAAAGCGAGGGGTTGGCTGCAATCTATTCCAACGGGGAGCATCATGACATGGCAGGATTTGGCTACAACATTTCTTACAAGGTTCTTTCCACCAGCTAAATCAGCCCAACTGAGAATAAAAATTAGCATATTTAGGTAGTTGGAGATTGAGAATCTTTATGAAGCCTGAGAGCGCTTTAAAGATTTACTTAGGAGATGCCCACAACATAATTTTGAAGACAAGGTTAAGATTCAGTTATTCTACAATGGGTTGAATGGTCCAAACAAGACCATGGTCGATACAGCTGCTGGAGGAATTCTAATCAAGAAATCTGCTGAAGACGCCTATACTTTATTAGAGGAGATAGCCATCAATAACTTCCAATGGCCAAGTGAACACACTATTGTGCCTAAGGTGGCTGGTATATACGAGGTGTATCCTATTGTTGCACTTAAAGCTCAAGTGTCATCTCTCACGACTCATCTAGCAGCATTAAATAATCAGCAGGGCCAACCATCTATTAAAGCTGCTACTGTGAATAAAATGCTCTTACCTGACGGAGGATATGAGCAAATCCAATATGTGAACAATCAGAACTTTAACAACTATAGAGATAATCTTATGCCTAACCATTACCATCCGAACTTATCATATGCTAATACAGAGAATGTCTTGCAACCTCCTACTGGCTTCAACAATCAAAGAGCTGAACAAAAACCTTCCCTGGAGGACCTCATGGGCACGTTTGTTGCTAAAACTACAGAGAGTTTTGAGAAGAATGTGTCTAGGCTCAATAATATGGAAACATATATAGGAAATATCGGAGCAATAATGAAGTCTTTAGAGGTAAAAATTGGCCAGATAGCTTCTTCCATGGCTAATCAACAAAAATAAGTGTTTCCTAGTAATACTGAAGTCAACCCCAAAGAGCAGTGTCAAGCCATAACCCTCAGGAGTGAAAAAGAGCTTAAAGATACCTCTCAGGACCAAGGCACCAAGGACAATGAAACAGCATTTCATGAGGAAACACTAAAGAAATAAGAGAATAATGCAGTAGTTCCCCCAAATAAGCCACCCCTTATCCCGAATACACCTTTGCCATACCCTCAACGCTTTCAAAAGAATAAATTGGATGCTCATTTCGCCAAGTTTCTTGACATTTTTAAGAAGATCCATATAAACATCCCATTCGTAGACGCTTTGGAATAGATGCCTAACTATGTGAAGTTTATGAAGGAGATGATGTCCAAGAAGAGGAAGCTGTCATATTTTGAAACTGTAGTACTCACAAAAGAGTGTAGTGCTATCATACAGAAGAAGCTTCCTCCAAAATTGAAGGATTTTGGCAGCTTTACCATACCTTGCACTATTGGGAATCGATATTTTGGTAAGGCGCTATGCGATTTGGGTGCAAGTATAAATCCCATGCCCTTATCCATCTACAAACAATTAGGCATAGGTGAGGCGAAGCCAACCACAGGGACATTGCAGCTAGCAGATAGATCCCTACCCAAGAGGAATAGTAGAGGATGTGTTGGTTAAGGTGGATAAATTTTATTTTCATGTTGACTTCATTATCCTTGATATGGAGAAGGATCATGAGGTCTCAATCATCCTTGGGAGACCTTTCTTGGCAACCGACATAGCAGTCATTGATTTGTAGAAAGGTGAACTGACAATGAGAGTTCAAGATGAAGAATTCACCTTCAGTGTTTTCAAAGCCATGTCGAGTCCTCAACGTGATGTATGTCACAGGGTAGATATTATAGAGAAATGAGTTGCAAACACGCAGAGTGAACTAGTAGTTAAGCAACCAATGTGCATAGTGAAACGATGTAAAGAAGATTCTCAGTAGCCAATCCTGAAACCGATCCCAAAACGCAGTAAAAAGAGGAAATCCAGAGTCAGTGCTCACATGAAGATGATCAATGGGAAGCTCAAAAAGTGGTCAAGTCAATTTTTCCACATGTGCAGTCCAAACTTTCAAACATCATGGACTTGGAGGACCATCCATGGATAAATTGCCACAGCCTGCCAAGCTGTCTTTTTCATGTCATAACAACTGGTGGATACCAAAGAAGAAGGCAGATGAGACTATCTCATCCACCATGACCACTTGGTTGGTTGCGTCTGGCTGAAGACGTTAAACTTAGCACCAGCGAGGAGGCAACCCTTGCATTTTATTTGTTATTTTTTGTTTTCTTTACTTTATTTTTATTTTATTGTGTTATTTATTTGTTTATTAGTTTGCATGTTATTTTTGTATGTAGCACGACCCACACAACTTGCGTAATCAAATTCTGACAAGCAAGAGCCTGATTAACTCCATGCACGGTAGAGTTGTTACTCACTCTTGTTTCTTATATTTATCTTACATTGAGGACAATGCATGTTTTAAATTTGGGGGTGTGTGCATGTAGTGATAGTTTCTGTCATTTAAAAAAATAATAAATTTTTGTTTTTTTTTTATTTTAGTCCTAGATCGTAAAACATAATTATAATGATGAATTATGTTTGCTTTAGATGAAATCTTAGAAATGATAATTTCCCAATTCACTTTTATCTGATGTCTTGAGTATGTGATCTAGGTTAGACTCGTAAGCATTTAACAATAGGTTTTTAGCAGTAAGAACCTAGGTAGTTTGCAAAGTGATTAGTTGAAGAAATTATTTGCTGATGAATGGTCATTTGCTTAGATGTCTATCTCGATTTTCTAGTGTTATGATGTATGGTATGGTTAAAAACAACAGCAAAAATTGATTGAAAAAGAAAAAAAATGCAAAAGAAAAAAATTGAAAAATTGAAAAAATAAAAAAGTAAAACGACATAACCAATAAACGTGAAGCTACCCATGAGTGAGTTTTAGGACCATCATGAGGAGAAATTCTACCTTAAAGGTTAGATGTCTTGAAAAAAATAAAAAAAATAAAAAAAATATCATATTGAGCAAAGAAAGACAATTATAGAGTACTTTTGAGATATCTAGGTTGGTTTGACAAATCAGATCTCAATTTTTTAGACGAAATCATTGAGTTGGCATACTTAGGAGTCGAGCTGTGAATGAACCTTTACACACACACACACTCAGTTTAGTCTGGCTTAGATGATTTATTCAAGAACTTGGATTTTAGTTGCATTGATTACTTTGAAAGTTCCATGATTTCATTGATAGGCATTATTTAAGGACAATATTATGGGTAACTATCAGGACTATTTTTTTTTGCTTTATATTTTTTCATGTTTATGAATGACGTTTGTGGGTGTCGTCGCTGTAAACCCTTATGAGACTATAACTCATTCATTAGGGCTGCCTAGGGGTTTAAAGGCTTGTTGTATACACTAAATGCAATCGTGATACCTACGAAAGTGGTTTAGTTAATTTAGTCATTTTTATTTATTTAGTTTTTATTTAGTTCTTTTGCTCGGGACTAGCAAAATCTTAAGTTTGTGGGTGTTTGACAAGTGCGATTTATACCCACTTATTCATGCATTCTTAGCTTCCTATTTTGTTAGATTCAATATCATTTAATGTATTTTGTAGCTTGTTTTATGTTTCATTAGTAGGAAGCACTAGGACATGGATCTTGGAGCAATTGTACTTGTTTGGGACCTTACGGATACATCGGAAGCACACGGGGAAGGCTGGAGCGAAGCAAATTAGCACACCAAAAAAGTGTCTAGCATCGCGACGCCTCTTTAGATTTTCGCCATAGTAAATTCCCGAGGATTGCGCACCGCGACCCCAATTCCGGCATCGTGATGCTGCGACAGACTCCCATAATCTTCAGAAATTAGGGTTCTACATGCACAATGACTCCATGACTTTCCTATAAATATAGAGGCTTGTCCAAAACCCTAAAGGAGACTAATACACAACTCAAGACTCAAAACACATATTTTTAGAGAGATCCAAAGAGAAAGATTGAAGAGCGACAGTAGGAGACGAAGGCGGTGACGTCTGAAGACGAAGAAATTCGATTCGGGTTTATTCTTCTAGTTTCTTTCTTTAAACTCTAATGATTTCTATTAGATTCATGACCATGCTTTCATTGTTTTATTATTTATTCATGAACTAACTCTATTATTTTAGAGGATGATATAGCCAATGCCTGAACCAATGTATTGTTTGTCAATTTGAGTTTTATAATGTTATAATTCAGTTTATTTATATTCTCTTATGTTTAATGCTTCTTGTTTGTTGGCCTCAAATTGAGATAATGCATGTTTAAAATCTATCGCTCGGGAGAGAGGGATTTTGAATAGGATCTAGAGAATATAACTTAGGATATTTGTAGAGTTTGAGAGAATCTATAATCTCTTCGAAGTCGTTAACAAATAATCACAAAACATAATGAGTTATTAATTATTAGATTTGTATAGGGATATCGAAGTCGGTAATTAATAATCTTTTCATTATTTCTCCCGAAAGGGAGTGGAATACTTTAGGATTCATGAATTATAAACAATGCAACTCAATAAGGATTGATTGGCATAACAAATACATATGGATAACTAGGTGAAATCGGACTCTATAATCTCTCTCTTCTTGGATTATCTTTATCAACGTTTCACTATCTTGTTTATTTAGTTTTTAATATAAATTTAGTTGCTTTCTAAATAAAGTTAGGTTTACGAATTATAGTACTTAGTGTGAGTTGAATACAATCCCTGTGGGTTCGACACTCTTTCACTTATCTTTACTAAAACTTGACACCGTACACTTGCGGTACGATATAAAATATTGCAACAACTACTCTGACTGTTGTAAGTCAAACCACAGGAGAAAATATCTCATTGATTTCAATTCCTTCTTTATGATCATATCCTTTTACCATCAATCGTGCACAATACCGTTGCAATTGATCATTGCTATCTCGTTTGATATTTTAGTTCATCAATGGCTTTTCTTCCACGTGGTAACAGTACTTGATCTCATGCATTTTTTTTGTGCGAAGCTTCTATTTCTTCTTGTATTGCTGTCATCCACAAAGATGTATTTACGCCATTTGTAGCTTCATGGAAAGTTGATAGCTCTCCATCCTCTGTTAGAAAACAGTATGCAATGTTACTCTCTGTAACATACTCTGATTGCCAACCTGGAGGTCTTCTCTCTCGAGTTGATCGAAAAACTTCAGAAGCTTTAAACTATATTGGTTATTTTACCTCGTGCTCCGGTGCTGCTTCAGAAGGATCTTGTTCTGGATTATTTTCCACCAGTACTGTTGTAGTCTCTGTACTTTCTTTTGAAGTGCTATCATTTCCTTATTGCTACGGTTGATCTTATGCAAATATCACATCCCTACTGATGATGATCTTGTGGGTAGTGGGATCCCACAAGCGATATACATTAAGTCCATCAGCATAACCCAAGAAAATATATTTTCTAGATTTTGGATCTATTTTTGTTCTTTCTTGAGCGTTGTACATCACGTATAAAAGACAACCAAAAATGTGAATATATGAGTAATCAGCTGGTTTTCCGCTCCATATCTCCATCGATGTCTTCAAATCATTTACTGTTGATGAAGATCTATTTACAACAAAGCATGTTGTATGAACTGCTTCTGCCCAAAAGTACTTTGGTAGATTAACTGTTATAAGCATAGCTCTTACTCTTTCAAGTAATGTTCTATTCATCTTTTCTGCTACACCATTTTATTAAGGAGTGTATGGTGTAGTCGTTTTCCTTTTGATGCATTCTTCCTGACAATATGCATCAAAATTCTTGCTGCAATATTCTCCTTCATTATCTGTTCTTAAACACTTGAATCTATTTCCAGTTTCTACTTCAATTTGTGCTTTGAAATTTTTGAAAACTGACATCACATTTGATTTTTTTTTTGTTAGAGTATACCCAACATCTTCTAGAAAAGTTGTCAATAAATGATACAAAATCTTTTACTTTCCCCAGAGATTGAACCGATGTTTCTCAAACATCAAAGTGAATCAATTCTAAAATGGTTTTACTCCGAGCACTTGACTTGCTGAATTTTAATATGTTTTACTTACTTATAACACAATGCTCATAAAATTGTAGACTAATCACTTTCAATCTTGGGAATAGCTTTTGATTGATGATATTTTTCATTCCTTGTTCTGACATGTGGAATAGTTTATGATGACACAACATAAAAGCTTCCTCTCTAGAATCCAGTGATGACACCGATGCAGTTGCTTCCTGGATTGAGTTTCCCAAGAGCATATACAAGTTTTTTTAGATCTTTTTCAGCTTTCAAGACTGTAAGTGCTACTTTCATCATCTTCTCGTTTTCAACAACGGTATTGTATCTAAGGTCATCTAACTGTCCAATTGACAGAATAATTTTCTTCATTCCCATAATATGTCGAACCTCTTATACAATGTATATAATACCATCGTACATCTTTATTTTAATGGCTCCAATTTTCAAGGCATGATCATTGCCTAGAAAAAACCGATCCTCCAGAGACAGGTTCATAATGCCATAACCATTCTTTCTTATAGGTCATATGCCATGTTGCTGCAGAATCAACCAGCCATACATCACTTAGTTGTTTTTTGACATCATTGGATACTATTACTCTTTCACTGTAAAGTCTGTCACCTTCTTCAGAAGTACTTGCTGTTGGACAATTATGACCCATAGCGTCACTATTTGTACAGATCATGGTGTTGTTGTACAAATTAACTATGTGACAAAGGAGATTGCTCTCTTATCATTTGTGATTAGATCACCAAGATGTATAAATGATAGGAGGTCTTTATGATTTGTTCCTGGATTGAGAATGATATGAGACAATATCAGTCCACGAAGGATAAATCATTAAATATCCATAGTCAGAGTATTATCGAGATTGGACATCGATAATGTGTAAAAGACTAGTATTACACTTGTGCGCGTTGTGAGGGCATAACAGAATAGTTCTCATATATTTGGGTATAGGATACTCATGCAAGTGTAATAGGAGGTTGTGTTTTACCGATGGTAAGGGAAACAGCTTCGCTCTGGATAGACCCCCTCGGAATTCCATTGGTAGTATGACTATGTGTCTATGGAAGTCCGAAATCAGGGTAGGTGTATTTGGTCTTAACATGAGACTTGCACCGCTAATACTTGCGACAATCAATATATTTTGGTTTTGGTCGTCCAAGGCTTTAACAAGTTCTGTGTACGCCTCTGCTGGGTATATTGAGAATTGTAGTGTGTTGGGTGTGATGTCAAGATGGAAGTATCACTCCAGTCATATGGAGATGATGATCGCGTAGGGATACAGAACTGGTTCTCTAAAGGGTTTCAACCATCGGGATAATATGACTTGGTCATGATTATTCGATAATAAAGAGACTAGTTGCTCGTGATCCGATATATGCTTCGTACGAGGCAGACACTGTACCAGCCCCAGGCCATGCATGTGATCATCCGTTACTGGATCGAAATACGCAATACTACGTATACTACGCCTGATATAGATCGCTTATTCCTGTAAGCATGTTTCTGGAGAATTGGGTAGGCATGGCGCTTTGCTAGAAGCCAACCTTGTCTTGTAAATCGGTAAAAGCGTAGTACTAGGTACTTACGTGTTCGGATAGTCCGATGATCGTATTTACTACCAACATATCCGGGGATCTCATGGGTCGCTTCCCGAAGATTCATCGATGATGTATGACTCGCACTTTATTAATCTGGGATTAATTAGTTGACAGAGAAAATTAATCTGGGATTAATTGCGGAGATATTTTATCTGGGATAAAATATCAATTTAAAGAGAGATAACGATTAATTTGGAATTAATCGATTAAATAATATATTCGATATATTATACGAAATTGGATTTCGACGCGGAATTAAAATTAGATTTTAATTTGGGCGAACGAGTTAATTTAGAATTAATTCGTTAGCGACGTGAATAGTGATTTTGCTAGGCATAATCATTTAATTACGTCGCAACGGAAAATTCGTTAATTTGGAATTAGCGAACCCGAGTCCGGGATTGTTTGTGAGCGCATTCGCATTTCGAATTCGAGTGCGGCACGCAAGTCACATCAAGCGTCAAATCGCTAGTCGCATCAAGCGTCAAATCATTAGTCACTTTGAGTGATGTGACTACTTGTCACTTGATTGATTGAATGATGTGACTTGATGGAGGTGGTTGGCAAAACTTTAATGCCATTTGATTTTTGGAAAAAGAAAATGGTAAATCAATTTTAGAAATTGAAAAGTGTATTTGATACACCTTTTCTCACAAACCAACACTAACTCTCTCACTCTCCTCTCTTCACCTCCTCTCACGCCCATTTTGGGCATTTCTTCTTCTGTTTGTTTCTGGGCAAAAACCGAGAATGAAGGGAAGTAAAGTGTGATGTTTTTGTGGCAAAAACATCAAGAGCTAGCACTCAAAGAGACATGCGAAGGTGATAGGGAAACCACCCGTGAGCATGGGATCATTTAACAAAGCTTGGAGCTTGATTGAGGACCTTACATGGCCGATTCTTGGAGGAAATGAGCAGCTCACTGCCGAGACTTGGAGGAGGCAGAAAGTTGATTTTTGTTGTCCACCGCATCGCTCAACCGCTCGATGTAAGTATTCCGCAACTTTATTCGATTGTATTCGCACATGTTTTATGCTTATTATTCGATCCTCGGGACCGTAGAACTCCAACAATGGTATCAGAGCGGAGTAAAAGCATGAAATTTGATTTAGGGCTTAAAATTGGGTAAATTGTATTTGAGCATGATTTAATGAAATTGGATGAATTATTATGCTTAAATGTGTTTTAATTGAAGATTGATTGGATCAATTTCAAGAAATATTGTTTGGAACAATTTTGCCCAAATTTTATGGCTTGGCCGAAAATGATGAGTGCCCTAAATGTCTTGGTTTTTTTTTTATTTTGATTCATTGGATGACTTGGAATCAATTGGGAATGATGATTTGATGTTGAATTGGATTCAATTGGATTGGATTTAAAATTGGACATTAAAATCCCTATATTGCCGAGACTTATAGAAGCATGTTTGGGTTTGATTTTTTGTTAAATTGTGTTGGACACTATTTGATGTTAAAGAGCATGATTAGTTGTGTAAATTGATGATTTGGAAATGTTGATTTATGTGATTATTTATGCTATACACTTTAGATTAATTAAATTGTAAAATTGGATTTTTGTAATTTAGTTAATTGGGCCTATTTTGGAAATTGGGCTTGAATTGTTGTAAATGGGCTAATTGGGCTTGGTTGTACCAAGTAAGGTTTGTTAGGTTTAGGCTAAATTGGTTGAATCCAATTGGGCCCAAAACCGCTTCCATGAAGCCCAAATGCGACTAATGGACCTTCAATTATTTAATTGGGCCTAACGCCTAAATTGATTTCTAGGCTTATGGGGTTACTCCTTGATTGGGCTTTGGTTATTGGGTTTGACCCAAGTTGACCAAAAGCCCACGCCTTAAAGAAAGAAATAATTAAAAGCCCATTGGACTTTAATTAAATTAACGTTGGACGTTAATCGGGCTTTGAGACCCGTAACGATTAAATTTGGAATTTAAGTCGTAAAGGTTTATTAATAAAGTGTAGTATTTAATTTGGAATTAAATAGCGAATTAGTGTTAAATACAAATTAAATTGGATTTAATGTTGTAGATTAATTTAATTCAAGAATTCGTACTTTGAGTACTGATTCACAAAACGAGTTTGACTCGCGCAAAATCAAATTGTTGTTTGAACATTGGATGGTCATTAATTATCAGATTAATTAATTTGATTAGATTTATTGATAACATGCTTGTGTGAATACATGGTTGCGATGCATGAATATGTATATCGGATGAATATTAGATGGGTGGGGCAATTTTGGAAATTGTTGTAATAAATTTAGAATTTATTAATTGGACCTGCGTGTCCAGCCTATTACCTCATTTCTCATTGTATTTCTCTTCTCACCTATTCCCCTCAATGTAAATGAGGTTTCTTAGAAGTGTAGTGTAGGGGTAGAAGCAAATACTTGTGCTAGCGGAGAGAGGAAAATGAGAGATTTGATCTAGGATCAATGTGTTAAGTATCCATCTGCATATCATTATTACTTAATTATACGCGCTTTATTATGTGTTTAGAATGCATGTTTAAGGGTGTATGATGATGAGACCTTAACAAAGATAATAAATTGGTTGCCAATTTGCACGCGAAAAACCCTTACAAAATATTAAGCGTTTTTCCTTCCATTGAGTGATTCTTACTCAAGATCTAAGACTGGCATTGGCTTGTTGGCCAAAGTCAAGGCCTTTGTCCGTCGAAGATGTGTTTGAATCAGGAGAGCTTTGTTCCATATCGGTGTCTTGTCCAAGTTGTGGTTTGTTGGCCAAAGTCAAGACCACTTCTTGTCCATCAACATTGATTACGAAGCTTTCCATGGTCAATGGGTTCCGCTTAACTGGGATCACTAAGTTTGTTATGCCAAAGCCAAGGCTTAGTTGATTCAGAGGAAAAAGGTTTGGTAATATATTGGATATATTGGCATATATAAGATATATGTTTCGGACTTGGATGTCCCCCTACTGGATCTAGGAATTTGATGGGATCCAATTGATCTTAGAGATCTACCTAGTTAATTATCATACAATTTGTTGGCCAAAGTCAAGATTGTGTGATATTTAACGGGATCCTAGCCCACTAGGAAATACGGTTTCCCGAGTACTCGACAGAGGGTTAGAGGCTCGCCGAAAACTAGTGGGAGGCAAGAATTGAATTTGCAATATTCGTTTAATTACTTGCCGTACGCGCTCAATCAAAAAAATTTCATTCGTCAAATAAATTAAATGTTAGTTGGACTAATATTTAAATTGTTGTTTTAATTAACAGTTGGACTGTATTCAAACAATTAAATTATAGTTGATTAAAATAGTTGGACTATAGTAATCATTATAATAAATAGTACCAAAATCATTGATTGAATAGTTGGACTATTAGAATCAAGATATAATTGAAATATTGAAATTTAAAACATAATCCTAGGGAAAATGTATTTAAATGGTTTAATTTTCAAATTGGGGATAAATTCAGGATGGTCCTGGAAACTAATAAGTTACTTTATTTGATAAAATAACATATTATGCCTAAGCCCGGAGTTAAGCAAATAGTAGAGCATAATCTTTGGAAGATTCATGTGATGATAACTTTAGTGCTTAATCCATTAAGCTTGCCAAATAGACTCCTTAATATCTTAATCAGAACTAAGGATTAGATCCTTAAAGTTGATACATGGAAATTGAAGGATCTTTATAGGTCTTACAAGACTAAGTTGCAATACTTAACTCTTGGAGAGTTAATGACTGTTCTCAAGGAGACAAAGTCAAAGTTTGCAATAGGGAAAGTAGCGCAAGGCGCACCTTACTTCGATATTCTAGAAACCCGAGGCTTGGCCAAAGGCTTCTGGAATGTGGAAAAAGGGCAAAGACAAAATCATTATAATCTTCTGGGAAGATAAAGGACATATCCCAAAATATCTGCCTAAATTGTGCCAAACGGGATCGTGACTGCTGTTTGGACAAAGCAGACATGAAGGAATTGAGGACGGGGCAAGGCTCTAACTTCAAATATGTTTGTCATAAATATGTTCACTACTAGTATTAAAATTGGATTTGAATACTTAGTGTGGTATATAAATATGTACTGGTATTCAGAATCTGCTATGAGCAGGATACTGATTTCAGTTGAGATTTATCTGCGAGTCAAAAATGGGACGAAAGTCGTTGTTTTAACCATAGATACCTAAGTCTATGAACTACCCTTCGGGTGTGTACTTGAATTAGGAACTGTTATAATGTAACTAGTTTAACTAGAAACATTATCTTTATATCAGTGTTTAATCCGTTGCGGATTGACAATTATTCTAGAACACTAAAGTGTTAATTATATAAAGATGATATTGAGATAAACACATTAGATGTGAATAACAGAATTTATATTTTGAATATAAATAAATCTCAAACATATAACATGACAAACAAATAGCTCAAACTGATTTGATCAGAAGAAACTTAATGTTGCATTGTTGTCTGGGACACAATTAAACAAGAATCGTATATCCACACTTTTGAAGAGTGGGTACCAGGACTGATTTGATTCTATTCAAATAAAGTCTACGAATCTAGTTTATTAGGCATAATGCCTATAACACCTTTACTTGATAAAAGTGTAAATGCCACCGATCTGTAAGCCCTAGTTCATAGTGAAGCAAGTGGGCCCATGTCTAGCTAGGCTAGAGGTGGATATGAATATTTCGTGACTTGTACGGATGTGGCATCGCGTTATGGTTATGTGTCTCTTTTGAAACATAAATCGGAAACTTTTAAAATTTCGACACGAAATAAACAAACAGATTGTCTAAAGTATTAAATCGTCACGGTTATACCATGATGAAAATACTTAAGCAATAAGTTTCTCAAATACTTGAAAGAGTATAGTATTCTTTCAAATGAGGACTCCTCCCAGAACACGTCAATCTGAGGGTGTGTCCGAACAGAGTAACCGAATTTTGTTGGACATGATAAGGTTAATCATGAGCCGCTCTGAGCTACAATTTCCTTCAACGGATACGCATAAACAGTGCAGAACTTATTTTGAATAAGGTTCCATAAAATCTGTTTGACAGAATTTCATATTAGATATGAACAGGAAAGAAACCGGGTTTCTCATTCCTGAAAATTGGGAATGCTGGGCATATGTTTGGATGATACCAAACTAAAACTCAAATCGGATAAGTGCCAATTGTAGGTTATCCTAGGGATACCAAAGTATAGTACTTATACAACTCACAAGAGAACAATTTAATTGTTGCTCGCCATGCGTTTTTCCTAAGAGGAATACCTATATGCAGTGGTAAGTGGGAGGAAAGTAAAACTCGATGAAAATCGGAGTAATACTATTCCAGGCACCGATTCCTAATGGAACACAAATAGTTCATCTAGGATGAAACTACACCATAATATTCGAATACACAAGAACCACGTTAGTCGGAGAGAGTCAGAAAACAACCTATGGTATGGGTTTCTGATCTCACCTCATAAAGATGTTTATCTTTTGAGGAACACCAACTGACTACGTATGAGGAAGTGATACAAGGTATCGACTCCCTAATATGGCAAAGTGTCATGAATTCGAAATGGATTCCATGTATATCAACTTAGTTTGGACACTAGTTGATGTACCGCAAGGCATTGTGCCTATTGGTACTATATAAGTCTTCAAGGAAGACATACATGGAAGGCAACATACCAACGTACTAAGCTGGGCTTGTGGCGAAAAGGTATCGTTATCAACATTATGTTGATTTCGATTCAACCTTTTAACTGTTGCCACGATGAATCCATTTAGATAATGCTTGCTAATGCTGCATGTTTCATTTATGAAATATGACAGCTGAACGGGAAAATCGCTTTCCTGAAAAGGAAACCTTTTGGAGGATGTTTACAACATCCTGTCGGTTTTGTCGAACCAAAACTAGCAAACAAGGTTTGCAGGTTATTCGATCCATGTTTGGATTGAAGCAAGCATTAGGTTCTTGGAATTGTCGTTTTGATGTATTAATCGTAATAGTTTATGATTTAATTCAAAACGAAATGATTCTTGTGTATATAAGAGGGTTGTGGGAGCGCACTGACAGTGGCTGTCCTATAAAAATAATGATAATATATATCATTTCTTGGAAATGATATTCCCATAATACAATCGGTGAAAGCTTGGCTTTCGAGAAAACTCTCCGAGAAATCGTACATTGAAAAATGTACGTGACCTGGTGTCTCATACGCTTTGAGCATATGGATTCACAAACAGGCCAATCCAAGTGATAGTCACTGGATTGATGTTAAGAACATCCATTAGTATCTTAGAGAACTAATGATGTTGTCTTATACCATTGAGAATGAGAACTTGAAGTGACTGGGTTCACTACTGCAAGTTTCGTAACCGATAAAATGACTAAAAGTCACAAACGGTACTATACAGTTTGAATAACGGTACAGTGAGCTGGAAATCATCCAAGTAAGATACTGTTACCGAATAAACAATAAATGCGGGTTATTACTGCAGCTGAGGCAGCAATAAAAGCCATTTGGGTCGATAATAAATCTAATTAGATTAGATATAGTTCTGTTAGCAGCTGAGCTAGGCTGCAGCGCAGGCTAACGAATTAATGGTCTCATCAACGATCCAGATATATACTTCGATATTCATCTGATTCGTTCGGATCATACATCGTGGCGATGTGATGATCGTATAAATCGCATCAGACGATAATCATGCAAATCCGCTGACGAAAACCTTTTCTCAGCAGTTTGAGCCAACCGTACATAGTTCGGGTGTTAGACACTCGAGTGACTGGCTATAGGCCAAGTGGGAGATTGTTGGACAATTATGACCCATAGCGTCACTATTTGTACAGATCATGGTGTTGTTGTACAAATTAACTATGTGACAAAGGAGGTGCTCTCTTATCATTTGTGATTAGATCACCAAGATGTATAAATGATAGGAGGTCCTTATGATTTGTTCCTGGATTGAGAATGATATGAGACAGTATCAGTCCACAAATGATAAATAATTAAATATCCCTAGTCAGAGTATTATCGAGATTGGACATCGATAATGCGTAAAAGACTAGTATTACACTTGTGCGCGTTGTGAGGGCATAACGACATAGTTCTCATATATTTGGGTATAGGATACTCATGCAAGTGTAATATGAGGTTGTGTTTTACCGATAGTACGGGAAACAGCTTCGCTCTGGATAGACCCCCTCGGAATTCCATTGGCAGTATGACTATGTGTCTATGGAAGTCCGAAATAAGGGTAGGTGTATTTGGTCTTAACCTGAGACTTGCACCGCTAATACTTGCGACATTCAATATACTTTGGTTTTGGTCGTCCAGGGCTTTAACAGGTTCTGTGTACGTCTATGCTGGGTATATTGAGAATCGTAGTGTGTTGGGTGTGATGTCAAGACAGAAGTATCACTCCAGTCATATGGAGATGATGATCACGCATGGATACAGAACTGGTTCTCTAAAGGGTTGCAACCATCGGGATAATATGACTTGGTCATGATTATCCGATAATAAAGAGACTAGTTGCTCGTGATCCGATATATGCTTCGTATGGGGCAGACACTGTACCAGCCCTAGGCCTTGCATGTGATCATCCGATACTGGATCAAAATACGCAATACTTCGTATACTACGTCTGATATAGATCGCTTATTCCTGTAAGCATGTTTCTGGAGAATTGGGTAGGCATGACGCTTTGCTAGAAGTCAACTTTGTCTTGTAAATCGGTAAAAGCGTAGTACTAGGTACTTACGTGTTCGGATAGTCCGACGACCGTATTTACTGCCAACATATCCGGGGATCTCATGGGTCGCTTCCCGAAGATTCACCGATGATGTATGACTCGCACTTTATTAATCTGGGATTAATTAGTTGACAGAGAAAATTAATCTGGGATAATCACGGAGATATTTTATCTGGGATTAAATATCAATTTAAAGAGAGATAACGATTAATTTGGAATAATCGATTAAATAATATATTCGATATATATACAAAATTGGATTTCGACGCGGAATTAAAATTAGATTTTAATTTGGGCGAACGAGTTAATTTAGAATTAATTCGTTAGCGACGTGAATAGTGATTTTGCTAGGCATAATCATTTAATTACGTCGCAACGGAAAATTTGTTAATTTGGAATTAGCGAACCCGAGTCCGGGATTGTTTGTGAGCGTATTCGCATTTCGAATTCGAGTGCGGCACGCAAGTCACATCAAGCGTCAAATCGCTAGTCGCATCAAGAGTCAAATCATTAGTCACTTTGAGTGATGTGACTATTTGTCACTTGATTGATTGAATGATGTGACTTGATGGAGGTGGTTGGCAAAACTTTAATGCCATTTGATTTTTGGAAAAAGAAAATGGTAAATCAATTTTAGAAATTGAAAAGTGTATTGATACACCTTTTCTCACAAACCAACACTAACTCTCTCACTCTCCTCTCTTCACCTCCTCTCACGCCCATTTTGGGCATTTCTTCTTCTGTTTGTTTCTGGGCAAAAACCGAGAATGAAGGGAAGTAAAGTGTGATGTTTTTGTGGCAAAAACATCAAGAGCTAGCACTCAAAGAGACATGCGAAGGTGATAGGGAAACCCACCCGTGAGCATGGGATGATTTAACAAAGCTTGGAGCTTGATTGAGGACCTCACATGGCCGATTCTTGGAGGAAAGGAGCAGCTCACTGCCGAGACTTGGAGGAGGCAGAAAGTTGATTTTTGTTGTCCACCGCATCGCTCAACCGCTCGATGTAAGTATTCCGCAACTTTCTTCGATTGTATTCGCACTTGTTTTATGCTTATTATTCGATCCTCGGGACCGTAGAACTCCAACACTTGCAATACATCATTGAGATTTTGTTGGCAACATGAGCTTATTCTGCACTATTATTCAGATTTCAACATCTTCTTGACATGCTCTTTCTTGCCATAATTATAGAATTTAATATTCTTCTTACTTTTTGATTTTGATCTACTATGATTTTGACTCTCACTTGAGCCACATTCCGTTGATTTCCCTCTTTTTATCTACAATGTTTCTGCTTGTTGTGAACTAAATGATATGTCTTCCTTATTTTTACGCCTAGACTCATCTTCTAGAGTAGCAGCTGCAATTTCCTCAAACACTACATTTCCAGTGACAACATTACTTCTCAAGTTGAAGATAAGTTGATCATACGAATCATATAGAATTTGAAGTAGAATCTCCACCTGTTCATTTGTAGATATACTATAATCCAACATAGTGCGTTGGAAAAATGGTGTAATTAAGAAGATCTTGTTGTATAGTGACTTGACCTTGTATAATTTAGTTAGTGCATCCCAAATCTCTTTTGCAGTCCTCTTTGTTGGGGCGGATGTGGATTCCCTAGGGTCGGATCGGAACCCCGCACAACGAAAGTGGTTCTAACCCGTGGATATCAAGCATTGGTCTAATTTTGAATAATTTAATGAAATACTATATTATATTACGAGTGTATATGAAAAAATTGGGGCTGAATTCGAGTCCAGAAACTCAAAAAATGGGGAAAATTAAGATTTAATGCACGCGTACATAGCGCGCACTGCACACTGAAACAATTTTTTATTTCTTCAACTTTTGCCTTCAGCTCTCTGGAAACAGAGAGCTGAATGAATTAGGTTTTTTAACCCTAATTACTTCTAACCTTCCCTAAACACTTTCAAAACACCCAAAATTAATTTTAACATCAAAACCAATATCAATACATGTTATAGAATAAAAATCAAGTTTTTCAAAATATCAAATATTTTTACAAAATATAAATTTATTCTAAATACACAATTGCATATATTTTGAATCTAAAACACAAACCAAATTAGAATCCCACAATGAAGTGACTCTTGAACAATTCTAAGTCACCAAAGATTGTCAAGTGATTCTAGAATGGTAGCCTTAGCTCCAAGCTATTATCTAGAGTTCCAAACTCTAATTTTATGTCTATGTCTAACATAAATATTTTGACCCAATTACAAGCATATTGTGTTTATACTTCCAAAGCATCCTAACACAATTAATTAGCCTACTTTCAACATTATGTATCTAATACATAATTCATCACTATATGTCACACTAATGAAAAACTCACTAATGAAAAACATAACTTTTGGAGAAGATCAAACTTACCTAGCAAGGTTGATTCGAAGATCAAATCTACTTCTCTTTGTTGAAATGTTGTGGAGAAAATCCAAAGTTAGCAAGCTTGACTCCAAGATCTAATCTTGATTCCAATGCTAGCAAGCTTCACTCCAAAATCCAATCTTGATTTCTCATAATTGAAATGAGCTTCTCTAAACACTTCTCTAACTTATGCTAATTTCTGTATTTAGCTTTCTCAAGCTTGATTAAAACCTTTGCTCAAGCTTGCTATTTATAGCAAAACTTAGGCAATTTTTAATTAATAAAAGTTCTAATCAACTTTTATGTGGGCTTAATCTAATTTATCCAAATATGTATAATTAAGTGTGACTAATCATATTTGTCTACCACTTTGATTTAAACCAATTAAATCAAGACAAAGTTTAATTAATGAATTAGTTACATGTCTTCCATTTTGATTTAATGCAATTAAATCAAGCCAAAAACACCTATAATTACAAAATAATAATTACCGTAATATCCTCAAATGGTAGAGATAATTATGAAATTATGACAAAGCCCTTGTGTAAATATTGGATTAATCTAATTAGGTCAAAGTAAATAATCAATGTTATCCAATAACACTTGATTATCTTAGTTGATAATTATAATATCGAATATTATCTTTTATCAAAATTAATCGGCTACCCAAGTGCTAAACAAGTACACTTCATATTGGGACTCTCTAAGTTCAGACACGTTCGTCATATAAGCCTAGCTAATATGTACGCAATTCGGCCACCTCCGAATTCGCGAAGAACACGAACGACCTTTCTAAACTATATAAGTCGAGGTCAACATATATGTTTATCAATCCATTCGTCGTAGGCTATCCGAGTTGTGCTTAGGAAACATATAATACACCGTCAAGTTTTTGAAGTGCACATCTCATGTCGACATGTCCACGATTCTTTACAACTAATACGGTACACCCTAGGTGATCGGCTTTGGCCAAAAATTTTAAGAATCTTGACTTACTCACAGGGATACCTAAAGCCTTTATGATACATATATGGGCCGGTGAATCCTATCTTGAATTGCACTTGATTAATGAGTGCATTGGTCTACACCTAACGAACATCTAGAGGCCAGATCATGAAAGGTTTCTGACATACAAGGCATCAAAGTGTGGAGGATCTCACACAAAATCAATGTTATCATATAGTCAAAGGATTACATATGCTACTCGACTCGAGGATATTCCTATTGCTGGTGGTGTGTACTTCTTGTTAGTCTCCAAGACATGCAACAAGATCACTAAGAATGATTAAAGTGTGAATAATCAAAGAGAGTTGCGGAAATACTCACAATGCTTGGATGAGATTTCAAGACTTTTTCCATGTATTTGATGCTTCCAAGCCTTCTTTAAGTGTTCTAAACTCATGGGTGAGTCTCCCTATCACCTTGTTTGACTCCTTAATGTGCTGGCATTGTTGAATTTTGCAACAAAATTCAAGAAGCAATGAACCAAGTTCACGCCCAAATGGAAGAGAGAAGGAGATGAATAGTGTTTTGCTTTTTGATTTCTAAAATCAATTACCAAAAAACCAATCCAAAAAGTTGTATATACTTTTCAAAAAGTAAAGTCAAAAGTGTGTTGTGTAAGATTCAATAAATGCTTCCAACTGCCACCATCAATCTTGTGTAGACATTTGATGTAAGTTGGTGGGCCCCACTTAAATTCAAAATTCAAGTGGGCTTACCCAACACACTTCGGGCTCAGTTTCATTTAATCCGATTAAATGAATTTTCCGTCGCAACGTAATTAAATCTAATTTAATTAAATAATAATGCATAGAAAAATTATTACGGATGTCGCTCGCGAATTAATTTCAAATTAATTCGTTCGCTTGAATTAAAATCCAATTTTAATTCCACATTGAAATCTAATTTAAATTAATATATCTGATATATTATTTTAGCCCAATTAAATAAATTAAATAGGAAAATCTAATTTAACAATTAAATTTATTTTACCGATTCATTCCAAATTAATCGCGTTCTCTCTTCTCGACGAATTTAATCCCAGATAAATTCTCGACGCAATTAATCCCAGATTAATTCTTTCTCTTTGGTAATTAATCCCAGATTAATTTATTGCCGTAATTAATCCCAGATTAATTTTCTACTCGAGTCAAATTTCATCGGTGAATCTTTGGGAGGCGACCCAAGAGATCCCTGGATATGTTGGCAGTAAATACGGTCATCGGACTATCTGAATACGTGCGTACCCGGTACCACATTTTTACCGATTTACAAGACATAGTTGACTTCTAGCAAAGCACCGTGCCTACCCAATTCTCCAGAAATATTCTTTAACGAAATATGTAATCTTTGTCAGGAGTAGTATACATAGTATTGCGTATAACAATCCAGTATCAGATGTCACATGCTAGACCTGAGGCTGGAATTGTGTCTGCCCCGTACGAAGCATATATCGGATCACAAGCAACTAGTCTATTTAATCGGATAATCATGACCTTGTCATATTATCCCGATAGCTGCAGCATTTAAGAGAGTACCAGTTCTGTATCCTTGCGTGATCATCATCTCCATATGACTGAAGTGATACTTCCATCTTGACATCACACCCAATACACTACGATTCTCAGTATACCCAGAAGAGGCGTACACAGAACCTGTTAAAGCCCCGGATGACCAAAACTAAAGTATACTGATTGTCGCAAGTATTAGCGATGCAAGTCTCAGGTCAAGACCAAATACACCTACCCTGATATGGATTCCCATAGACACATAGTCACACTACCAATGGGATTCCGAGGGGTCTATCCAGAGCGAAGCTGTTTCCGTACCATCGGTAAACACATCCTTCTATTACACTTGCATAAGTATCCAATACTTAAACATATGAGAACTATGTCGTTTTGCTTCCATAACACGCACAAGTGTAATACTAGCCTATTCCGTATTATCGATGTCCAGTCTCGATAATACTACGACTAGGGATATTTAATGATTAAACCTTAGTGGATTAATACTGTCTCATATCTTATTAATCTGGTACTAATCATATGGACTTCTATCATTTATATATCTTGGTAATCCAATTACAAATGATAAAAGATAAATTTCCTTTGTCACACAGTTAATTTACACAACAACACCATGTTCTGTACAAATAGTGATGTTATGGGTCATAAGTGTCCAACAATCTCCCACTTGGCCTATAGTCAATCACTCAAGTGTCCTACACCTGAACTATGTACGGGTCGCTCAAACTTCTACTGAGTAACATCTTTCGTCAGTGGATTTGCAAGGTTATCATCTGATGCGATTTATTCGATCATCACATCGCCACGATGTATGATCCGAACGAATCAGATGAATTAGTCGAAGTACATACTTGGATCATTGATGAGACCGTGGTTCCTTAGCCTGTACTGTAGCCTAGCTCAGCTTCTAACAGAACTACTCCTAATCTAATTAGGAATTTTATAGATCCAAAATTGCTTCTTTTGCTGCCTCAACTGCAGCAATATTCCGTTTTTGTTGTTTATTCGGCAATAGTATCTTGCTTGGAAGATTTTCCAGCTCACTGTTCCGTTATTCAAACTATATAGTACCCTTATTACGACCTATAGTCATTTTTGTCGATTAGGAAACTTGCAACGGTGAAACCAGTCACTTCAAGTTCTCCTTCTCCATAGCTTAAGAAAGCATCCTTAGTTCATCTAAGATACTTAAGGATGTTCTTAACATCAATCCAGTGACCATCACCTGGATCGGCCCGTTTGTGACTCTAAATGCTCAAAGCATATGAGACATCATGTCACGTACATTTCAAAATATACGAGTTCTCGGAGAGTGCCAACAACTTTTAGATCTATCCCAGTCGATTCTTATTCCTAGAATAAAGGTTTCATCTCCCAAGTATTTCATGGAGAATTTTAATGAAAGCCAAGCCTTCACCGATTGTTTTATGGGAATGTCATTTCCAAGAAATGATATGTCATTATTATATAGGACAATCATTGTCAGTGCGCTCCCACTAACCTTCTTATATACACAAGAATTATCTTCGTTTTTAATTAAATCATATACCATTATGATCTTATCAAAACGTTAGTTCCAAGAATGCAATGCTTGCTAAAATCCATAAATGGATTGAATTAACTTGCAAACCTTGTTTGCTTGTTTTGGTACAACAAAACCGTTAGGATGTTTATAAAAATCCTCCAAAAGGTTTCCATTGAAGGAAAACGGTTTTGATGTTCAGCTATCAAATTTCATAAATGAAACATGCAGCATTAGGAAGCATAATCCGAATGGATTTAATCATGGCAACGAATAAAAGGTTTCGTCGTAATCGACACAATGTTGATAACGATAAATTTTCGCTACAAGCCTAGCTTTGTACGTTTGTATGTTACCATCCATGTTTGTCTTCATTGAAGACTCATTTAGTACCAATAGGCACAATGCCTTCATGTACATCAACTAGTGTCTAAACTTGGTTGATATATATGGAATCCATTTCGGACTTCATGGCACTTTGCTATAATAAGGAGTCGATACCTTGTATCACTTCCTTATACGTAGCCGGTTAGTCGTCCTCAATAAGATTGACATCTTCATGAGGTGAGATCAGTAACTCATACCTCCCAGGTTGTTTTCTGACTCTCTCCGACTTTCGCGGTTCTTGTGTATTCGAAGATTATTGGTATAGTTTCATCCCTGATGAACTGTTGGTGTTCCGTGAGAATTCGATGCCTGGAACAGTATTACTCTAATTTCCATCAAGTTTTACTTTCCTCCTACTTACCACTGCATATAGGAATTTTCTTGGGAAAACCGCATATAGAGCAACAATTACATTGTTCTATTGTGAGTTGTATAAGTACTATACTTTAGTTTCCCTAGGACAACCTACAAATAGGCACTTATCCGATTTGGGTTATAGTTTGGTATCATCCAAACGTATGCCCAGCATACCCAAATCTTCAGGAATGAGAAACCTAATTTCTTTCCTGTTCATATCTAATATGAAGTCTGTCTAACAGATTTTTATGGAACCTTATTCAAAATAAATATTGCACTGTTTAATGTGTATCCTCAGAAGGAAATTGGTAGCTCAGAGTGACTTATCATTAACCTTACTATGTCCAACAAAGTTCGGTTTCTCTGTTCGAACACACCGTCAAATTGAGGTGTTCCGTGAGGAGTCCACTATGAAAGAATATCATACTCTTTCAAATAGTTGAGAAACTTATTGCTTAAGTATTTCCGTCACAGTCCAATCGTGATGTTTTAATACTCTTGCCGGTCTATTTTTATACTTCGTGTCGAAACTCTTTGAATTTATCAAAAGTTTCCGATTTATGTTTCACAAGAAACACATAACCATAACGTGATGCCACATTCGTAAAGGTTACGAAGTATTCATATCCACCTCTAGCCTAGCTAGACATGGGCCCACTTACGTCACTATGAACGAGGGCTAACAGATCGGTGGCACTTACACTTTTACCAAGTAAAAGGTATTTTAGGCACTTTGCCCAATAAACTATATTCGTAGACATCATTTATATTAGAATCAAATTCGTCCTAGTATCCACACTTCGAAAGTGTTGATACACGAGTCCTGTTAATGTGTCCCAAACAATAATGCCACAAATAAGTCTCATCTGATTAATTCAGTTTGAGCTATTTGTTTGTCATGGTATATGTATGAGATTAATTTATATTCTAAATATAAATACTGTTATTCACATCTAATGTGTTTATCTCGATATCATCTTTATAAACAAAACACTTTGTGTTCTAGAATATAAAGGTATACTCGCAACGAGTTATACTAGATATAGAGATAATATTTCTAGTCAAACTAGGTATATTATAACAGTTTCCTAATTTAAGTACATGCCCCAAGAGCAGTTCCAAAACTTAGGTTTCTACGGTTAAAAACAGCGACTCTCGTCCCATTTCCGACTCACAAGTATATCTCATATGAAGTCAGTTCCTGCTAATCAGCACATTCTGCACATCAGTACATATTTATGTACCACATCTAGTATCAAAAATCCAATTTTGAAAGTAATAGTGAACATGTTTATGACAAACATACTTGAAGCCGGAGCCTTGCCCCGCCTTCACTTCCTTCATGTATGCCTTGTCCATATGGCAGTCACGCTTCAGTGACCCCATTTTCCATATTTTAGGCAGACATCTTGGGATATGTCCTTTGTCTTCCTTGAAGACTGTGACGATTTTGGCTTTGCCCATTTTAGAAGCTCTGGCTCCGTCTCCTAGAGCATAGCCATCAACTCTCTAAGAGTTTTCTCTTGGTTCATAATGAACCTGCCCAGCTTTCGGGTAGAGACTATAAAATCAAATCCTTGGTAGTCTCGGCCACGTAGGTAATGCCCAGCTAACCTAGCTGATCGATGTCAGCAACCATCTGCGACACCTAGTGCTCGACAGATGTACCCTCTAACATACGCGAGCGAAAGATCTTCTTTTGCAATTCATACTTCTAAGATCTAAGGTTAGATCTATGAAGATCTTTAATTTCATCATCATGGTACAAGGATCTAATCCTTAATTCTGACGACGGAATTAAAGAGTCATTGTGGTAAGCATAACGGATTGAGCACTAAAGTTATCATCACCATGAGTCTTCCAAAACTCATGCTCCACTTTTTGCTCAACTCCGCACTCAGGCCCGAGATGTCACTCTTATCAAATAGAATAACTTCTCAGTTCTTAGAACTATCATGAGGTCATATTCCCAATCTGAAAATTGAAGCCGTGTAAAGACATTTTCACCCAGGATTATGTTTTAAACGCTAATCTTTCAGTTATCTTGATTCCAATAGTCCAACTATCTAATCAACGATTTTGGATACAATCGAATATAATGATTACTATAGTCTAACTACATAATCAACTATAATTGATTGGTTACATTCAAATGTATTGATTACTATAATCCAATTATATAACCAACTACAAATGAAGTAGTTTGAATACAGTCTAACTGTTAAAATAAAACAACAATTAAATATTTAAATAATGACGAAAAATGAAATGAGCGCGTATTGGCAAGTATCTAAACGAAATTGCAAATTTAATACTTGCCTCCCACTATTTTTCGGTGAGCCTCTAACCCTCTGTAGAGTACTCGGGAAACCTAGTTTCCTAGTGGGCTAGGATCCCGTTAAATAACACACAACCTTGACTTTGGCCAACAAATTGTATGATACTTAACTAGGTAGATCTTCTAAGATCAATTGGATCTGATCCAATTCCTAGATCCAGTAGGTGGAAATCCAAGTCCAAAACATATATCCAATATATGCCAATATATCCAATATATTCCCTAACCTTTTTCCTCTGAATCAACTAAGCATTGGCTTTGGCACAACAAGCTTAATGATTCCAGTTAAGCGGGACCCATTGACTTTGGAAAGCTTCGTAATAGATGTCGATGGAGAAGAAGTGATCTTGACTTTGGCCAACAAATCACAACTTGGACAAGACATGCGATATGGAATAAAGCCTTCATGATTCAAACACATCCGCGATGGACAAAGGTCTTGACTTTGGCCAACAAACCAGTGTCAATCTTGGATCTTGAGAATGGAAGGAAAACGATTAATATTTGTTGAGGTTTTTCGCGTAATTGGCAACCAATTAATTATCTTTGATTAGGTCTCATCATACACCCTTAAGCATTCATTCTAAAAGCATAATAAGGCGCGGTAAATAAATTAATAATGATATGCGGATGGATATCTCACAAATTGTTCCTAGAACAAATCACTCAATTTCCTCTCCCCGGCTAGCACTATTCATACTTCTACCCAATTACATAATACTTCTAAAGAAACCTCATTTGTATTGAGGGGAATTGGTCAGAAGAGAAATACAATGAGAAAATAGGTAATGGGCTGGACACGCAGGTCCAATTAAATAAATTCTAAATTTATTACAATAATTTCCAAAATTGCCATCACCCATCTAATATCCATCTGATATACATTATTCATACATACATCCAAGTATTCACACATAGCATGTTATCAATCAATCTAATCCAATTAATTAATCTTTAATTAATGACCATCCAATATTCAAACAACGATTTGATTTGCGCGAGTCCAACTCGTATAAGAATAAGTACTCAAAGTACGTATTCTTGAATTATATCGAACTACAATTTTAAATCTAATTTTAAATTATATTCAATACTAATTCATATTTAATTCCAAATTAAATTATTACACTTTTAATTGTGCCTTTTAGACTTGGATTCCAAATCCAATCTTTATAGGTCTCAAAGGCCCAATTAGTATCTGATACTATTCAATTAAAGTCCAATGGGCTTTTAATTAATTCTTAAGGCATGGACTTTGGCAATTATGGGTCAAACCTGTCAAGACCCAATTAGGAATCACCCTATGCCAAAATCAATTTAGGCCCATTAAAATTTTTAAAGGCCCAATTATCATATTTGGACTCTATGGAAATGGTTTTAGGTCCAATTGGATCCAACCAATTGTCCTAAACCAAACTTGGCCCAACCAAGTCCATTAAGCCCAATTACAATAATTAAATTAATACAACATTCCAAATAACATATTAATTCAATTAAAGTGCAATTATCATAATTAATTAATTAACCTAATGTTTCCAAAACATTAATTTAATCTAATTAATCATGCCTAATTCCCACATTCATGTCCAACACAAAATGGGGCAAAATCAATTCTACAACATGTTATAGGGTTCACGGCAATGGCATATAAAATATCATGCAATTTGATTTCAATCTAATTAAATCAACTTTTAACATACATCTCATGCCAACAACACATCCAATATGTTAAATTTCAAAAATTCACCATGAACCTATTCTAGGCTGTGTTCGGCCAAGGCTACAAATTGGGGGAAATTAATCCTATCAATTTTTCACAAAATTAAGGATGAACAAATCCAATTAGACATCATCCAAGCTCAACCAAACAGTCAATTTGAAGAAATTATGTTCTAAACAAAAACCCCCAAATAAAGTCCATAAACCCTAGAATTCCAAATCAAACTTAGGATGGCTCTAGATACCATTGTTAGTCTCCAAGACATGCCACAAGATCACTAAGAATGATTAAAGTGCGAATAATCAAATAGAGTTGCGGAAATACTCACAATGCTTGGATGAGATTTCAAGACTTTTTCCATGTATTTGATGCTTCCAAGCCTTCTTTAAGTGTTCCAAACTCATGGGTGAGTCTCCCTATCACCTTGTTTGACTCCTTAATGTGCTAGCATTGTTGAATTTTGCAACAAAATTCAAGAAGCAATGAACCAAGTTCACGCCCAAATGGAAGAGAGAATGAGATGAATAGTATTTTGCTTTTTGATTTCTAAAATCAATTACCAAAAAACCAATCCAAAAAGTTGTATATACTTTTCAAAAATAAAGTCAAAAGTGTGTTGTGTAAGATTCAATAAATGCTTCCAACTACCACCACCATCAATCTTGTGTAGACATTTGATGTAAGTTGGTGGGCCCCACTTAAATTCAAAATTCAAGTGGGCTTACCCAACACACTTCGGGCTCGGTTTCGTTTAATCCGATTAAATGAATTTTCCGTCGCACGTAATTAAATCTAATTTAATAAATAATAATGCATAGAAAAATTATTACGGATGTCGCTCGCGAATTAATTTCAAATTAATTCGTTCGCTTGAATTAAAATCCAATTTTAATTCCGCATTGAAATCTAATTTCAATTAATATATCCGATATATTATTTTAGCCCAATTAAATAAATTAAATAGGAAAATCTAATTAACAATTAAATTTAATTTTTTACCGATTCATTCCAAATTAATCGCGTTCTCTCTTCTCGACGAATTTAATCCCAGATTAATTCTCGACGAAATTAATCTCAGATTAATTCTTTCTCTTTGGTAATTAATCCCAGATTAATTTATTGCAGTAATTAATCCCAGATTAATTTTCTACTCGAGTCAAATTTCATCGGTGAATCTTTGGGAGGCGACCCAAGAGATCCCTGGATATGTTGGCAGTAAATACGGTCATCGGACTATCTGAATATGTGCGTACCCGGTACCACATTTTTACCGATTTACAAGACATAGTTGGCTTCTAGCAAAGCACTGTGCCTACCCAATTCTCCAGAAATATTCTTTAACGAAATATGTAATCTTTGTCAGGAGTAGTATACGTAGTATTGCGTATAACAATACAGTATCGGATGTCACATGCTAGGCCTGAGGCTGGAATTGTGTCTGCCCCGTACGAAGCATATATCGGATCACAAGCAACTAGTCTCTTTAATAATCGGATAATCATGACCTTGTCATATTATCCCGATAGCTGCAGCATTTAAGAGAGTACCAGTTCTGTATCCCTGCGTGATCATCATCTCCATATGACTGAAGTGATACTTCCATCTTGACATCACACCCAATACACTACGATTATCAGTATACCCAGAAGAGGCGTACACAGAACCTGTTAAAGCCCGGACGACCAAAACCAAAGTATACTGATTGTCGCAAGTATTAGCGATGCAAGTCTCAGGTTAAGACCAAATACACCTACCCTGATATGGATTCCCATAGACAGATAGTCACACTACCAATGGGATTCTGATGGGTCTTTCCAGAGCGAAGCTGTTTCCGTACCATCGGTAAACACAACCTCCTCTTACACTTGCATAAGTATCCAATACTTAAACATATGAGAATTATGTCATTATGCTTCCATAACACGCACAAGTGCAATACTAGCATATTCCGCATTATGATCTCCAGTCTCGATAATACTACGACTAGGGATATTTAATGATTAAACCTTAGTGGATTAATACTGTCTCATATCTTATTAATCTGGTACTAATCATATGGACTTCTATCATTTATATATCTCGGTAATCCAATTACAAATGATAAAAGAGCAATTTCCTTTGTCACACAGTTAATTTGTACAACAACACCATGTTGTACAATAGTGATGCTATGAGTCATAATTGTCCAACACTTCCAACTATTAGGAATCACCTATGAATCATTCAGTATTCGGTCCAACCAATACTCATACGTCTTTACGAGCTTCTAATGTTCATGGTACATCGGGTTAAACCATTGGAACTCAAATTCCAATATACGACATGTGCTAGTCTTCTAGGTTATAGGAATTCGATCGTATTCTAAAACCAACGACTAGGAATATATATACTTTAAGAATAGTTTATAATAGTAATACTATCACAATATTGGACCACCTAGTTTCCAGTATTACTACAAGACTATTCTAAGGTCGATATCATTCTTAGCATATTTATACATCTATCTAATATGCATAATGACATTACCATTAATAAGGTTTGAAATGAAAATGTAGTTATTTTACTAATAAATAATAAAATTTACAATACATTATTCGGATTGGCGCTCCAAGCACCAACTCCAACACTCTTCTATGCAACGCTGGATAACACAGAATCTGCTAAGGCTAGATACAAGTTGTCACTAATTACCGTTCAGCAGTCATTCCATCTGGTCTCTCACCAATTGTCGTTTAGCAATTGTCTTCTCTCAAAATTGTTTTTATTTTAAGTTTCCATAGGGAAAAGTAGCTTCCGTTGAATTTCTCCATTTCGAACTTTCCTTCATCTTTCTGATGACGATCAGTTTCTCACTTGAACCTGATTTTACTATTCCACCATAAATAATACCGTATACAATACCATATATATGAATAGTACCGTGTATGTGAATAGTAATGTATATCTGATTAGTAATGTATACGTGAATTGTACCATATACGTGAACAGTTTTATATCGTATACGTGAACATGCTCCCGTGAATAGTCTCTGTGAACAGCAACCCTAAACCTGAAGCGCTTATTCCAATGTTAGGGGATCGTAGGCTGATATTGACACGCAAGTAAAGTGAAATTGAGAATAATTATTAGTTCATGAGGCTTTGTCTATTATATAACAGTACAATAATAATTAGGAGGCTTAGCCTACCATGTTTATTAACAATAAAATAAAACAACGTGACAGATTTAACGTGGTAAAACCATCAATATGATGGATGTTGGGAAGTGGACGCGAGTGCGCAGCAGAAAATAAAAATTATTATGCCGCATTCCATTTTTTTTTATTATTCTACAAGCCTAGGCATGTTACTATATATTCTAAGCATAAAACTCATAAAACATGCAAAGAACATAAACCTAAACATGCTAACTATCATAAGAACTCTAATTAAAATAAAGAAAGAAAATGACTTACTTGAACTGAAGACTCCTCCAGTCCTCCCTCCAATCTACAAGCTTTTCTCGAACTCAGCAAGCTCTTCCACGTTCCAAAGAGCCACCCAAGTGTGTGGCCTCCAAAGATGCACACACCAAAGCCAAAACTCAACGGCAAGACTACGCCTTGAGTGCACGGGTATTTTGCCCTTGGTGTTAGCCTAGGAAAATACCTCAAAACTTTTAACTCGAGGTTCCTCTAATCAATTAGACTTAAGGATCCTCAAAATCAGTGGCTTACTCTTAAAATTTAGAGTTGCTCACTTATATAAACCCAAGATATGAAAGGTTTGGTGCAAAAATTTGTGAAGAATTCTTTGGGTTTATATAGTGCTCCAAAGACAACAAAATTAATTAAGAATCTGATGTGGGATAAAAGCCAATTTAATCTTAGCCATTGGATCTTAATTTAGTGGTTTAATGAGATTATAAAACCCTAATAAGAGTTTGGGCCGAATTGGAATTCAAAACAAATAACAAAATTAAATAAAAAAATTTTACTATTCACACAGTACTATTCACGCATTACTATTCACATGAATAGTAAAAAAAATTTTATTTATTCCAATTCCCAAAGTGCCCCTATCGTCATTCACCAATCCCTAAGCCACTATGGAACCAAATAAATGATATGTTCAATAATTAAACACATTGAACCATTTATGAACAATTCCTACATCAATCATATATGCTGTTAAATATGTACTGTGCATTGTTAACCATTGATTTCGATTTTGTTGTGTGTGACCTTTTGGGTTCCCCTCAAGTTGGACATGAAATGAATCGTGAGAATTTAATCGAACATAAATTATCCTCCGATCATATGGTCGTTCGATTTCAATGACCAATGTTGACATCTAGCAACATGCCAAGTCCCCCAAATGAGAAGGAAAGATATATATACCCATTCTGTATGCAATTTACATATGATACGGTCTCTCGCCTCACTGTATCCCCACTTATTGACCTAGGGTACGGAAAGTGTCTATACATATGGTCAAGGGTATGATGTTGATAGTGTCATGAATCGTGCTAACCCAAGAATCTCACATGATTCTTCCGCTGTGGCCACAGTCTCAAGCACTGATCACACATATCAACCCGCGAACCGGAATACTACTTTTATAAAAAAAAATATTATCCGAGAGAGTGGCGATTCTATGTTGTATCTTTACAAACTTCATGTGTTTCAACAAATGACCCAATCATACCCTTATGACCGGATCTTTTGAACCGGGGAAGGAGAATGTCAAATTTATTTGATCCACACATAAGATTGTAAAGACTTCAAGTCTAGGGACTAGTCATATAATCGATACATGAAAGTTCTCACAGACACATGGGATAAACACTCTATATGAAAACTTTCGGCGGTCAGTTCGATGGACACGAGCAACTCATGAATCCATGTAATACACCAAGCGGACGGATCTCCGCTAGTAGCCTATAAGATCGGCTACCCCACTTAAGGGCATATCATATCATCATGCTAGTCTCTCCGCTTTGTGAAAACCCAGATTATTCACAAAACTATGACTACGAACATTTAAGAGTAATGATTCTCATAAGGAGTGGAAGCCATCGTCTTATTACTCCAAGGTCTTTATTATAGTGTTGATGATTCATATAATTTATATAAGACACGTATAATAAAGATTGCCATTTTATTAATTAATGAAAATATTACAAATACATGTACATATAGCCCATCCACAAGTTGGGTATAGGGCATATCCCTAACAATCTCCCACTTGCACTATAGCCAACTAGTATGAATCTGGACACCATACTCTCGGGTGTGCCTATCATGCTTTTGTTGAGTCAGAGAATCTGTAAGATTATCTTCTGTGGGTATTTTCTCTATAATAACTTCTTTTCTCTCAACAATCTCCCTGATGAGATGAAATGCCTTAGTACATGCTTGGATTTCTGGTGGGACCTTGGTTCCTTTGATTGAGCAATGGCGCCCGTGTTGTCACAGTACATCGTGATGCCATTCTTTATCGCAGGAAGCACTTCCAGTTCCGTGATGAACTTATTTATCCAGACTGCTTCTTTAGCTGCCTCAGATGCTGTAATATACTCGGCTTCAGGGGTGGAGTCCGCTGTAGTTGACTGCTTTGAGCTTTTCCAACTAACAACACCGTCATTCAAAGTAAACATATATCCTATTTGCGATCTACTGTCATCCCTGTCGGTTTGAAAGCTCGCATCACAGTAACCAATGACTTTATTCTCAGAACAATCTCCGTATGTCAAAAAAACATCCTTAGTTCTTCTCAGATACTTGAGGATTGTTTTGACAGCTGCTCAGTGTTGATCACCAGGATTTGTCTGATACATGCTCGTTATGCTAAGAGCATAAGAGACATCAGGTCTTGTACATAGCATGGCATATATAATCGATCCTATTACTGAAGCATAAGGGATCCTACTCATACGCTCTCTATCTGAAAGAGTATGTGGACATTGCTCCTTAGATAATTTGATTCCATGACAAGTAGGTAAATTACCTCTTTTGGAATCTCTCATTTTGAATCTTTTCAAAACTTTATCTATCTACGTAGATTGAGAAAGTCCTAACAACCTCTTAGATCTATCACGGTAGATCTTAATGCCGAGGATGTAGGCTGCTTCTCCCAATCTTTCATAGAGAAATTCTGAGATAACCATTGCTTGGTGGCTTGCATCATGGGAATATCATTCCCAATTATTAATATGTCATCGACATATAATACAAGAAATACAACAGCACTCCCACTACTTTTCCTGTAAACACAAGGCTCATCTACATTTTTGATGAAGTCAAATTCTTTGATTGTCTCATCAAATCGTATATTCCAACTTCTGGAGGCTTGCTTGAGTCCATAAATGGATCGTTTAAGCTTGCATACTTTATTATGATCATCCTTAGATGCAAACCCCCCAGGTTGTGTCATATAGACTTCATCTGCCAAATCTCATAATCAAAGTGTGCAGCTAGTGCCAGTTAAATTCGAATGGACTTTATCATTGCAACAGGCGAGAAGGTTTCATCATAGTCAATTACTTAGATTTATCAATAACCTTCGCCACCAACCTAGCCTTATAGGTTTGGATGTTGCCTTCTGCATCAGTTTTACGCTTGTAAATCCACTTGCAGCCTATGGGTTTTATCCCTTCAGTTGTATCTACCAAGTCCCAGACTTGATTCTGATACATATAGTCTATTTCGGATTTCATGGCCTCAAGCCACTTGACTGAATCAATGTCACTCATTACTTCGTCATAACTGGTGGGATCGTCATTATCAATGACCTGATCATGTTCCTCATCAATATGGAAACCATATCTTTCAGGCTCATGTCTTTCCCTACCAAACCTTTTGAGTTCATAACCTTATGGTTGTTCCGTCGCTGCCCTTTTGAGGGGTTTGGGTTTAGTTCTATGTTAGTTTGTTCTTCTCGTACCTCATTAAGGTCAAGTCTACTCCCACTATATTTCTTGAGAAGAAATTCATTCTCTAGAAATTTAGCATTTCGTGAGACAAATGTTCTTTGTTCATTTGGGATGTAGAACACGTATGCTCTTGAGTTCAAGGCATATCCTACAAACTTACATTTAACTGCCCTATCATCCAATTTGTTAGTTTGTGTGAGCTTGACATATGCGTCACATCCCCAAACTCTTAGATAACTAAGACTAGGACGTTTCCCAGACCATAACTCATATGGTGTTTGACTAACAGTCTTGGAAGGAACTTGGTTTAGTTGTAGTGTTGCAGTTTCTAAAATAAGACCCTAAAACGAAAGAGGTAGATCCGTGCCTGACATCATTGATCAGACCATATCTAATAATGTCTCATTTCTCCTTTCGGAGACCCCCATTATGATGTGGAGTTCCCGGAGGAGTCCACTGGGAAACAATGTCATTTTCTCTCAAGTAATCTTGAAATTCGTTGCTTAAGTATTCACCACCTCGGTCAGACCTTAGTGACTTAATACTTTTATTAAACTAGTTTTCTACTTCAGCCTTGAAGTCTTTGAATTTCTCAAAGGCTTCAGATTTGTACCGCATAAGGTACACATACTTATATCGCGAATGATCATCGATAAAGGTAATGAAGTAGGAGAATCCACCTCTAGCGGTAATTGACATTAGTCCACATACATCAAAGTGTATGAGTTCTAATGTCTCTGCTGCACGCTGTCCTTTACCTTTGAAGGGTAATTTGGTCATTTTACCAAGTAAACAAGACTCACAAGTTCCATAAGGTTCATATTTGTAGGGTTTGAAATACCCATCCTTATGTAGCTTAGTTAATCTTGTTTCATTGATACAACCTAAGCGATTGTGCCATAGAAGTGATTTATTGAGATTATTCGAGTTAACGTTGTATATATTAGAGGTTGAACATTCTTTGTTAGTTTGTAAGACATAGATACCATTATTCAAAATATCATCTCCATATTTTATTTCATTGAAATAAATAGAACATTCATTACAACTTATTAGGCATAAAAAGCCTTTATTACATAAAGAAGAAATTGAAATGATGTTCTTTACTAGAGAAGGTACATAAACACAATCTTCTAAGTCTAAAACTAAACCATTCGGCAAAACTAACGAATAAGTCCCCATGCACAATGCAGCCAGTTTTTCTCCATTACCCATGCGTAAGTCAACCTCCTCATGACGGAGTCTCCTACTGTTTCTCAGGCCCTTCACATTGTTACACAAGTGAGTCCCACAACCGGTGTCAAGCACCCAAGTAGAAGGTTCAGATTTTTGAGAATATAGTTCAATCATATACAACATACCTGAAGCATTGGGCTTCTTGGCCACTTGGGCTTCCCTAGCTTCCTTGGCTTTCAAGGATCTGCAGTCTTTCTTCCAATGACCCTGCTTTCCACAAAAGAAATATTTCCCATTTCCCTTTTTCTTCTCCACCTTACCATTGGGCTTTAGGTGATCTGGAGCCTTGGCATTGCCCTTATTTTTCTTTGGGCCTCGTGGCTTCAGGTCCGTACCCGTAAGCATGACGGAGCTCTTAAGCTCCGGTTTCAAGTCCTTCTCTGCTTGCTTTATCAGATTGTGCAATTCTGCTAAAGTAGCTTCTTTATCAGACAGATGAAACTGCATAATAAAGTTAGAGAATTCTTTTGGTAAGGACTGAAGGATTAGATCCTGACATATCTCATTATCCATGATGAACCTGAGGTTGGCCAATTTTGCAATGTGGCCAATCATCTTAAGCATATGTCCACTAACAGATCATTCCTTATACCTTGTTTGGAATAAGGCACATGACACTTGGAATCTCACGGTATGAACGGAAGTTGCATACAACTCCTTCAAGTGAAAATGATGGTTTGAGCATCCATATCTTCATGAGCTTTCTGAAGTTCGTCCGACATAGAGCCAAGAATTATGAAAACAGCTTGCTCATCATCATCGACGTGTTTCTTCCAAGCATCGAATGTATTTTGGTCAGCATCTTCTGCGGGTTTAAGGGGAAACGGTCTTTCAAGAACATAGAAAATCTTTTCTTGTCGTAAGACAATTTTAAGATTTCTAAACCAGTCATTGTAGTTGTCCCCTTTGAGCTTATGCTCATCAAGGATGGAACGAAGTGATACTCCGTTTGCCATTTGAATGTATGTGAAATATTTTAACCCACCTATTAAGAGAGAATGTTAAAATTAGGAATATTGTTTTCATTAATGTTTCATAATAAAATGGGCTTTTAATATTATGAATTTGCTCCCATCAATTGTTTTAAAATTTTAAGAAAATCACATCAACCTCAATTTGATGAATTTCTTATGGGCAAGGATCCCATTATCATCATTTCATAACTCCGACTAGGGCCGCTCGTTATAAAATACGATAATTTGGTAGGTTCCCAACCAATTTATGATATAAATCACAGTTCCTTGATCATTGCGTTGGGCAATCAAACATGCCATAGCTTATGCTAGTCCTTGTGGACACGCAATCTTTGCCACTAATTTATAAGACCATGCCTAAGGGTCACTGTGTCTTATGACTCAGAAAAGTCAAACCATTGTCAATAGTACGATTTAGGGACAAATTGGTATTGGTCAGTCTGGTAAAGCCTAGTCCTGCCGATAAGGTTTAAGCCCTTTGGGTCTATACTTTACAATGGGAGGCAAATTTTATACTTAAATTATTATTAAGGATTTTAGCAAGTTTAAGTGAATAACTGTCAAATTGTTTCCTCCATTGAAAATTCCCCAGAGGTAGGGTGGAGCGAACTCTCTTAAATACCCTTACCTCTTAGGCTCTTATCGCCTTGGTGACATGAATAAACAATAGATCCTCCAAATTAGTCCAACACTTTAAATATGATTTAAGGTAAGCTTTGAGTAAATGATTATCTAGATGTCTTCACAGCTTTTCCTTTTGGCTATAAAAAGGTAATGAGTAAAGGAAGACACCAAATCATTATCTAACTCTAGTAATACCTTTGGTTAAATTAACTTTAGTTTGGAAAGTTTTATTAACCCATTGGTCCCAACCCACTTGTATCTTTTATAATGTCTTTTATTATAAACAAGTGATTTATATTTATTAGCCTTAAAGTTAATAAATCTCGAAGTTCATCACGGAATAATTAATTAGCTAAGGGATAAGCAATACACTCTCTATTTCTTAGAAAGTCCTTAGATGCTTGCACCCTAAAATAATCAAGCCAATTATAATCATACATAGAATCATCAAGCATATGAGTTTTAATATGTTGGAATTATTTTAGGCATTAAATAACTTTGATTAATATTTAATTATGATATTGCATTTTATTTTATTCAAATAAATTTACTATTCATATTTTTCTGCAGATGCGTGAACTTTAAATGCAATTTCACAATTCAAATCTTAACCAAATCATGCAAAACTTGTGCCTAAAATTAAGTTCAGGGTATTAGCTTTCCAACGATCTTTTAAACACCTAATTTTAAGTGAGAACTAATCAAAACAAAAATGCCGCTCTAATACCACTGTTGGGAAGCGGTCACGAGTGCGCAGCGGAAAATAAAAATTATTATGCCGTTTTCCCTTTGCCCAAAACCCATTTGTTTTTATTATTTTACAAGCCTAGGCATATTACTATATATTCTAAGCATAAAACTTGCAAAGAACATAAACCTAAACATGCTAAATATCATAAGAACTCTAATTAAAATAAAAAAAGAAAAAGACTTACTTGAACCGAAGACTCCTCCAGTCCTCCCTCCAATCTACAAGATTTTCTCGAACTCAGCAAGCTCTTTCACGTTCCAAAGAGCCACCCAAGTGTGTGGCCTCCAAAGATGCACACACCAAAGCCAAAACTCAACGGCAAGACTACGCATTGAGTGCACGGGTATTTTGCCCTAGGCTAGCAATGGAAACATCCACGGGCAAAATTAGAATGATTTCACAATAGTGGAAATAATTTTACAACCTCTCTCTAAATACAAGGAGTGAACAATCTCACTCTCATAGAATAGGAGAAATATAACTCTCATACAAACTTTTAAGAAGAAATAATATTTTTCTCTCTTAGAATACAAAATGATTTGGTTGAGAATGGAATGAAGAAAATAATGAAATGAAACATTTATTTATAGGCATGAGATTCATTGTGCAAATAATGAATTTTAATTTTTTATTATTTTCTTTTTATACATCTTGGATCCACCCACATAATTAATATATGTTATTATATTGATTTTATTATTTAATTATTGCACATTTCGGTGCAATAATTAACACTATATTGTTTTACACTGGCATAATACAGTCTCAAAACATTAAATTTCGTTCGCTACTGTTTTTTTTTTTCTAAAAAAAAAAAATTCATTAAAAAAACCCATAATATAATAATAAAAAGTTGTCTAAAGGATGGCAAATATTTGGTGAAACTAAGAGAAACTTCTATCATAAGCGAACTATCCTCATGTTTAATGTTGGCGAAAAATCCTTAATCTTGATAAGGATCCGAGATCCTATACTATTTATTACTGGAGGGATGAAAAATCATCCTAAATAAAATTTTATTCAAGATTTGGGATGATTTTTCGTCCCAATTCAAAAAAAAAACCTATCCAAATGTGAGATAAATTTTTTATCCCAAATCATAATCGAGATGGGAAGACAGAGGATACAAAAGATTTCACTTAATTTTAAAATATAATAAGATTTTGGTTTAGTTTTACCAAAATCAATGGGTGTTGGAAATTCTTCTAAAATATTCATTAAGGGTAAATCTGTCATTTTGTTGGATTGGGTGCTTGTGAGGGGTACAACTCTTTAAAGGGTTGCACCCACCCCAAAGGGTGCTCTATTGGCACCTTTCCATGCCTTATAAAAGAGGCAATATATCATATACATAATAGACAGAAAAGTAATCTGATTTTAAGAACAAAAAGGAGACATTTGTTTTGTTTATTTGTTTTGAGAGAGAAAGTTCCACCATTGATCCCATTTTCAAACACTTGTCAAAGAGTGCGCTTTGGACAAGAAGGAACCAAGTTATCCTGGGAGAACGTTGGCCAATTGCGAATCCGTAAAGCACCTGTGACGGGGCCAGTAAGTTCTTAAGGACAGAGGATTATCTCGACTTGGATTCGTTTTCACAATTTTCAAGTTTTCTGTAAATTTCAAGTTTTAAGACATTGTAGGGTTTTGCATGTTTTGTAGATCTAGATTTCTGTTTCCGGTTTGAATTGTTGTGTAGCATGTTATTTGATGTTTAATGACACTAATTGAACAACAATCTTAAGAACTTATCGCATTTTAGTGTTGTTAGACTGTAAATTCGCATGCTAGGGTAGAAAATTTCTGGAAAAAATACGAACTAAGCATGTAAACCCGTAGGGCGTTCGAACGCCCGACGCACGCGAAGGAAAAAATCTGGAAATTCGTAAGAACGTTCGAACGCATCTTCAAACGCAACTCGAACGCAAGCCTTCTGCCTTAGAACGTTCTAACGCGTCCTAAACGCAACTCGAACGCAAACTCTCTGGAATCATTCTGTTCGAACGTGTTCTCAAATGCAATACGAACGTGAACTCTCTGGAATCATTTCGTTCGAACGCGTTATCAAACGCTACTCGAACGTGAACTCTCTGGAAACACATCGTTCGAACGCGTTGTCAACGCAACATGAACGCACCCACACTGCCAGTCCCGTTCGAACGAATACACGAACGTGAAACTAACGAAATAGTACTGTAATTATTATAAATTGCAAATTAAAATTAATATTAACTTAGTAAATCATATACTGTAACACATTAATCTTGGTAGTATAGATTTAAGTTATTATTAGGTTGTTCAATTATCACAAGCATACACATAGTGATAAAGTTGAAATTGATTGTGTGTTGCATACTTGGTTGAGAATTTAAAGTGTAGTTATACACAAGAAATTCCATCCAATCTTGATTGACACCTACACATATTTACACATATTGTATATTGTCTATTGTATAAAGTATAGTTCTGGGTTTGAATTGCTAAAAGATTTTGTTGGAAAAATGTTTAAAGAATATTCTGTCTAAAAGGCGATATTCGTTTATTCATTTTTCTAAAGAATCTTTAGTTTAAATTCAAGGACTTGTGTTTATTGGATCCACCGTCCAATAGAACAACAAGTGGTTAGCTAGTACATCACTTTGAACAAGATCATTCGTTGATCGTTGTGCAATTTGTCTTTTGTAGACTAATTGACCCCTATTGGATTTTCCAGTTACAAATGGCTAGCGGAAATATCACAGTACCGGTCTCTCATGGAGAGAAGCCAGAGAAATTTGGTGGGGCAAATTTCAAGCAGTGGCAGAGCAAAATGATGTTCTACCTGACAACTCTCCAGTTGGCTAAATTCCTCAAAGATCATCCGGGTCTTGTGGAGGGTGAATCTGAAATGGCCAAGGAAGAGCGAGAACAGACTTGGATGTCTGGAGACTTCTTAATCAAGAACTACCTTTTGGGTGGTCTTGACAATACCCTGTACAATGTGTACCAAGGTATGACTTCTGCGAAGATTCTCTGGGAATCTCTCGAGAAGAAGTATAAAATCGAGGATGCCGGACAAAAGAAATTTGTCGTGGGGAGGTTCCTGGACTACAAGATGGTAGATTCAAGGACGGTGATGTCTCAGTTGGGTGAACTGCAGCTGATCATTCATGAAATACTGGATGAGGGTATGAAACTATGTGAGATGTTTCAAGTTGCAGCCATAATTGAAAAGTTGCCTCCATCGTGGAAGGACTTCAGGAGCTATCTGAAACAAAAAAAGAAGCAGATGAGCCTTGAAGACCTTAGTGTTCGATTGAGAATCGAGGAGGACAACAGGATGTCCGAGAAGGCCAGCTACAAGACTATGGAGTCTAAGGCCAACATCATTGAGGGTGTAAAGGGTAGAAAGAAAATAAAGAACAGTGGAGCTGATTCTTCGAACAAGAAGTTCAAGGGGAAATGCTATAACTGTGGAAAGAGCGGTCATATGTCAAAGGACTGCAGAAACAAGAAGTCTCAGGACAAGGGCAAGAAAAAGAAAAATGAGGCCCATGTCACTAAGAGTGAGCAGCTGACTGATGATATCTCAATTATGGAACTATCAGCAGTGATAACTGAAGCCAACATAGTTGGGAATCCGAGGGAATGGTGGGTAGACACTGAGGCTGCTCGTCATATCTGTGCTGAAAGCAAGATGTTTTCCATGTACCAGAAGGTCGATGGCGGTGATCATCTGACACTGGGAAATTCGTCTACCTCTCATGTGGTTGGACAAGGAACAGTGGTTCTGAAGATGACATCAGGAAATGAGCTAACATTGAGAAATGTACTGCACGTTCCAGATATTCGGAAGAACTTGGTCTCGGGTTCTCTTCTTAGTAAGGCTGGTTTTAAGCTAGTATTTGTTTCTGATAAGTTTGTAATGACAAAGAATGATATGTATGTAGGAAAAGGTTACCTAACTTAGGGTCTTTTCAAACTAAATGTAATGACTGTTAATCGTGCGAATAATAAAGCTAGTACTTCTGCTTATATTATTGAGTCACAAAATATATGGCATGGGAGGTTAAGACATGTTAATTATGATACCATGCGTAAATTAATTAACATGGACCTTATACCTAAAATTACAATTGATAGCCAACATAAGTGTGAGGCATGCGTTGAAGCAAAAATGCATCGAACATCATTTCATTCTGTTGAACGCAGTTCTTAACCTTTAGAACTTGTACACACTGACGTGTGTGACATGAACATTGTGCAAACAAGAGGCAGTAAAAAGTACTTTGTCACTTTTATCGATGACAGCACAAGATTTTGCTATGTGTACTTGCTGAGAAGCAAAGCAGAAGCTATTGAGAGCTTTGTACACTATAAGAGCGAAGTTGAAAATCAACTTGGCAAGAAAATCAAAAGAATCAGGAGTGATAGAGGTGGTGAATACGTTTCACCATTCGGTGAATATTGTTCTGTGCACAGAATTATTCACGAAACCACTACTCCTTATTCTCCTCAACTTAACGGAATTACGGAGCGCAAAAACCGAACGTTGAAAGAAATATTGAACGCCATGTTGACAAGTTTGGGACTACCCTAGAACTTGTGGGGGGAAGCCTTGTTTTCCGCGAACTACGTTCTTAACAAGCTTCCTCACAGAAGGTTGGACAAGACACCATATGAGTTGTGGAAAGGTTTCGTACCTTCCTATAAATACCTAAAAGTGTGGGGGTGTCTTGCCAAAGTAATGGTTCCTAAACCTAAGAAGGTTAGAATATGACCCAAAACTGTTGACTGTATATTCATTGGATATGCTCGCAAAAATAGTGCGTATCGATTCTTGGTACATGAGTCGGAGATTCCTGACATCAATCCGAACATGATAATTGAGTCAAGGAATGCGATATTTTTTGAAGAGACGTTTCCTTGTAAGGAAAGAGTGCGCACAGAGTCTCTCAAAAGAACAGTTGATACTGTCAAGGACAGTGATCAGGTTGACCAAGAATCAGATCAACGTGTAAATGCTGAGACAATCGAGCCTAGACGTAGCAAAAGAGCTAGAACGTCTAAGTCGTTTGGTCCCGATTTTCTGACATACTTGTTAGAAAATGAGCCTCAAAGCTATAAAGAAACTATGGCTTCTCCGGAGGCACCTCTTTGGAAAGAGGCTATTAACAGTGAGATTGATTCAATCCTACAGAACCATACTTGGGAGTTGGTTGATCTTCCACTAGGTTGTAAGCCGTTGGGCTACAAATGGATATTCAAAAGGAAGATGAAAACGGATGGATCAATAGATAAGTACAAGGCGAGACTTGTCATAAAAGGTTATAGACAAAAGGAAGGCCTTGATTACTTTGACACCTATTCACCAGTGACTCGTATCACATCGATAAGAATGCTCATAGCCATAGCAGCTATATTTGGTCTTGAAATACATCAAATGGATGTAAAGACGACATTCTTGAATGGTAAATTGAATGAAGAAATTTACATGGAACAACCAGAAGGGTTTAATGTTCCTGGACAAGAACAGAAGGTGTGCAAACTTGTAAAATCCTTGTACGGATTAAAACAAGCACCTAAACAATGGCATGAGAAATTTGACAAAGAAATGTTGTCATGTGGGTTCAAAACCAATGAGTGTGATAAGTGTGTGTGTACACCAAATCAACTCAAAAAGGATATGTCATTGTGTGTCTCTATATAGACGATATGCTGATAATTGGTAGTAATCATGAAATGATTCAGTCTACCAAAACCGTGTTATCCAGCAGATTTGATATGAAAGATTTGGGAGTAGCTGATGTGATCCTAGGAATTAAGATTTCCAAGACATCAGACGGATATATATTATCTCAGACTCATTATATTGAGAAGATACTTGATAAATATATCAAAGGGGATCTAAATGTGGCTAGAACCCCAGTAGACCCAAATCTTCATCTATCAAAAAATACTGGCTCAAGCGTATCGCAATTAGAGTATTCGAGAATCATCGGAAGTCTGATGTATCTCACGAATTGCACACGACCTGATATCGCTCAAGCTGTGAATCGGCTTAGCAGATATACGAGCAATCCAGGACATAACCACTGCAAAGCCATAGTAAGAGTTTTGAGGTATTTGAGAGAAACATCAAAATATGGGCTATATTACGAGAGATATCCTACTGTACTAGAAGGATACAACGATGCTAACTGGATATCTGATACGGTGGATTCTAAATCTACGAGTGGATTTGTTTTCACACTTGGTAATGCAGCCGTGTCATGGAAATCCCGAGGCAAACATGTATTGCCCGGTCTACTATGGAATCAGAGTTCATAGCAGACAAAACAAAACAGCGGAAGAAGCAGAATGGCTTAGAAACTTCCTGGAGGATATTCCTAGTTGGCCCAAACCGGTGCCAGCGATTAGCATACATTGTGATAGCCAATTGACAATTAGGAGAGCCCAAAATACAATGTATAATGGTAAGTCTCGACACATACGTCGGAGACATAATACCATACGTCAACTGCTCTTAAGTGGCATAATAACGATCGATTATGTCAAGTCGAAGGAAAACCTAGCGGATCCACTAACTAAAGGTTTACCTCGAGAGCAAGTTGAGAAGTCATCGAGGGGAATGGGCTTGAAGCCTATATTCTAAGAATTGTCACTGTGGAAACCCAACCTAGCTGACTGGAGATCCCAAGATCTAGGTTCAAAATGGACAACAGAAACTTTGTGCAATTCAAAACAAGCACTGAAGAGTTTTGTACTCTTTCCCATTCCGATAATGACACTGAGTGCTGTCTGTCATTGGTTAGGATAAGCTAAGGCTTTTAATGATCACTATATTAGGAGATGAGTCCTAATGGGGGTAAAGACAGATTACCTCTTCATAGTAGATCACCTATTTCAAGTAAGAAGTGAGGCCGCTTCCATGGGAACCTCTAAAGGCGGGTTACCCTAAAGTGCTTGATGAATCCGGGACCGTTGTTCAGCGCCGAAATGAACACAACCGTAGAACGGGAAAATGGTCGAATTAAAGCTGTGTTGTTGGCAATTGTCTTGGTTTACACCAACGGCAGAACAGTTCAAGACTATGGGTCACTGGTTTGCCAAGTAAATCCGATTGTCACTCACTAGGAAAGGTTCAAGGCGAAAGCTACCTATTTCGATGCAGCTTTAGTTCATGGTAACTCTCTCAAGTGTCTCCATGAATATTTGAAGAATTGTGGGGGATTGTTGGAAATTCTTCTAAAATATTCATTAAGGGTAAATCTGTCATTGGTTGGATTGGGTGCTTGTGAGGGGTACAACTCTTTAAAGGGTTGCACCCCCCCCAAAGGGTGCCCTATTGGCACCCTTCCATGTCTTATAAGAGGCAATATATCCATACATAATAGACAGAAAAGTAATCCGATTTTGAAAAAATGAGACATTTGTTTTGTTTATTTGTTTTGAGAGAGAGAGTTCCACCATTGATCCCAGTTTCAAACACTTGTCAAAGAGTGCGCTTTGGACAAGAAGGAACCAAGTTATCCTGGGAGAACGTTGGCCAATTGCGAATCCGTAAAGCACTTGTGACGGGGCCAGTAAGTTCTTCAGGACAGAGGATTATCTCGACTTGGATTCGTTTTCACAATTTCCAGGTTTTCTGTAAATTTCAAGTTTTAAGACATTTTAGGGTTTTGCATGTTTTGTAGATCTAGATTATGTTTCCGGTTTGAATTGTTGTGTGGCATGTTATTTGATGTTTAATGATACTAATTGAACAACAATGAGGTTTTTGCTAATTTCCCCTTGAAAAATATAACAAAAATATTTTTATGATAGGCTCATATTAACTCATTCTCGAAACTCATTACCATGCCTTGCAAGCCCCACAACTCATCATCGAAAAAAAAAAAAAAAAAAAGAACATGACAAAACATGATATGCTAATTTTTCAAACTTTTGGTGCAGATGTATCATAAAATATTGATATTTTATCTTATATATTTTTACATTACAAAATAATGGTACTCTATGATGTATCCATATGAAGATTTTTTGCAAACATCAGTATCTCAGAATTTTTTGTGTATTTGTAAGATGTAAAAATGTAAAACTTCCTGCCTATTGTCAGTTAAAAGAAAAGTTATTAAAATATTGAGGTCCTATTTTAAGTTATACGAAGACTTTGAATTTTGAGGTCCTAATTAAGTTTTTAAAATATATCATCATTATCAATAAAAGAGAGATTTTTAACTTCTATATTGCAATGTGTATTAATATGTCTTAGATTTGGACCTCTATCATCCCTACACGTGAAGTGGTACTCTAAACATTGTCGTAACACTTCAATCTGGTATGTTTGCAATAACTCACAATACCGAAATTGGGAGGATAATAAAATTGAAATCATGAAATATTTTAAGTCAATTTAATAATAAAAAATTTAAATTCAATTGACTCCATTTCAACTTTAATAATCCAAATTTCAATTTTATTATTCTCTGAAGATATAATATCAAATTCCGAAACCAGAAAATACAATAAAAAAAACTCTTGGAAATTATGCATGATGGTTATTGATTGACGATTAGACGCCAAATTAGCAACAGCCAACAGGGTGATGAACAAGAGGACAGGGATTGGGTGCACATTAATCACAAGTCAGATGTTACTTTCGGGTAGGTTTCGACTTTTGAAGAAATGTATTATGATCACAACTTAAGTCGTGATTAATGCTTACCACGATGCCGGTCTTCTTGCAATTGCGGTAGCTGTTGCAGATGGCTTGAAATATTTTTTCACACATTACCAGTGCTTTGATTTATAGTGAAATGATAAAATTATATTTTAATTAAAATATAATTTTGAAGTACTTGATTAATAATAAAAATTATGATTATTAATTGTGATTTTTTTTAAAAAAAAATCAAAATTTACAAAAATTAAGATATATAGAATAAAATTATTTTTAACATAAATAAAATTACATATTATTATTTATGAATTTTTATTTGTTTACTATATTTTTTTAATGAAATAGAGTTGTGAATATATATGATATTTAAAACTCCCTTTTACATAAGGTCAACTTTGATGATTAAATAAAGAACATGGATGGCTACTGGGTGCACAATAATCATGACTTAGATACAAATTTTGGGATGCGAAATCAATCACATAGATAAAACCAAATATATTTCAAAGTTACTAACTACTGCGATGGAAATTTCATGAAATCAATTCATGTAACAAATTTTGTAACTTCTTTACCTTATCTTTCTTATAATAATATTTCTACAATTTATATAAGAAAACACAAAAAAGAAAAAAAAATCATAAATCTATTTATTTAAAATAAAATAATAATACTTTTTTTTGATGAATTATCAAAATAAAAGAATCTAATTAATCTTAATCCAATCACTTACATGTCTATTGTTTAATTAAAATATTTTTTTCTTATTGGATCCGGTGTTGATCTTTTTATGCTCAATTTTTTAAAATCTTATGTCAATCGTACATCTATAATAATGAACGGTTAAAATTCAATAATTTATAATTATTATTTAATAACAATTAATTATATTTTTTTAAAAAAAAAAAAAAAACTCAAAACAAAACTCCACTCAGCATCTAATAGAGATCCTATCAAAATAGTTACTCAAGTTTAAGTAATTTGATATTAAGTGACTAATTGTGAATTCAAATGCTTTGACTGTGATCAACAATCAATGGAGCTGGTGAAGTAATTCAGATTATTATTTTTTTAATCTTCTTACACCCGATAATGTGAAATAAATTTAGGCCTCTCATGATTTTGCTGTTTTCTAAGATAATTAAGCTAATTACTTTACTTAATGTTTCATTCAATTAATTCAAGTCCTTTTCTTATCACCCTTTTTTTACTAACTATAATTAAATGCAAAAGGTGTACCTAGCTTAGTTATATGCAATAGTTGGACCAGTTGTTACTAAAATAAAGGTGGAGCTGTTTACTTTCTAAATTTTCCTTTGAGCATTTTATTATTTTGTACATTCATTTAATAAATTTTAAAAATCAATATTTACTGTGAACACTCTTTGAATACTAAAATAGTTCTTAAAATTTACACGCTATTAAGAGTGGGACCTGCTCTCCAAGCAAGTTTAATAAAATTTAAATGTTTTTTTCATATAGAGAATTATTAAGAAGTCATTTCCACCATAAATTACTTCCTAAAAAGGATAAGTTATTAATGACTTTTATAGGGTCTTAATTTTCTAAGATTCTTCTTTTTTAATCCAAAATATAATTCTAAATTGACTTTCACCATATTTATATCCATATTTTAACCATCATCATTATAATATTAGGTTTTTTACACTAATTTTTTTTTAAAAAAAAATCAATGTTCATATTGAATAGTGAATTTCACTTTCATGATGATTTTTTTAAAGGTCGGATATCAAATATATTTTTAGAAAACTGTTTATGTGAACAATAATTTTTGAGGATTGAACATGTTCAAATATATTTTAGATATGTAAAATGTTATTGTAACTAAAATTAAGTATTTGTAATTAATAAATGTGACTGAATATTGTGTATGTGACTGACATTTGAGACTAAGAAAATGTGATTAAATATTGAAATTAAAAAATATGACTCTAAATTGTGTATGTGACTCACATTATGACTGAGTTGTTAGTATGAATAAGACTATGAATATGATTGTGAATGTGTATCTATGACAATGTGATTGTGACTGTGACTTTGAATGTGTGACTATGACTCAAATAATGTGAATGTGATTGTGACTTTGGTTGTGTGATTGTGACTCTGACTGTGAGACTATGATTATAGGACTACGACTGTGACTATGTGATTGTGACTACGATTGTGTGATTGTGACTGTGACTGTGATGATTGTGTTATAGCAACTTTAGGGCTGATTTTAACCTTTTAGAAGTTCTAATTTGGGGGTGTTCCTCAATGAAAGTTGTATGTGTGAATATTAACTGTATGCAGTATCTTACAGATTGTGATTTGGAGTCTGGATGAAAGATATATAAATGTCTGAAAAAGTCTGATCGGTAACTTATAAATGTAATGATCATTTTTATCAATTTTTTCGTCAAAACGTATCGAATATGGTATTTTCTTAAAGTTTATGATTTATAAATCTATAATATGTATTTTTTTGAAATACTTTATATTTTGGGAGATATTTAATTTTTAAATTTAAAGTCGGGAAAAAAAAATCCATTTTAAAATTTCTTTTTGTTTTCCATTTCTTTTTACTTTTTTTTCTGTGGCAATCTTGTGATAACATTAATCTACCATGTATATTTCTTTCTTTTTATATATTGGTGGATTAAATGAGAAGAATCATTTGTGCTTTGGACTATATTAGAAGTATCATAATAGTTGACTTTTTGAAAATTCCCCTATTTGTTTTTAATAATAACATATTTGAGGAGAAATCTAATTATAAATATAATTTGTAACTCACTCACAAAGTGATTATTCACTTCCAAGTATAATAGTCTCGAAGTAACAAAATAACCTGGTAAGTCAGGGGTCGATCCATAATGAATAGATTTAGTAAAATAAAATAACAATTCGAGTAACAAAATAAAAGGGCAGAATTGATTGAAGTGATGAGCAATTTTAAATAAGACTGCAACAATAAAATAAAATACCGGGGTTAGGGGATCCACTCTTGATATTTAAAATATAGAGAAATCTTACTTTTTATGGTATATAAATTGTCATTACTACCCAGTTAATTTACTTCAGGAATTAATTATGCCAAAACATATAAAACCAACTGACACGCTTAAAAAATGGTTCTTTACTCCCAAGTATAAGAGTGTCGAAGTAATAAAATAACCCGGTAAGTCTGTGGTCGATCCCCAGAGAATAGATTTAATAGGATAAAATAATAATTTGAGTGAAAAGAAAAATATTAAATTTTGTTGAAGTGATTGAAAAATTTTAAATTGAACTATAATAATAAAATAAAATATTGGGGCTAGGTGGTTCCACTTTTAATATTTCAAATTTAGAAATCTCACTTTTTATAATATATAAATTATCACTATTACCCAATTAATTTATTTCAGGAAATATACATGCCAAAACAAATAAAACCAACCAAAAAGACGGTGATAACTTTATTTATAACAAGTTCAGTTAGGTACTCAATTATGCCAAATAAATAAAACCAGCCATATAGACGGTAACAAAGTTTATCAATAATTAATCCCGAATTAAATTAAATATTAATCATTAGATTATAATTTATATATTATAATATAAGTGAGATTAATCTAAATTTTCATGTTAAAAGCTTCACCCTTTACCCCAGCAAAAAGAAATTAGCTACTCATAATTTGAATAAAAACACACATAATTTTATTACTGAAAGGAAAAGAAATTACAAGAAAGTGTTAGAAAAATAAAACACACAATAGCTGGATCCCTTCACAAAAACTTCAGATAAAGAAGCGTGAATGAAGCTGAGGAAAATGAGGTGCATAACACCTCTATTTATAGAATTTTTTCAAGATTTCTCCACCATTTTCTCCATCATTTTCTCCATCACATGTTTGGTGGAAGTTTGATAATTGTAAATTGTCATTTTCCTTTTTTGTTTTGATAATGACTTTAATAATTACACATAACACACATTGGACTTTTCATCAATTTCGGCCTTGAAAACCTCAGAATTACAAAATCTTGTGAATTTCAAAGTTGTAGAGCGTTGAGTCTTCTTTCATCTGGAACTCAAATCACCTTACTCCAATATTGGAGTAAAAACTTATGGCCAAAATACGAAAATTACGCAAAGTTAGAATTTTCCAAATTGTACACTATTAGAACGCCCTTTCAAATTTATGGTCTCCAAAATCCAAATGTTAAGCCCAATTTTCTAGTTAAGCATTAAAAGTATTATTTCACCTACATAAGAATAAAAATCACAATAAAAATATATAAAACATAAATTTAATTATTATTTCACAAATATGCTAAATTAAGGGGATTAATGAAACTACAAGTGTAAAATGATTAATTTTCCTTTTAATAAATGTACATTTTTTTAGTTTTCATCACACTTCCCAACCACCTTATTATTAGTCCCTAGTAATTTAAGCGAAATTTTTTTAAAAAGATAAATTCTTATCCAAATAAATAATTATTTTCTTTCTTTCTAATGTTCAAATAAGTTAATTCTCCTATACTTTTTACTCTTCTTCCATAAACAGATAAAATAAGGTATCAATCAATTCATTGTGCCCACAATATTCACATGTCTTGTTGAAAAGAGAGTAATATTTTTGTCCTAAAGTTATATCAGAATTCAGACATTTTTGGCAATGAAAATTTATTTATAAATATAATGTTCTTATTTTAAAAAAAAATAATAATACATCTTCAATCCTTGTAGCGAGATTTGAGCCAGTGACTCCAAAATCAGTTGGATTTAGGGCACTAGGTGTTAAGACAGCCCTACAGACTTAATTGCTCAGATCTCAGATGTTAAAAAGAAGAAGTGTTTGATTTCCTTAAGCTTTCTTTTTAACCCATGTAACGAACTTTGGGCCAGTGACTCCCAGACTAGTTGGCCTTAAGGCACTAAGTGTTAAAACACCCATACAGACTTAATTGCTCGAGTTAGAGAGGCTACGAAATCGAACTTATTCACACACCTTTTTTTTTTACAAACTCAAGCTCTACCGTTTTACGCGAACAATCATTACTTACTGAGACAAGATGTCCAGTTACTAAGTAATAGCATAGTTAGATTTTTTTTTTAATAAAAACACTAATTCCACTGCCTTTAGATGCTACATCCAACAAACTGGAGCACTGAATATTACAAAATTGTCACTTACAACCCATGTTTATGTTGGGTTTTTGTTGCGGGCGCAGCGGAAGCTCGCGGTTCGGGTGAAATCGTAATTTTAAAACTTTTTAAATTACTGAATAAATTATTCAATATCTAATATGAATAATTCATTCATATTTCACCTAAACATATTTATTCGATATCAAATAACAACATAAATAACTAATAAACGTCGCTAAATTTTTACAAAAATGTTTTTCCGTAAAATGACATAAAACATATTTTTTGACCGAACCGACTACCCAATGCACATGGGGGCTGCCCAGGTCAGCCCCAACAGCACTAGGGCAGTTCATGGGCTGCCTGAACAGTGACTAATTCACTGTTTGGGCATCCGTCGCCCGGTTGACTCAAAAGTCACCCGGTAACGATGTTTTTCGCCGTTTTCACTTATTTCAACTCCGAAACAATTTTCGGCAATTGTTCCAACACCCAAAATACATCCAATATATTTATATGACAGTATTTTCATCACAATAAATCCAATTTTTCCAGATCTGATCTTGTAACAAAAATAATCAATTTTTCATGCTTTAATTCAACTTTTTTCAACATTAATCAAATAAATCACAACACAAATCCAAGCCACCATAATTGAAGCACCCAAGAACAATTCTAGGCATTAAAAGAGTGGTCAAATGATAAAATTGAACAAATATTACAATAATATCATTCAATATCACTTCACACATGCACCAAGCCTTCAAATCCATCCTCAACTTTCTTTAAGATTTTTCCTTGAATTCTTCACACATGCACCCATGAACAATTCTAAGAAGTAAATAAACCCTAGAACCATTCTAGTAATTCAAGAACAAGAAACTAATTTTCTATACTTAAGAATATTAAAGATTACCTACTAATCTTCAATTTTCTTTAAGATTTTTCCTTGAATTGTTCACTTTCTTCTTTGTTGAATCATCAAGCATGATTTGGGAGCTATTTGGAGGAGTATTTTCGGCCAAGCTTCCATTGCAAGCAAAAAGAAAAAAAATTTCTCTTTCAAATCCAAGTTGCCGACTTTAGAGGGGCAAATTTGTCATTTTTGGAAAAATTAATTTGATCCAAAATCAAATTAATAAACCATGTCGCATGTATCCAATTAATAATAAGCATGTGTGATAACAATTATCACAAATGAAAATTATCAAATTAAATTAAATATAAAGTTAAAGTAGTCAAAAATCAAATTTAATACTTTAACCTTAAATTTAATGCCAAGTGTAACCAATAATATTTAAACATATATTCCATAACAATTATGAAATATACATATCAATTAATCACCTAAATATTTAACATTTAAATATCCAAATAATTAATTAATATAATTATTAATCCATATGTATTTTATTTACATTAAATAAAATACGTATAGAAGTGACATGTGTCAAAATCTCATTTGATAGTTAATTAATGTGTATCTAATCAAATTATGTATCAAATAAAAATACACAATAATTACGACTGACCAAAAAATACTTCTATGGATGTGTTTTCGTTTAACCGTTTAAATGATTCGAATTAACTCATTTAATCAGGTGAAGTATTATGAATAATCTGTATTATTCAAAACGCGTTGCCCAAGTGCTCAATGAATATACTTCATATTGTGGGACTCTCTAAGTTTAGGTTTCTCCGTCACGAAATCCAATTTCGTATCCATAATTCACCCACTCATGAATTATGAAGACCACTGATAATCTCGCTAAACTATGCAAGTCGAGGTCATTGCATACGTATAATCCCTTTGTCACAGGCTATCCATATTTTACCTGAGATATAGATAAGAACGTCAAATCCTTTTGGTATAACATAGTCGACTTTCAAATTTACGATCTCTAAATGACACTCGGAACTTGGTTCCGAAGTTATACCACGGCCATGGATTTACTAGATTGTAAACACGTGTAGGATACCTATGCCATGTACACATGACTGACAGATTCTATCTTGATACGCACTGGATATCATGAGCATCAGTCCATAGCCAACGAACAGGCAGAGGTCTGATCTAAATAGATCGGTGACGTGACTGCCATCAAAGTGTGGAGGATAACTCATATATCCATTGTGGTATATCAAGTCGAAGGACCACTATGCTTGCTCAACTCGAGAAGATTCCTATTGACGTTGGTGTACCATCTATTAGGAAATATTTAGTGAGTCATTCAGTGTTTATCAAATAAACACCTACATGTCTATACAAGTCTCCCGAGAGTCATGGTTCATTGGGATAAACCATCGGACCAAGTCACGATATACGACATGTACTGGTCTCAGCGGATTTTACTAACCGACCCGTGTTAGTGAATCTTGACTATGAACTTTATTTAAGGATATACAACTTATAGTGACGCTTCCCAATGTCAATTACAAACTAGGTTGTAACTGCACACTACATTGTAAATCCTAAGGTCTTTGTCTAATATACACGTATCACTAAATCAGATTTAGTTTCAATATAATCATAATTAGATATCTAATCGTAATTGGATCGAATATGTATATAAAAGACAAGATGTGCTACCATTAAATAAGTAATTATATGGAAAAAATGCATTGTTCGTATTCATGAATCAGACATAAATACGATCCGGATTGGCACTTCGAGCATCAACCCTAACAATTTCTCCCACTTGCTCTAGTGCCAATCCACAATATCATATACACATCTCAATATGTATCACATACTCATGGCTCTCAAGAGCTCACCTAGTGTTAGGGATATGCCCTATACCCAACTTGTGGATGGGCTATATGTACATGTATTTGTAATATTTTCATTAATTAATAAAATGTAAATCTTTATTATACGTGTCTTACATAACTTATATGAATCATCAACATTGTAATAAAGCCCTTGGAGTAATAAGACGATGGCTTCCACGCCTTATGAGAATCATTACTCTTAAATGTTCCTAGTCATAGTTTTGTGAATAATATGGGCGTTCACAAAGTGGAGAGACTAGCATGATGATATGATCCGCCCTTAAGTGGGGTAGCCGATCTCATAGGTTACTAGCGGAGATCCGTCCGCTTGGTATATCACATGGATGCATGAGTTGCTCGTGTCTATTGAACTGACCGCCGAAAGTTTTCATATGGAGTGTTTATCCCATGTGTCTATGAGAACTTTCATGTATCGATTATATGACTAGTCCTTCGACTTGAGGTATTTACAATCTTATGTCTGGATCAAATAACTTTGACATTCTCCTTCCCCGGTTCAAAAGATCCGGTCATAAGGGTATGATTGGGTCATTTGTTGAAACACATGAAGTTTGTAAAGATACAACATAGAATCATCACTCTCTCGAATAATATTTTCTTATAAGAGTAGTATTCCAATTCACGGGTTGATATGTGTGATCACTGCTTGAGACTGTGGCCACAGCGGAAGAATCATGTGAGATTCTTGGGTTAGCACGATTTATGACACTATCAACATCATACATTTGACCATATGGGTAGACACTTTTCGTACCCTAGGTCAATATATGGGGATACAATGAGGAAAGATACCGTATCATATGTAAATCGCATACAGAAGGAGTATATATATCTTTCCTTCTCATTTGGGGGCCTTGGAATGTTGCTAGATGTCAACCTTGGTCATTGAAATCGAACGACCATCTGATCGGAGGATAATTTATGTTCGATTAAATTATCACGATTCATTTCATGTCCAAATTGATGGGAACCCAAAAGGTCACACACAACAAAGTCGAAATCAGTGGTTAACAGTGCACAATACAAATATAACAACATATATGATTGCTGTAGGAATTGTTCATAAATGGTTCAATGTGTTTAATTATTGAACAAATCATTTATAAGATTCCATAGTGGCTTAGGGATTGGTGAATGACGATAGAGGCACTTTGGGAATTGGAATAAAAAAAATATAAAAAAAATTACAATTCACGTGAATAGTAACATGAATAGTACCTTTTTTTTTGTTATTTGTTTTGAATTCTAATACGGCCCAAACTCTTATTAGGATTTTATAATCGCATTAAACCACTAAATTAAGATCCAATGGCTAAGATTAAATTAGCTTTTACCCCACATCGGATTCTTAATTAATTTTGTTGTCTTTGGAGCACTATATAGACCCAAAGAATTCTTTACAAATTTGCTACACCAAAACCTTTCATATCTTGGGTTTATATAAGTGAGCAACTCTAAAGTTTAAGAGTAAGCCACTGATTTTGAGGATCCTTAAGTCTAATTGACTAGAGGAACCTCGAGTTAAAATTTTTGAGGTATTTTCCTAGGCTAGCACCAAGGGCAAAATACCTGTGCACTCAAGGTGTAGTCTTGCCGTTGAGTTTTGGCTTTGGTCTGTGAATCTTTGGAGGCCACACACTTGGGTGGCTCTTTGGAACGTGGAAGAGCTTGCTAAGTTTGAGAAAAGCTTGTAGATTGGATGGAGGACTGGAGGAGTCTTCGGTTCAAGTAAGTCTTTTTCTTTCTTTATTTTAATTAGAGTTCTTATGATAGTTAGAAATTTTAGGATTATGTTCTTTGCATGTTTTATGAGTTTTATGCTTAGAATATATAGTAACATGCATAGGCTTGTAGAATAATCAAAACAAATGGGTCTTGGGCAAAGGAAAAGCGGCATAATAATTTTGATTTTCCGCTGCGCACTCGCGGACGCTTCCCAACACCTAGCACTCAAGAGGTAGGCAACAACAAGTAAGCCCGATTTAATAAATTGAGTCTGTCCAACAAACCCAATTGATTTCCTTAGCCAACATCATTCATATTTTATAGAACCCAAGTTCTACATCAATATGACTCAGATGTGATATCGTGCTATAGCTATTACGTTGTCTATGTATTTAGAGATCAAATCCAAAATACTATGTAGACAACCGCAAACACAATACTACTATCAAAACTTCTAATCTATAAGGTCACTATGCAACTTCATAAGTCAATACTTCATAAGTTGCAACGAATTCCACTAATACAGTAGAATCAAGCGTGACACTCTCACTGCATCTTTTCTGACTTTATATGACGTAGACATCTGACGTCATAATTAGACTCAAAACTAATCTGACCCTAATGGTTGCGGATTATATTCTCCATGAATAAGAAACTCATTCTTAATATTTCAAAGATAACAAAGAACATGTTTCAAGACACATCTTATGGTCTACATGGTATCAAAATAATTCGTAACAATTACGATTAAATTGATGTCTTTAATCGCACATAATATAATATTCATTATGCTATCATCATATGATGCATCAAATTGACTAGACATTCTAATTAATTTCTCTTTCGACAAATGAATCATCCTTTATGAAAGATTAATACTATATACAAGAGACACACTAACTGTCAAATAATTATACTAACTGTCATACAGATAGTTTTAATGTGCCCTTTATTAGATCATATCTAATGCATGCCTAATGGGAGTATCTCACAAGTCTCTTGTTTTATATTATATATAAGACCTTATATCAAATATAACTTAGGCTACTCCCACTGCTATCACGGAGAAAAGAAGACTTAGGTAAATTTTTTACCTCACAAACATCTCATTATTACATTAATAATGACAATGTCGTTAGGATATATAACACTAGAATGAAATTTTCACGCTCCCACTGACCCTACTATCAAATATGTATTCTCTATGCTTTGATAAAATCAGACAATCTGACTGTATCAAAATTAAAGAACACAGATTTCCGGAAAGCTTATCTGGGTCTACAATAGGCTCTATAAGCTAGTATATTAAACTGTGATCTCAACATAATACAAACTCTAGGGCCATTCTAGACTGAACTCTTCAAACAAAGAAACCACAATGGATCTCTCATTCGAAGAAACCATTCAGGAATGCCACTTTGCATTCTTTAGCCAAAATACATAGTTTAATATCAACATTAACCAATAGATATTTAATTGTTTAAATAGTGTGACTAGAGACAAGTTTTCTCAGAATCTACAATAGATTGCTGAGTATAACCTTTCTCACTGTCATACTATAAAGGTCAAACCTTTAATAAGCTCATTTTTCTTTTGCTGGGCAAACAATTTGCACATTTTATGAAAAATTCATAACGAAAGCTCAATCAAGTTCAAAACTTGATCGTAGTAAGCTATGAACAATCTTAGATCTATGGTTCAATGGTAATTTCCGAAATCGATGTCAAATATCGCTCCCACTATAAGTTAGAGGATAATTTTCTTCGAAAAGTAAACAACAAAACCATTAAGTATCAAATACTTTTGTAAATGATTCTAACACCCTATTAAACTTATACAGAAGATGTCTACGGGTCTTTTCATCTTTTTAAATATGTAGTTCCATTTCATTTTATCACTCTCACAGTTGACTTCAATAAGTCAAGTCTTTTCTACAATCGTCACATCTAATGTTACACACCAAGTAATAAAACAATTTTATTACTCGGGATCGTAGAAAAAATATTTTATCAAATAGAATACAATATTCTATAAAATAGAAAAAATGATAAGCTCTATGCTTGTACCTTTGAGGCGCAAATACTTTTCAATTATATAACCATTATACAAAAGAAAGATTCAAATCTCAAACTTTTCAAGATTCGAATTTTCTACTTATACATATCATATACTTTAGAAACTAATGGAATCTTAATTAAAAGGATGAATTAGTATTACTGGAGCATATCCCTAAGAGTATTGAAACTAATTCGGTAATACTCAATATCAAACGAATCAAATCATATAAGATTCGATTTCTCCCACAGCCCAATTCCATCAGGATGGAATCGTAGAAGAATGATATTGAGTAAGAATCACATTCATTAAATAACTTTAGAACTAATTGCCATAAATTCATATGTTTGATCATATCAAACATCCTTGAACATTTCAAAGACTCACGATGAATTTTTAAAAAATATAGTTTTCAACACTTCAAATAGAATATCTTTGAACCACTCAAAATATTTTATCCACGTTTCTTTTGGATAATTATGACCCATAGCATCACTATTTTGTAAAGAACATGGCGTTCTTGTACAAAATTAACTATGTGACAAAGGAAATTGCTCTTTTATCATTTGTAATTGGATTACCTGGATATATAAATGATAAAAGTCCATATGATTAGTACCAGATTAATAAGATATGAGACAGTATTAATCCACGTAAGGTTTAATCATTAAATATCCATAGTCGTAGTATTTTTGAGACTGAACATCGATAATGCGGAATAGGCTAATATTACACTTGTGCGCGTTATGGAAGCTTAAAGGCAAAGTTCTTATATATTTGGGTATTGGATACTCATGCAAATGTGATAGGAGGTTATGTTTGTCGATGGTACGGGAATAGCTTCGCTCTGGATAGACCCCTCGGAGTCCTATTGGTAGTATGACTATGTGTCTATGGGAATCCGAATCAGGGTAAGTGTATATGGTCTTAACTTGAGACTTGCATCGCTGAGACTTGCATCGCTAATACTTGCGACAATCAATATACTTTGGTTTTTGTCGTCCGGGGCTTTAACAGGTTTTGTGTACGCCTGTTCTGGGTATACTGAGAATCGTAGAGTATTGGGGTTGATGTCAATATGGAAGTATCACTTCAGTCATATGGAGATGATGATCATGCATGGATACATAACTGGTACTCTATAGTGCTATAGCCATCGGGAAAGTATGACTAGGTCATGACTTTCCGATCATAAAGAGACTAGTTGCTAGTGATCCAATATATGCTTCGTACGGGGCATACACAACTCCAGCCCCAGGCCTAGCATGTGACATCCGATACTGGATCATAATACGCAATACTATGTATACTATGCTTGATAAAGATCTTGTATTCCTTAAAAGAATATTTCTGGAGAATTGTGGTAGGCATGGTGCTTTGCTAGAAGCCAACCATGTCTTGTAAATTGGTAAGAGCGTGGTACCGGGTACGCACGTGTTCGGATAGTCCGATGACCGCATTTACTGCCAACATGTCCAGGGATCTCTTGGGTCGCCTCCCAAAGATTCACCGATGACATTTGACTCGAACAGAATTAATCTGGGATTAATTAAGAGAGGGAGAAAATTAATCTGGGATTAATTGCGGTAAGAATTTATCTGGGATAAAATTCGGATAGAAGAGAGAGAACGCGATTAATTTGGAATTAATCGGCAAAGTAAATTTAATGGTTAAGTTGGATTTTACTATTTAATTTATTTAATTGGGCTAAAATAATATATTGGATATATTAATTGAAATTAGATTTCAATGCGGAATTAAATTGGATTTTAATTCTAGCAAACGAATTAATTTAGAATTAATTCGCAAACGACTTTCATAATAATTTTGCTAGGCATTATTATTATTTAAATTAGATTTAATTACGTCGTAACGGAAAATTCGATTATTCGGAATTAAACGAACCCGGGCCCGAGCGAAGTTGCGTGTTGGGTTAGCCGACTTAAATTTGGAATTTAAAAGTGGTGAGACCCACTTCACTTTCATAATTTGTTTGACTAATGATGGAAGTGGTTAGGATTAATTTTGGATTTGATTTGTTGGTTGAGTAAAGCTTAGTTTACTTATAAAACACTCAAACCAATTCAACACACAGACTTAGTATAAATTAACTTGTTGACTTTGGAAGTGTAATAAGGTTATTATTCACAACAACCATTTTTCTCTTCTTTCTCCTTGAGGCTGTGAGCTTCATCTCTCTCCCATGGAGTTTTGTTGCAAAATTCTGTAAGCTAGCACTTTAAGGAGTCAAAGGAATGTGATAGAGAGACTCACCCATGAGTTTGGAACTTCAAAGAGGGCTTGGAGCCTCCATCATCCATGAAAAGTTTTGAACTTCTACCAATCTTTGTAAGTAATTTCCGCAACTTACTTTAGATTATTCACACACAAATCATTCCTTAGAGATCCTTGGCATGTATAGGACACTAAAAATGGTATCAGAGCTAGATCTTAGCTTGATTTGATTCTAGGGTTCATGACTTTAATTTGGGCATTTTTGCTTGGCGCATGAAAATGCAAAATTGGATGTTTGGTTATGCTTGGATGATGATGACTTGTAGTTGTGTATCATCGGATTGTGAAAAATTGATTGGATCAAAATTTCCCAAATTTTTTAGCTTGGCCGAATGGTATCCTAGATGTCGCTCATGGTGATTTTTTGAATTTTAACAATTGGATGTGTTAAATGGCATGAAATGAATCTTATATGTTGAATATTGATTTAATTAGATTGAAATCAAAATTGGATGTTAATTTCATGTATTGCCGTGAGTGTGAAACATGTTAGAATGAGTTGTTTTACTTCAATTTGTGTTGGACATGAATTGGAATTAATGAGCATGATTAATTGGATTAATTAGTGTTTTGGAAACATTAGATTAGTTGATTAATTATGTTAATTACACTTGAAATGGATTAATATGTAATTTGGAATGATATATTAATCTAATTTGTTGTATTTAGGATAATTGGCTTGGTTGGGCCAAATTTTAGTCTTGTATAATATTTGGGCCTAAACCATTTCCATAAAGTCCAAAATATGACATTGGGCCTTTAATAATTTAATTGGGCCTAATGGGCCTAAATTTATTTTATGGCATAGGGTGATTCCTAACTTGGGCCTTGGCATCTTGGGTTTGATCCATAATGGCCAAAGCCCATGCCTAAAGAATTAATTGAAAGCCCATTGGAGTTTAATTGAATAGTATTGGATGCTAATTGGGCATTTGAGAACCAATTGGATTGGAGTTGGAATCGAAGTCTAAAAGGCACTATTAAAAGTGTAATTATTTAATTTGGAAATAAACATGAATTAATATTGGATACAATTTAAATTGGATTTGAAATTGTAGTTCGATATAATTCAAGAATACGTACTTTGAGTATTTATTCTTAAACGAGTTGGACTCGCGCAAATCAAATCATTGTTTGAACATTGGATGATCATTAATTCAAAGATTAAATAATCGGATTAGATTGATTGAATAACATGCTTTGTAAGAATACTTGGATGTATTGTATGAATAATGTATATCAGATGGATATTAGATGGGTGAGGGCAATTTTGGAAATTGTTGTAATAAATTTAGAATTTATTAAATTGGACCTGCGTGTCCAGCCTATTATCTCTTTTCTCATTGTATTTCTCCTCACCAATTCCCCCTCAATGTTAATGAGGCTTCTTTTAGTGTTATGTAATTGGGTAGAAGTAAGAATAATGCTAGCGGGAGAGAGGAAATAGAGAGATTTGTTCTAGGAACAATTTGTTATATATCCATCCTCATATCATTATTAAATTTTATTGCGCCTTATTATGCTTTTAGAATGCATGTTTAAGGGTGTATGATGAGACCTAATCAAAGACAATAAATTGGTTGCCAATTTACGCGAAAAACCCTCATTCAATATTAAGCGTTTTTCCTTCCATTGAGTGGTTCTCTCTCAAGATCCAAGATTGGCATTGGTTTGTTGGCCAAAGTCAAGACCTTTGTCCATCGCGGATGTGTTTGAACCGCGTAAGCTTTGTTCCATATCGTATGTCTTGGGCAGTTGTGACTTGTTGGCCAAAGTCAATGTCACTTCTTGTTCATCAACTTCGATTACGAAGCTTTCCCACTGTCAATGGGTCGCGCTTAACTAGAATCATTAAGCTTATTGAGCCAAAGCCAAGGCTTAGTTGATTCAGAGGAAACAGGTTAGGAAATATATTGGATATATTTACATATATGTTTCGGACTTGAAGGTCCACCTACTGGATCTAGGAATTGGATGGGATCCAATTGATCTTAGAGATCTACCTAATTAAGTTTCATACAGCTTGTTGGCCAAAGTCAAGGTTGTGTGATATTTAACGGGATTCTAGCCCACTAGGAAACTAGGTTTCCCGAGTACTCCACAGAGGGTTAGAGGCTCGCCGAAAATTAGTGGGAGGTTAGTATTAAATTTGCAATATTCGTTTAATACTGGCTAATACGCGCTCTTTATTTTTCTTCATTAAATTTATATATATTAATTGGACTAATATTCAATTGTTGTTTTAATTGAACAATTAGACTATATTCAAACTACTTCATTTGTAGTTGGTTATATAGTTGGACTATAGTAATCAATACATTTGAAAGTAACCAATCAAATTGTAATTAATTATATAGTTAGACTATAGTAATCATTACATTAGATAGTACCTGAAATCGTTGATTGGATAATTGGACTATAGCAATCAAGATGACCTGAAAGATTAGCGTCAACGGACATAATCCTGGGTGAAAATGTCTTTAACGGCTTTAATTTTCCATATTGGGAAATGAATCTCAGGATAGTCCTGTGAGCTGAGAAGTTACTCTTTTTGATAGAAAGACCTCTCGGGCCTGAGCCCGGAGTTGAGCAAATAGTAGAGCATGGGCTTAGGAAGACTTATCGTGATGATAACTTAGTGCTCAATCCATTATGCTAGCTGCGATGACTCCTTAATTTTGTCGTTAGAACTAAGGGTTAGATCCTTATACTATGATGTTGAAATTAAAGGATCTTCATAGATCTAACCTTAGATCTTAGAAGTACGAATTGCAAAAGAAGCTTTTTCACTCGCGCATGTCAGAGGGTACATCTGTCGAGCACTAGGTGTCGCAGATGATTGCTGACATCGAACAGCTAGGTAAGCTAGGCATTACCTATGAGGCCGAGACTTCCATAGATTTGATCTTACAATCTCTGCCCGATTGCTGAGGCGGGTTCGTCATGAACTTCACATGATGAACCAAGAGAAAACTCTTGAAAAGTTAATGGCTATACTCAAGGAGGCAGAGCCAGAGCTTCTAAAAGGGCAAGAAGCGCAAGGTGGATTTTACTTCGACATCCCAGAAGGCCAAAAATTGGCCGAAGGCTTCTGGGGTTGTGAAAAAAAAAAGGGCAAGGCTAAATCGTCACAATCTTCTGGGAAGACAAAGGACATATCCCAAGATGTCTGCCTAAGCTTTGGCAAACGGGGTCACTGAAGCGTGACTGCCGTATGGACAAGGCAGACATGAAGGAAGTGAATGCGGGACAATGCTTCGGCTTCAGGTATGTTTGTTATAAACATGTCCACTACTGGTTTTAAAATTGGATTTTTGATACTGGATGTGGTTCGTGAATATATATACTGATGTGCATGATCTGCTGATTAGTAGGAGACTGGATTCAGATGAGATCGACCTGCGAGTCAGAAAATGGGACGAGAGTCACTGTTTTGCCAGTAGAAACCTAAGTTTTGGAACTTCCCTTGGGGCATGTACTTAAATTAGGAGACTGTTATAATGTACCTAGTTTGACTAAGAACATTATCTCTGTATCTAGTTTAACCCATTGGGGTATACCTTTGTGTTCCGAAACACTGGGTGTTTTGTCTATAAAGATTATATTGAGATATACACATTAGATGTGAATAACAGTATTTATATTTCGAATATAAATGAATCTCAAAGATATAACATGACAAACAAAAGGCTCAAACTGAGTAAACCAAATGAGACTTATTTGTGGCATTGTTGTCTGGGACACATGAACAAGACTTGTATATCCATACTTTCGAAGAGTGGATACTAGGACGAATTTGATCCTAATTCAAATGATATATGCGAATCTTGTTTATTAGGCAAAGTGCCTAAAACACCTTTTAGCGGTAAAGGTACACGAGCCACCGATCTGTTAGCCCTCGTACATAGTGACGTAAGTGGGCCAATGTCTAGCTAGCCTAGAGGTGGATATGAATACTTCGTAACCTTTACGGAAGTGGCATTGCGTTATAGTTATGTGTATCTTATGAAACACAAGTCGGAAACTTTTGAGAAATTGAAAGAGTTTCGACACGAAGTAAGAAAACAGACCGATAAAAGTATTAAAACATTGCGGTCAGACCATGGTGGATAATACTTAAATAAATGAGTTTCTGGATTACTCAAAAGAGTTTGGTATTCTTCCACAGTGGACTCCTCCTGGAACACCTCAATTGACGGTGTGATCGAACGGAGATACCGAACTTTGTTGGACATTGTAAGGTTAATGATGAGTCACTCTGAGCTACCAATTTCCTTCTAAGGATACGCATTAAACAGTGCAATACTTATTTTGAATAAGGTTCCATGTAAATCTGTTAGACAGACTTCATATTAGATATGACAGGAAAGAAACCGGGTTTCTCATTCCTGAAGATTTGGGAATGCTGGGCATACTCTAAACGTTTGGATGATACAAAACTAGAACCCAAATCGGATAAGTGCCTATTTGTAGGTTATCCTAAGGAAACCAAAGTATAGTACTTATACAACTCACAAGAGAACAATGTATTTGTTGCTCTCCATGCGGTTTTCCTCGAAAATGAATTCCTAAATGCAGTGGAAAATGGGAGGAAAGTAGAACTCGATGAAAATCGGAGTGATACTATTCCAGGCACCGATCCCTTACGAAACATGAACAGTTCATCATGGATGAAACTGTACCACAATCTTCGAATACACAAGAACCGCGTATGTCGGAGAGAGTCAGAAAAAAAACCTGGGAGGTATGTGTTTCTGATCTCACCTCATGTAGATATTAATCTTATTGAGGAAGATGGACCGACTATGTATGAGGAAGTGATACAAGGTATCGACTCATTTTATGGCAAAATGCCATGAAGTCCGAAATGGATTCCATGTATACGAACTATGTTTGGATACTGGTTGATGTACCAAAAGGCATTGTGCCTATTGGTACTAAATGGGTCTTCAAGGAAGACAGACATGGATGGCAACATACAAATGTACGCAGCTAGGCTTGTACAGAAAGGGTATAGTCAACGGTATAGTGTCGACTACGACGAAACTTTTTCATCTGTTGCCATGATTAAATCCATTCGGATAATGCTTGCTAATGCTGCATATTTCGATTATGAAATATGGCAACTAGACGCCAAAACCGCTTTCCTTAACGGAAACCTTTTGGAGGATGTTTGTATGTAACACTCTGATGGTTTTGTCGTGCCTAAATATACAAACAAGGTTTGCAAGTTAAATCGATTCATTTATGGATTGAAGCAAGCATTGAATTCTAGGAACCATCATTTTGATGTAATCATAATGGTACATGATTTAATTCAAAACGAAAATGATTCTTGTGTATATAAGAGGGTTAGTGTGAGCGTACTGACATTCATTGTCCTTATGTTGAAGATGTATTGCTTCTCGGTAATAACATTCTCATACTATAATCGGTGAAAGCTTGGCTTTCATAAAATTCTCCATGAAAAACCTGGGAGAAGCAGGCTTTATTCTAGGAATAAATATCTATTAGGATAGATCTAGAAAGCTGCTGACACTCTCCCAGAGCTCGTATGTTATGAAAATGTATGCGACCTGATGTCTCATATGTTTTGAGCATATGTAGACGCAATCAGGCCAATCTAGATGATGGTCACTGGATTGAAGTAAAGGACATCCTTGAGTATCTTGGATGAACTAAAGATGCTTTCTGAGAATATGGGGAAATGAGAACTTGAGGTGATTGGGTTCACCGCTGCAAGTTTCCAAACCGATAAATACGACTGTAAGTCGCAATAAGGGTACATATTTAGTTTGAATAACGAAACAGTGAGCAAGAAATATTCCAAGTAAGATACTGTTCCCGATTAAATAATAAAAGCGGAACATTGATGTAGTTGAGGCAGCAAAAGAAGTATTTTGGATCTAAAAATTCCTAATTGGATTAGGAGTAGTTCTGTTAGGAGCTAAGATGGGCTACAACACAGGCTAAAGAACTACGGTCTCATCAACGATCCAAGTATGTACTTCAACTATTTCATCTGATTCGAATAAATCGCATCAGATGATAACCTTACAAATCCGCTGAGGAAAGCTATTTCTCAGCAGAAGTTTGAGCGACCCGTACATAGTTCAGGTGTTGGACACTTGAGTGATTGGCTATAGGCCAAGTGGGAGATTGTTGGATAATTATGACCATAACATCACTATTTTGTAAAGAACATGGTGTTCTTGTACAAAATTAACTATGTGACAAAGGAAATTGCTCTTTTATCATTTATAATTGGATTACCTAGATATATAAATGATAAAAGTCCATATGATTAGTATCAGATTAATAAGATATGAGACAGTATTAATCCACGTAAGGTTTAATCATTAAATATCCCTAGTCATAGTATTATCGAGACTGGACATCGATAATGTGGAATAGGCTAGTATTACACTTGTGCGCGTTATGGAAGCTTAACGGCATAGTTCTCATATATTTGGGTATTGGATACTCATGCAAGTGTGATAGGAGGTTCTGTTTGCCGATGGTACGGGAACAGCTTCACTCTGGATATACCCCTCGGAGTCTCATTGGTAGTATGACTATGTGTCTATGGGAATCCGAATCAAGGTAGGTGTATATGGTCTTAACTTGACACTTGCATCGCTAATACTTGCGACAATCAGTATACTTTGGTTTAGGTCGTCTGGGGCTTTAACATGTTCTGTGTACGCCTCTTCTGGGTATACTAAGAATCATAGTGTATTGGGTGTGATGTCAAGATGGAAGTATCACTTCAGTCATATGAAGATGATGATCACACATGGATACAGAACTGGTACTCTATAGTGCTATAGTCATCGGGAAAGTATGATTAGGTCATGAATTTCCGATCATAAATAGACTAGTTGCTAGTGATCCGATATATGCTTCGTACGGGGCATACACAACTCCAGCCCCAGACCTAACATATGACATCCGATACTGGATAATAATACGCAATACTATGTATACTACGCTTGATAAAGATCTTGTATTCCTTAAAATAATATTTCTGGAGAATTCGGTATGCACGGTGCTTTGCTAGAAGCCAATCATGTCTTGTAAATTGGTAAGAACGTGGTACCAGGTACGCACATGTTCGGATAGTTCGATGACCGCATTTACTGCCAACATATCCAGAGATCTCTTGGGTCGCCTCCCAAAGATTCACCGATGACATTTGACTCGAACAGAATTAATCTGGGATTAATTAAGAGAGAGAGAAAAAATTAATCTGGGATTAATTGCGGCAATAATTTATCTGGGATAAAATTCGGATAGAAGAGAGAGAACGTGATTAATTTGGAATTAATCGGCAAAGTAAATTTAATAGTTAAATTGGATTTTACTATTTAATTTATTTAATTGGGCTAAAATAATATATTGGATATATTAATTGAAATTAGATTTCAATGCGAAATTAAATTAGATTTTAATTCTAGCGAACGAATTAATTTAGAATTAATTCGCAAGCGACTTTCATAATAATTTTGCTAGGCATTATTATTTATTTAAATTAGATTTAATTACGTCATAACGGAAAATTCGTTTATTAGGAATTAAACGAACCCGGGCCCGAGCGAAGTTACGTGTTGGGTTAGCCGACTTAAATTTGGAATTTAAAAGTGGTGGGACCCACTTCACTTACATCATTTATTTGACTAATGATGGAACTAGTTAGGCTTAATTTTGGATTTGATTTGTTGGTTGAGTAAAGCTTAGTTTACTTATAAAACACTCAAACCAATTCAACACACAAACTTAGTATAAATTAACTTGTTGACTTTGGAAGTGTAATAAGGTTACTATTCACAGCAACCATTTTTCTCTTCTTTCTCCTTGAGGCCGTGAGCTTCATCTCTCTCCCATGGAGTTTTGTTACAAAATTCTTGTAAGCTAGCACTTTAAGGAGTCAAAGGAAGGTGATAAGGAGACTCACCCATGAGTTTGGAACTTCAAAGAGGGCTTGGAGCCTCCATCATCCATGAAAAGTTTTGAACTTCTACCAATCTTTGTAAGTAATTTCCGCAACTTACTTTAGATTATTCACACACAAATCATTACTTAGAGATCATTGGCATGTTTAGGACACTAACAGTTTCATCAGAAACATATTGAAAGTTCTCGAACTATTCAAGACGTTCAATATATATTATTTGAGAAACACGCAACTAAGTCATGACAACTCATTTACTAAGTTACGAAGTAAAGAAAACTATCCAAGGCAATTTATAATTCATTAAAATACATACATATAATGTATTAGTTTAATAAATCTATGGTCCAATGACGATTAGTGGTTAAATGAGATTTAATCACATCCTGAATAAAATATTCATCAAATGGATAAGGATATATGGTTTGATCTTGTATCAGACCATCATTTACCATACAGAATAAGCATATAATGCTTATGTGATAAAATCTCATAAAGCACTGTTCTAAGTTATTTAGTTAACCGAATATTTTTCTTAATGTTTATCTCTTCATCAATGACACCAATAGTCATATTAAAATATGTAACAATTATTTAAAAAGAACAAATAATTATCCAATAGTCACAAGTTCTGATATCAAATATCAAAACAATCATTAAACATTATTTTAAATAACTAGATGGGAGATCTGGTATCCAATACCTACAGTTGTCGTATTGTGAGAATCGATATTCTCTATACACAACTATACACATCTCCTTTCTTGAGCTCTAAAACTTGCCTTCAATTATTCACAATAATTGCAAATAATTTATTAGCAAACTATGTCAAACACGTGACTTCTCAAAGTCACTAAAGCCAAGAAACGTCATTATAAGATAAACAAATACATAATGGAGTTTCTTAATGCAAGTCAAGAATCTCGAGACATGAACTAATTCACGTCGATTCTTACCGCACAAGAAACTATTCTCTCTAGACAATTATATCCTAAAGCAGATATCTATTTAGATTACTTATCGTGACTTAGTAACTAAGTCACTAACCATCTGGATTTTCAAGAAAATCGGAACAACAGTTCCCGATGGTTTTGACTAATCTAACAATATCCAAGTCTACTAACATTCTAGAACCTATTCTAGAAATACGCAACCATAAGTGAAGTCATAAAACATATTCAGATAATATGCATGCACTGGATTAGAAGTATAATTCTATTAACAATATAGAATAAAGGAAAACAAAAACCTCAATTTCCATAAAATTACACATTGATTTAATTATGGATTTGTAACCCAGCAGTGTCTCCCACCACTTTACGTAATACCGTAATCCCCAACGGAAAATGGGAATTCAATAATTAAATCGAATTCCATAGTGAGAAGTGGACCCTATGAATATATTTTGACTCACAGCTTTGGTACGATCTCGCCTACATATATTCATTAGGTAGACAACTCATTGTCAATCACACTCACTGTGACTCCTGATTTTGGTCCTGACCGTTTCTCGTTATGACAGCTTTGGCACGTTCACAAGGAGGCGTATCAAAGCTTCACTTGCCAGTGACAAACTCAAGCTATAGTTGTAGTCCTGACAGCTTTGGCACGTTCAGGATTTCCACATTCACTTGAATTTGTCTAGTATCAAATATACATCCGGCATCGATAAAATTCTATCAACTACACCCTCACTACTTTGGCACGATCTCGGATGCAGCCATAGAAAGATACTCATAAACCGTATTGACAAGACGGACCAAGAAATATGCATCTAATACATATCACTCTACTGCCTTATTTAAGAAGGGATATTCCTCAAGAAAGTTTTGCTCTATATCAAATACTGAGTTAATTCTAGATCAACTTCTAAACAATTCAATTCTTCCTTAGAAAACATAACTTCACTTAACAGTTAAATTACTGTTATGTTTCCCGTTAGCGTAGAACCGAAAAGTCAAGAAATATCTAAATTACATGCATGTACAAACATCAAAATTAGATTATATATCATATATCAAGCATGACAAATGTAATGGATGAAGGATCAGACCTGCTCTGATACCATTTTTATTGGGTTTTTTGTGCGGGCGCAGTGGAAGCTCGCGGTTAAGGTGAAATCATAATTGTAAAACTTTTTTAAATTACCGAATAAATTTTTCAATATCTAATATGAATAATTCATTCATATTTCACCTAAACATATTTATTCGATATCAAATAACGACATAAATAACTAGTAAATGTCGTGAAACTTTTACAAAAACATTTTTCCACAAAATGGCATAAAACATGTTTTTTTGACCGAACCGACTACCCAATGCACATGGGGGCTGCCCAAGTCAGCCCCAACAGCACTAGGGCAGTTCATGGGCTACCCGAACAGTGACCAATTCACTGTTTGGGCAGCCGTCACCCGGTTGACTCAAAAGTCACCTGGTAAAGTCGTTTTTCACCGTTTTCACTTATTTCAACTCCGAAACAATTTCTGACAATTGTTCCAACACCAAAAACACATCCAATACATTTATATGACATCATTTTCATCAAAATAAATCCAGTTTTTCCAGATCTGATTTTGTAACAAAAATAATCAATTTTTCATGCTTTAATCCATCTTTTTTCAACATTAATCAAATTAATCACAACACCAATCCAAGCCACCACAATTGAAGCACTCAAGAAAAATTCTAGGCATTACAAGAGTGGTCATAACACTCTAGAATGGCAACATATCATCAAATGATCAAATTGAACAAATATTACAATAATATCATTCAATATCACTTCACACATGCACCAAGCCTTCAAATCCATCCTCCAAATCAAAAAAAACCCCAAATTCTAAGAAGTAAATAAACCATAGAACCATTCTAGTAATTCAAGAACAAGAAACTAATTTTCTATACTTAAAAATATTAAAGATTACCTACTAATCTTCAACTTTCTTTAAGATTTTTCCTTGAATTCTTCACTTTCTTTTTTGTTGAATCATCAAGCATGATTTGGGAGCTATTTGGAGGAGTATTTTCAGCCAAGCTTCCATTGCAAGGAAAAAGAAAAAAAAATCTCTTTTAAATCCAAGTTGCCGACTTTAGAAGGGCAAATTTGTCATTTTTGCAAAAGTTAATTTGATCCAAAATCAAATTAATAAACCATGCCACATGTATCCAATTAATAATAAGCATGTGTGATAATAATTATCACAAATGAAAATTATCAAATTAAATTAAATATAAAGTTAAAGTAGTCAAAAATCAAATTTAATACTTTAACCTTAAATTTAATGCCAAGTGTAACCAATAATAATTAAACATATATTCCATAACAATTATGAAATATATATATCAATTAATCATCTAAATATTTAACATTTAAATATCCAAATAATTAATTAATATAATTATTAATCCATATGTATTTTATTTACATTAAATAAAATACGTATAGAATCAAATTATGTGTCAAAATCTCATTTGACAGTTAATTAATGTGTATCTAATCAAATTATGTATCAAATACAAATACACAATAATTACGACTGACCAAAAATTACCCCTATGCATGTGTTTTCGTTTAACCGTTTAAACGATTCGAATTAACTCTTTTAATCTGGTGAAGTATTATGAATAATCTGTATTATTCATAACGCGTTGCCCAAGTGCTCAACGAGTACACTTTATATTGTGGGACTCTCTAAGTTTAGGTTTATCCATCACGAAATCAATTTCGTGTCTATAATTCACCCACTCATGAATTATGACGACCCTAGATAATCTCGCTAAACTATGTCAGTCGAGGTCATTGCATACGTATAATCCATCTGTCACAGGCTATCCATATTATACTTGGGATATAGATAAGAACGTCAAATCTTTTTGGTATAATATAGTCGACTTTCAAATTTACGATCTCTAAATAACACTCGGAACTTGCTTCCGAAGTTATACCACAGTCATGGATTTACTAGATCGTAAACACGTGTAGGATACATATGCCCTGTACACAGGACTGACAGATTCTATCTTGATACGCACTTGATATCATGAGCATCAGTCCACACCAAACGAACAAACAGAGGTCTGATCTAAATAGATTGGTGACGTGACTGCCATCAAAGTGTGGAGGATAACTTATTTATCCACTGTGGTATCTTAAGTCGAAGGACCACTATGCTCGCTCAACTCGAGAAGATTCCTATTGACGTTGGTGTACCATCTATTAGGAAATCTTCAGTGAGTTGTCAAATAAACACCTACATGTCTATATGAGTCTCCCGAGACTCATGGTTCATTCGGATAAACCATCGAACCAAGTCACGATATATGACATGTACTGGTCTCAACGGATTTTACTAACCGACCCGTGTTAGTGAATCTTGACCAGGAACTTTATTTAAGGATATACAACTTATAGTGACGCTTCCCAATGTCAATTACAAACTACGTTGTAACTGCGCACTACATTGTAAATCCTAAGGTCTTTGTCTAATATACACGTATTTCTAAATCAGATTTAGTTTCAATCTAATCATAATTAGATATCTAATCGTAATTAGATCGAATATGTATATAAAAGATAAGAGGTGCTACCATTAAATAAGTAATATTATGGAAAAAGACATTGTTCGTATTCATAAATCAGACATAAATATTATATCCAGATTGGCACTCCGAGCACCAACCCTAACAGTTTATATGTTACCGTGTATGTTGAAAATACCTGTCAAATGAGCATATGAAGATCAAATTTAATCAATATTTTGGAGAATTCATAAATTTATCTTGTTACGAATTATTTTGAGATATATCTCAGGAGCGAAAACTCCTTACACTGTTATCTCCGAACAATAATTCCACTTGGTTAGTCAAACATTTGTTGTTAGTTTGTGTGTAGTTTTTTTTTTAAAAAACATAAAAGAAAATCAACACAAAATATATTTTTTTACACACAAAATAACAACAAAGCAAAAACAACATCAAATAAAACTTCTTTTTTGAACGAAAAATACAACAACGAAACATAAAAACAAAAACTATATAGTCAACTATCCCATCCCCCCAACCAATTTGAAATATTTTCCTCAATGTCTGAATACGAAGAAGTAGAGTTTAGAAGACATCTTCTGTTAGTGTGGAATTGGCAATTGAATCTACAACACTGCTACTAAGAAGAAAGGTTACGTATTGAAACAAAATAAGTAAATAAAAATAGTAAATGAAATGTACTGATAGTTGTGATCATGGCTCACATCTTCCTCTGGTTTTACGTCCAGTAATGGCTTGAATGCCCTCTATGGGTCGATGATATGCTTCCCATCCAATTTTCTTATAAATTGGCAAACAATGTCTTTTAAAGTCAGATTCTCGAGACTGTATTATTCTATTTCTTTTAAAATTATGTATGTAAGTTGTGAATCAATCTATCAAATCCACTAGGATGCGTCTCAAAAGTCAATGATATATTATCTAATGACTCATTACTCAAGCCATATCTAATGTGTTGATTTTTTTCTTCACGATTATTAGACATCATTCCTAAAGAACGAAAACGAGTGTTGCACGTCCAACGTGCGTATTTATAACAAACACCAAATTGTTTAGCTCTTTGTTTCTTAGCATAAGTGCTTTTCACTAAACCGGGTATGTAAGAGATGAATGAATCAAGAAATTTAAGGACTTCCGTTTTAACCACTTCTTTCTTGTAAAAGGTTTAACATTCTTTTAGGTGGTCGATGTTTCCTGACATTATCTTTGAAATGTATTTTTCGTGTCCATTTTAAATGATTAATGCATTTTATATCTTTTAAAGTCCATCCAATTCTCTGTTTATGTTTTCTCAACACATTTAACAACTTACCCTCTTGATCGCTTGTCATAGAATAATAAATTACCATATGGTAAGTTTGTTTATCTCCAAGAAATATATATTTCAATCCTTCAGGCAAAGTCTTTAATTCCAATTTGGGCGCTTCTTCATGTTTCTCTTCTTCAAATGTTCCTAGTTCCTCAAAATTTTATTTTCCTTCATCATCTTCCAGTATCTGTGTAGAATCAAGTAAGGAAAAATCATTAGAAATATCCGAATCTAATTGCGTACTTGATTTAAGAAAATTAGTTGTACAAATTTTTGTAGGATCAGATAAACTCCCATGAATATATTCATCCATAATTGGTTCAATTAGGTCCATGCTCTCATCTTCACTGTCCTCATCATATGGTTGTTTGCACATGTTAAAAACATTAAGCTCCAACATTATATTTCCAAAAGGTAAATTCATGATTCCATTCCTGCAATTAATTAAAGCATTAGCTGTTGTTAAAAATGGATGACCAAGTATTACATAAATGGGCTTATAACTGTCTGTTACAAGTTGTGTTTCCAAGATAATAAAATCCACATGATATATGAATTTATCAACTTGTAATAACACGTCTTCCATAATTCTTTTCGGTACCTTGACTGATCTATCCTCAAGTAAAAGAGTAGTTGAGGTTGGTTTTAACTCGCCAATATTAAGTTGTTGATAAACCGAAAATGGAATAAAATTGACACTGGCTCTAAGATCAACCAAAGCATGTTCAATTTTTTGATTTTCAATAATACAAGAATACTCGCCAATATTATTTCAATGCATTATTGGTTGAGAGAATAGAACTTACATGTTCAGCCAAAAAAGCTTTCTTTCTTACCTGATGTTTTCTTTTAACGGTGCACAAGTCTTTCAGAAATTTGGCATAAGATGGTATATGTTGGATGGCATCTAACAAAATGAATATTGACCTTTACCTATTTGAATATTTCATATATCTTTGGGGAATGGTTCAATTTCTTTGTTTTTAATACTTGGGGAAATTGAGGTGCATGAGAAAACTTATTATCATCAATGATAGGTAATGGTCAATCAACCATTTCCTTACTCTTTGAATCTGATTTATTTTCAACTTCGCGAGTTCAAGAATATGTATGTGGATGACCTTACCACTGCGAAGAGTAATAAGTGATTTGACTTCATCTATGTGTTGACTAACAAAACTACCCTCATGAGGGTTTTGATGACTCTTGGGGTTTGGTTGTGGTTGTGCAGAAAACTTACCTTTCTCATGAATGGTCAATGCTGATGTGATTTTGGAAAAAGTATCTTTCAGATTTATCAATTTTTGCACATTTTGGTTATTGATGGCTTCCTATTTCTTAATAAATACATGCAAGGTATCCTCAAGGGTTTTCCTAGGTGGTGGGATATATGGTGCATAATTCTGGGAATTTCGGAAATTCTGGTGTACCTATGGAGGTTGTTGCGATGGTTGTGCTTGGTTATCATTCCTCCAATTGAAGTTTGGATATTTTCTCCAAACATAATTGTAGGTTTGGGAGTATGGATTTGGATTTGGTCTATTGAAAGTGTTTATGGAATTGACTTGGTCATAAAGACATTCTTGCAGGGTTGGCAAGGTTGAGCAAACTTGCATGACATGTTCATTTGAATTGCATATTTGACACATGACTTCTCGAACTGACTTGACATGATCACTCTTGCTCATTTCTAATGCCTCAACTTTTTTAGCTAGAGATGCATACTTAGCATAAAGGTCATGGTCTTCCCAAAGGTTAAACATACCTCTACCAGATGGCTATGGTTTTATAGACGACTCATAAGTTCCAACTGTGTCCCATTATTGTGCATTCTCTACTATGTGTTCTAGGTAATCAAGTGCATCTTCGGGATTTTTGTCCTTAAACTCACCATTAAACATCATTTCCACTACTTGTCTACCTTGAGGTGTTAAACCCTCATGATGTGGACAAACATTCAACATCTCTTTAAACCTCTCCCAACATTGGTAAAATGTTTCCCCCGATTCTTGTGTAAAAGTTGTGATTCTCCTCTTAAAGGAGTTTGTCCTTTGAGAGTGAAATAATTTTTTCAAAAACTGTTCTTGTAAATCATCTCATGTTCGGATGGATCCTGACCTAAGGTTCTGCAGCCAAATTTTAGCTTTATCCTTTAAAGAAAAGGGAAAAAACTTTAATCGAATTATATTTATGCTGTAATTTTGGTCTATGTAAATGTTACATACCTCTTCAAATTCCTTAAGTGCTGATAAGGATTTTCTGATTCTAAACCGTGGAATGTGGGTAAAAGTTGGATGACACCTGACTTAAAATTGAAACGTGCTGCATGTGTGGGAAAAACAATGCAAGCTGATAATCATGTCCTAGTGGGACTCTTGAACTGTCTGAGTGTCCTGAGATGATTAAGATCGCCATGATGAGACTCGTTTTCTTCTTGATCAACTGGGTTTTCAACTCGAGCATGTGGATTTTCATTTTCGTTCTCGGCCATTTTGACAGACGATGAACGTGATGAAGACTCTCTATTTAATCTACAGCTAGATGATTGTAACATCCCGAGTTATTTTAGAATATTAGCGTAAATTTTATCTTCGCGCGTGAGGCCGCGTCCGAACGCGAGGTTAATTTTAGTGTATAATGGAGACTTTTTCAAGAAATTAATTAAAATTCAATAACAATTAAACTATAGGGATTAATTTGAGATTAGCCACACAAGTGAAAATAACCCTAGAAGACTCTACACACTCACTCACACGTGTAACACACATACACTTAAATTAAGCACAGTTTTTGATTTAATTTAAGTGTATGCGTAACAGCCACACACACACACATACAAAATTCGTGAAGGCAGAATAAAAAGAGAAAGTAGAGAGAGATCGAGATCGAGATGAAGAGAGATAAGGGGAGAGAGAGAGACCGAGAAAGCTGGGAAAAGAAGATGAGAATAGAGGAAAACCGAGAAGCAGAGCAGCAGAAGCAGAGAAGCTGAGTGAGAGAACCGAAAGAGAAGAGAAAACAGTGAGGGATCAATAGAGAAGTGAGAGCAGAGAGAGAGTGCTGAGACAAGAGGAAAGAGAAAGTTCGAGAAATAGAAAGAAGAAGAACCAGAGAAGACCGAGAAATGAGCTGAAACTTGAATATAATAGGTAAGTAACTTATACAATGATTTTCTTGAGACTATTTGTTTTGATGGGTTTGGATTTATTAAAGAAATTGATTAATTAAATTAATAGAATAATTAGAATCATGATAGAGTGAATTAAATTTAGTTTTATTTATAGATTTGAAAAGAATTTGTAAGACCAAAAAAATTGGGAAATTGGGGGAAAAAAATCGGTAAGAACCCTAGAATTTGGGATTCTTTATCTCTATGTGGTATATAAAGTTATGTGTGTCTGGATCTTAAATAATTAAAAAAAAAATTAGTAGTAAAGGAGTAGAGGTATAAGCATGGGTCATAGTAAAAGTGGTAGTGGCAGAAGTAAGAGTAGTAGCAGTAATAGAAGAGATGGTAGATACAGTAGTTAAGGGTAATAAAAGAAAGGAATAGCAGTAGTTACTTAGGATCAGGAGTTGCTGTAGAATTATCCTGGGGTAATGGGAAAATGACTAAGTAAACTTACATACTGGAATAACTAATTATGTGAAGTCGCAAATGAGTTTCGGGTAACGTAAGTAATTGAACGAATGATTTTTCGTATAGAATAATTGAAGTTTGGATTCTATTTTTGTCTTTATACTTGAGTTTGATTTTGTTAATGAAAAAAAAAAAGGTTAGTAATGGTATAAAGTAAATTTTAGCAGTGGGCATATAATTTTGCAACTTAAGTTTGAAAAGAAAGTGAAGATTGTAAGTTTATAGTGTTTGGAGTTAATTCATATCTACCCTTGATTAGCTTTAGAATGATTTTAATGAACTCCTGCAATTTATAAACTAAAAGTAAATGATTTATGAGTGTATTAGTGTGTTAGCATAAGCATATGGTGTTTAAAGATAAGCAAGCATTAGTATAATAAAAATGAACAAAAGCATGATGCAAACCAGATTGTATGTACTTACAAAGTGGTGACAACTTGCAATGAAAATAAACAGGGATTCAGTGATTAGTGTCTATAAATATAAGCTTTAGTAGTTTTTAGTGCATATTAAACTGAGCGTGAATATATTTATGTATGTGTAGGTAATTAACGAATTGATGATAAGCAGGTGCTGGTATAAAGTACATATGGTTATTAGCTAGGATCGTCATGGATCCTATTATTGAAAATCAAATAACTTATTTGCCTCATTTTTGAAGAATCGAATGTGAAAATTTGCTTGCCTCGACCAGTATTGATTTGTATATATTTGCATGATAACTCTCTATAATCTAAAGAGGTGTATGGTTTCTTTTTCATTTGTTTACTAGAAAATGAATTGCATAAGGATTGTGTCTCTTTAGTTTGAGATGGTTAAGTGTGACATTATAAAGCTTGTGAATTAATAAAGTCAGTTGCCTACTTGACATTGATATTGCTTTTACTCTGCAGTCAATATTATTTGAGGCATGTTACTGGTTTAGGGAGTTTGATTCTTTTGACATTTTAGATACTTCTCTCACATGACAAAATTATAGCTTGAGCATAAGATAAAAATATAGTTTATCTTGTATTATATATAATTAAACATGTTGCCCCCCAGTATGTGAAGATAATGTAAAGCAAACTATTTCAATTTCAGTTTAGTTGTTTATAGCTTTACATGTTTTTGGAGTTCTTCTGATTGAGCAAGTTGATATGTATATGTAAGTAGATATATAAGTATGACTATATAAAGGTAAGTTTTGTATATGTATTGAGCATATATGTATATAAACAATTTCAATGTACCATAGATATGCATGAAAGAATGTATGTACATATAGATAGTATAAAGAAAGGCATATGCATATATACATGTTATGATTTTCAGAATTGAGCTAAAGCTAAGATTTGTTTTTGAAATTCAAAGTATTTTAAAAAGAAAGGTTCATATGCTTTTGACAGAAAAGTTTTCAGGAAAGGTTTCTTACAGTTTTGAGATACAAAGTATGGTTTTATGTTTTCGGGGCATGAGGTAAAAACTCACCCCAGTATGTAACTTGAGATTCAGTTGGAATTGACGGATATCATATGGATTCGGGATTTGGGATTTGACCCATCCCAGCTGTACACTAATTGGAATTGACGGATTTAGACACATGTGCACAAGTGGAGGACTGGGGGGACGCTCCTAGATCCTCAGCGCTCAGATGGTACATTCCTGGGCGGAGATGCGCCTTCGGGCGGAGATGCGCCTACGGGCGGAGATGCGCCTTCGGGCGGAGATGTGCCTACGGGCGGAGATTTGGTTTTCAGAAAAATGATTTCAGATTTCAGTTTTCAGTTTTCAGATTCCCAGTAAACAGTTTTCAGAAACAAGATTTTAGAAATAGTTTCCAGAAACCAGAGATTCAAAGCATGATTTTAGAAAGATAGGTTTTATTAAGAGATTTTCAGAAAACAGTTTTCAGAAAAGATTTCCAAAAAGTATTTTTCTAAAAGCATGGCATGCGAGAGTAGAGTATAAATTACTATTATGCATATAGTTTGGCATAAATGTATAATGGCATGATTGCATTAATATGTATATATGGTTAATATCTGTGAGACATATTCATATAGAAGTAACATTGTGTTAAATACTAGTGCATGATAGCATGATAGCATGATTTTAGTTAAATGCATATACATTATTGATGATTGTATGAGTTGTATGCTCACTTTGAAAGAACATATTGTAAAGATGTTATAACATGATGATTTAATAACATATGCATGTATACATGGTTGGTGGTTGGTGGTAATGGATTAAATGTTTGACAGAAATAATGTTTTAATATAACCGATTTGATGATATTTCAAGATAGAAAGAGTAAGGAAGTTATTATAATTGCCTAATCTAGATTAGCACATAGTATACAGGAAGGTAAAGAGAAAAATCAGAGTAGCGCAGCAGAAGTGTGATGGATTTCGATATATAGTTAGTAAAATAGAAACTTGATGTCTGTTTTGGATGTTGAAGATGTAAATAAGAAACATGATTTAAAGTATGTGTGTAGTCAGATATAGAGGATTAGTAATAAAGTAACAATCATGTTAAATGGATTGGAATCAATATTGAGATTAAACTTAATTTATATTTGCATGATCATATAGACATCGCAGGTTAATACAGAAACATGACCCAGACTTTGCATGTGCTTGACGCTCAAGGAATGAGCATAGTTACTTACTGAGTCTTATGACTCACACCACAATAGTGTTTGAGTTTTGCAGGTTGGTGACCTGATCGGCCAACCACAAACACCAGAGCTTGAGGAGCCGGATAACAGCGTTGCAGTCAGCCAGTCACCAGATCTTGGGAGTATAAGGGTTTCTAGTTGTTAAGAAATTGAGTTGTATAAGTTAATTGTAAAAGTTTTTGTTTATACGTAATTTCGGGCATGGAGCCCAATCATGTTATGTCTTGAGTTTATTGATTTAGTGTATATTATTAGTGTCAGGCCATGTAGGTTGTCTGAGGTGCTGAACTTTGATCCAGGTTGCATGACTTTTAACAGAGGTCGTGCTGAAATTTCGTCGAAGTCAGAGGCTTATGGAGATGGGTTTAGCCTGTCTCCAGCCGGTAACATCGCTGCTAAGGCGGGATGTTACAATGATCAAGACCAATGTTTCATGCATCCTAAATACAACTACTTACTAAAAAAATTTAAAAAAATACAAACACTATACTTACAAAAAGAAAATAATAAAAAGGTGGAAAAATAACAATAGATGCAAAAAATATAACCATAAAAAAAGAAGTATAAAAATAAAAATAAAGAAAAGAAAATAAGGAAGAAAAATTTAATTACAACGATTATTCTATCTATTAAACTTTATTTCCTGGCAACAACGCCAAAAACATGACACGCTTAAAAGTGGTTCTTCATTCCCAAGTATAAGAGTGTCGAAGTAATAAAATAACTCAGTAATAAAATAACTCAGTAAGTTCGGGGTCGATCCACATGGAATAAATTTAATAGGATAAAATAATAATTTGAGTGAAATAAAAAGATTGAATTTTTTTGAAGTGATTGAAAATTTTTAAATTGAACTGCAATAATAAAATAAAATATTGGGGTTAGGTGATCCACTTTTAATATTTCAAATTTAGAAATTTCACTTTTTATAATATATAAATTGTCACTATTACCAATTAATTTATTTCATGAATTAATTATGCCAAAACAAATAAAACCAACCATAAATGCGGTGATAACTTTGTCTATAACAAGTCCAGTTAGGTACTCAATTATGCCAAATAAATAAAACCAGCCATATAGGCGGTAACAAAATTTGTCAATAATTAATCCAGAATTAAATTAAATATTAATCATCAGATTATAATTTATATGTTATAATATAAGTGAGATTAATCTAAATTTTCATGTTAAAAGTTTCACCCATTACCCCAAGAAAAAGAAATTAGCTACTAGATGAGCGGAAAATATATCAATATTTACCGTTCATTTTACTTAATATTTTATATAGTTTCTCGAGTTTTATGAACGTTTTGATGTGTTTGTGTTTATTTTATAGATAAATAAAATATCGGGACTCACTGGAATCAAATCGGGACTAAAACAGTGAAAAACAGATCAAAAATGGCAAAATGGGAAATTTAATGTTCACGCGTCGCGACGCGCAAGCCTCAAAGCTTCACGACGCCGGGCCAATAATTTAGTCTGCCGACAATCGCCATCTACTGTAGCGTGCGTCGCGACGCAGAAGACTTGCCGCGTCACGATGCACACCCGATTTGAAGCCTATAAATAACAGCCTAAATAAGAGGATTTGCTTCATACTTCTTCTGGGAAATTTCTTAGAATACTAAAAAGAGAGTATCTTATTTGTTTATTTTCAGCTTTCTTGTATTTTCTTTTTATTTTAGCAATAAAATTGTGTGTATTTTTATTTAAGCATGAGTAGGTAACTTCTTTCTGCTGGGGTAAAACGTGAAACTTTTATTATGATAGTTTAGATTAATCTCCCTTATTTTATAATATATAAATTATCTTAAAACCTGACTTAATTGGATACCGCCTTTATGGTCGGTTGGACTTAATTAAATTAATTTTAACCTGACTTAATCAGGATACCGCCTCTATGGTCGGTTGGTAATATAATGCAAATTTACATATTATAATAATGGAGATTTCTATATTTGAAATAATAAAAGTGGATCCCCAAACCCCAACATTTTATTTCATTGTTGTAATTTTTACTTTTTTTATTTTATTTTTCAATTAGTTGCATGATGTTTTATTTATTTATGTCTTTAGTAGTCCTAGATATGTGTCGTAACTAAATACAATATCTAGGGTTGTGATGAATTCCAATATCAACGGTTTAATAAGTTGATTTGTTTTGTGTCTTGTGTAATGTTTTGGTTTATTTATTGAGTCTTAAACTTAATGCTTCTTGTTAATTTTCCAATAATAAGATTGATTTGGTAAACTTAAAATGAACTTGACGAAATGATTTTAGGTTTCAGCCGATCTCACATTCACCTTAGAGATTTCCTTCCAGGATAGACATATACCTGTCAGGCGTGGGTAGCCATAATTGGAACTTAATCTTAATGAATTCATAGTTTCTTGGTTAACATAGACATATAGTTAATTGGGTTAAGTCGACAAATATATTTTCCCAGCAGGTTTCATTGTCCTTGACATGGAAGAAGACAGAGACGTACCCATCATCCTCGGGAGACCATTCTTGGCTACAGGTCGAACTATCATTGATGTACAAAAATGTGAACTAACTATGAGGGTGCAGGACCAAGAAATAACATTCAATGTGTTTAAAACCATGAAATTCCCGAATGACGAAAGGGAGAAGGAATGTTTCAGACTTGATGTATTGGATAATATCATCCAGAACACAAATGCTATGTAACTTTCTACTGACAAACTTGACGCATGCATCACCAACATGACTGACAAAGAATTAGATGATGAGATTCTGGAATGTATCAACTATCTTGATAAAGCCTCTCGATTCAGATCGACACCACAGATGGAAAGCTTGGAACTACAGAAAAATGAGAGAATAAAGCCACCGATTAAATAACCACCGCAGCTGGAACTAAAGCCACTTCCGAGCCATCTCAAGTATGCATACTTGGAAAACTCTTCTGATTTACCTGTGATTATTTCTTCATCGCTAACATGGGTGTAGGAAGATAAGTTACTGAGAGTGCTACGCGAGCACAAGAATGCTATTGGCTGTACTATAGCAGACATTCGAGGCATCAGTCCATCATTTTACATGCACAAAATCCTGATGAACGATGAGTGCAAAGCCACAGTGGAGTAAAATACAGATAAAAATACAGCCAAAGTCCTGCAATCAGGTTTATTCTGGCCCACTTTGTTTAAAGATGCTCACTTATTCGTTCTTCAATGTGACAGGTGCCAGAGAACGAGAAATATTTCGAGGAGAAATGAATGACCTCTTCAAAGCATTCTCAAAGTGGAGATATTTGATGTATGTGGTATTGACTTTATGAGACCCTTTATTCCATCATATGGAAACATGTACATTCTGGTTGCAGTAGATTACGTCTCCAAATGGGTTTAAGCAACATCACTGCCATCAAATGACTCCAAAGTAGTGTTAAAATTCCTCAAAAATAATGTTTTCACTGGCTTCAGAACACCTCGAGCGATCATCAGTGATGGTGGCATACACTTCTGCAATAAATACTTCAATGTATTCTTAGCCAAATATGGAGTAACTCACAAAGTTTCCACTAATTACCATCTGCAGACAAGTGGTCAGGTCGAAGTCTCCAACAAAAGAATCCTGGAGAGAACCATTGGTTCAACAAGGAGGGACTGGTCTACAAAATTGGATGATGCATTATGGGCTTACCGGACAACTTACAAGACACCCATTAGAATGTCCCCATATCGACTGGTGTTTGGGAAAGCATGCCATCTGCCTGTAGAGCTCGAACATAAAGTGTACTGGGTAATGAAAAAGCTAAGTTTTGATATGCAAGCAGTAGGAGAGAAACGGCTCTACCAACTGAATGAATTAGAGGAATTTCACCTCCATGCTTATGATAATGCCAAACTGTACAAAGAAAAGACCAAAAAATGGCATGATTAGAAAATAATGTGTAGACAACTGGAACCAGGACATCGGGTATTATTATACAACTCAAGGTTGAAACGTTTCCCTGGCAAGCTGAAATCACGGTGGTCAGGTCCATTTGTGATCACCCAAGTTTTACCATACGGAGCCGTTAAGTTACATGACTCCGACTACAATGATACATTTAAAGTCAACATCCAACGTGTTAAACACTACTTGGGAGAATCCATCAAGAGTAAAAAAAAGAGTCTCGCACTTGCTGATCGAGCCTAACGTTTGGGCAGTCATGTCTAGCTGACGACATTAAACTTAGCGCTAACAGGGAGGCAACCCATACAATTTGTGTATATATTGAAATTTTTTGTGTTTTATTTTATAGGAAAAGTCACAGACATGATGGAAGGCGTTCTCGCAAAACTTTACAAGCATTTTCCTTCTCTCCCTCAAAATTCTCTGATGACAGTCTACATAGCTGATCGGTGAAATAACTCACGTTACGCAAGCGCACGTATCACTCAAGTAGTATAAAATGTATCTATCCAGCGAGGACTTAATACCTTAGCTATCAATTTATGAAGTTAAATGTTTACAAGTACCTATTAGATTGGTTTGTTGATTGGATGGTGATTTTTGCTAAAGCCAAGTAAATAAACAGTGCAAATGTAAATTTAAGGAAAATTCAATATTAAGAAACAATCTAGGGTTGTGAATTCTTCCAATATCTTTTAAAGATGAAGTGATTATCTCATGTTTGTGCAATATATCGATTTATTAACCTGGAACACGAAATTATGCAAAAGCCTATGTCGATTGTCAGATGCAAATACCCAAATAACCTAATTAATCATATGTCTATGTCAACCAAGTTACCTGAATTCATTAAGATTAAGTTCTAATTGTGGCTACCCCCGCCCGACAGGTATATGTCTATCCTGGAAGGAAATCTATTAAGGGGTATCTAATCCTTAAGGGAGATCGTGGGATATTAAGTCTAAGGCTGAAACCTAAAATTCCTTCGTCAAGGTTATTTTAAGTTTACCACATCAATCTTATTAATGGCCAGTTAACAAGAAGCATTAAGCATAAGACTTAATAAATAAACCTTTATATTACCCAAGACACAAAATAACCCCTTATAACCGGTGATATTGGAATTCATCACAACCACATATAACAGGTTTAGTTACCACATATATCTAAGACTAGTAAAAGCTTAAATAAAGTAAATGACATAAAGTAAAGCTGGAAATTAAAAAGGTAAATAAAGCAATAAAGAAAATATTGGGGTTAGAGGATCCACTTTTATTACTTCTATTTTAGATATCTCCATTATTATAATATATTAACTTTGCATGACATTACCAACCGACAATATAGGTGGTATCCTGATTAAGTCAAATTTATGATTAATTCCAACCGACCATAAAGGCGGTATCCAATTTAGTCAGGTTAAAATTAATTTAATTATGTCTAACCGACCATAAAGGCGGTATCCCATTAAGTCAGGTTTTAAATAATTTATATATTATAATTAAGGGAGATTAATCTAAATATTAGTAATAAAAGCTTAACCTTTCACCCCGGCAGATGGGAGTTACGTCCTCATACTGAAAAAGTAAAAATAAAGACTGAAAATTAAAGTAAAGAAAGAACTATTGCATAAATTAAAATAAATTAAATACAGAAAGCTGTAAATAAACAAACAAGATACTTTCTTCTTAGTATTCTTAAGGAAATCCCCAGAAGAAGGTATGAATTGGAATTCTGATTTCGACCTCAATTTATAGGCAAAATTTGGACCTGCGCGTCGCGACGCGTGAAGTGTTGTGCATCCCAACGGGCCATTGATTTGTGACGCATGGCACGCAGTTTGCGGAGATGATGACACGTGGCTGTCGGCAGAATTATTGGCTCCGCATCGCGATACGGAAAGGTTGTGCGCGTCACAATGCTGATGTCAGCAATGACACTTGTCGATGATGATTCTCGGCAGCATGTGATGGTGAAACATATCCGGTGCATGTTAGCAGATTTACTGTGATGTTGACACGTGACAGGTACATGTTAGCAATTACGCATGATAGCAAGCTTCTCTGATCTTGAAACGTGTCCTGTGTACGTTAGCGGTCATCAGTGCATTTTAGCTGTCGCGACGCAGAAGTGTTTTGCGTCGCGATGCCAAAAAGATGATTTTACCTTTTTTGTCCGCTTTTCACTGTTTTGGCCCTGATTTGATTCCAGTGAGTGCTGAAAACTTATTTATCTACAAAATATACAAAACACATCAAAATATTCATAAAACTCAAGAAACTATACAAAATATTAAGTCAAATGGACGGTAAATATTGATATATTTACCACTTATCAAAAGCACGCATTGAAAGAATGAGATTTCTTATGATCAAAGGTATTCATAGTGATATTTGTTGGATAATTGAAGCACAAGTTCGCTTGCGAGGTGATTCATCTGACTCTTTTATTTCATTTCTGTCTGGTTTAGGAAAAAACACTTATGCAAAGAAAAGAAGAGCCAAACAATTAGGTGTTTGTTATAAATATGCACGCTGTACATGTAATACTCGTTGTCGTTCTTTAGGAATGGTGTCTGATAACCGCGAAGATAAAATAAAATTCATTAGGGATGGCATGAGTAATGAGTCTTTAGATGATATATCATTGACTCTTGAGACGCATCCCAGTGGATATATGTATCACACGATTCGCAATTTACATACACAGTTTCGAAGAGAAATACAATAATTGAGTCTCGGGAATCTGACTTTAAAAGACCATGTTTTCCAATTTATAAGAAAATTGGATGGGAAGCTTGTCCCTGACCCATAGAGGTCATTCAAGCCGTTACTACCTGTATATATTTATATTTTAATTTCTTTGTCTTTAACTAATAATTGTGATTTGTTTTGTTATTTTCTTTTATTTTTGCCGACAAGATCCAGACTTTTTGACTTTCATGATTTATTTTACTGTTTAGCTAATAATTATCATTTGGCAGGTACTGGTGCTATTATTACTCACCCTTTTTCGGGATCTATAAATTCAGCTCGTCATTGCTCTCTTCAACACATCCAGATTAGAGAGAGAGTAAAGAAAAAAATGGAAGCAACTTTAAGAAGACGAGTCATTAACATCTGTGTGTTTTGCGGAACTAGTTCTGGAACTTAACCAGAATTTGTTGAGGCAGCGAAAGAATTGGGTAGAGTCATGGAAGAGAGAAATATACACTTAGTATATGGCGGTGGCAATCTTGGACTGATGGGGTACGTTTCAAAGGCTGGACAGGAAGGAGGCAGTCAAGTTTTGAGAATCATCCCAAAACCTTTGGCGGACGCAAATCTTATCGGACAATCAAACAGAGAGGAATGCATCGTGTCAGGTATGTCGGAACGACTTGTTGAAATGATTAACCATGAGCATATGAATATCCATTTTAGTCAGTATTATGGAGAAATCACAAATTAAATAATTTAAAATGAAATAAACAAAAACTAACTTGTTTCGAAATAGGTTTGAGATACGTCTCATGAGTGGAAACTCCTTACTCAGCTATCTCTTACCAATTTCACATTTTTAGTCAAAATAAAAACACAAAATATTTTTGTAAATTTTGAAAAATTTTCAATTTTTTTGTATTTTTCGAAAAATAACATAATAAAAACAAGTTACTATTAACTAATCCCCAATCCTCAAGCGTATAACGCAAGCATACGTATCGTTCAAGTAGTATAAAAAAGTATCGATCCCACGAGAACTTAATACCTAAGCTATTAATTTTATGAGGTCAAATGATTACTAGTATCTAACGGGTTGTTTGATTGATTTGAAAAGGTGACGATTCTAAATTTAAAAACAAGTAAATAAAATTGTTCGAAAGTAGGTTTAAGAAAATTCAATATTAAAAACTATCTAGGGTTGTGATTTCTTCCAATATCATTTTAAAGATGAAGTGGTTATTTCAAGTTTGTGTAATAAATTGGTTTACTAACCTGGAACACTAAATTATGCGAAAGCCTCTGTCGATGGTCAGACACAAATACCCAGTTTAACCCAATTGAACCATATTTCTATGTCAACCAAATTATCTGGATTCATTAAGTTTAAGTTCCAATTATGGCTACCCCCGCCCGACAGGTATATGTATATCCTGTAAGGAAATCTATTAAATGGTTATCTATCCTCAAGGAAGATCGTGGGCTATTAAGTCTAAGGCTGAAACCTAAAATCCCTATGTCTAGTTTATTTTAGATTTACCAGATCAATCTTATTAGTGGCCAATTAACAAGACGCATTAAGCTTAAGAATTAATAAGTAAACCTTTAAATTACCCAAACTATAAAATAACCTCTTATAAACCGGTGATATTAAAAGTCATCACAACCCCAGATAACTAACTTAGTTACAACACATAACTAGGGCTTTAAAAGACATAAAGTAAAAAATACTGAAAAGTAATTGCGGTAAAGTAAAAACTGAAATGTAAATTGCAATAAAATAAAATGCTAAGGTAACATGATCAACTTTTACTATTTAGATATCTCCCATAATATAATATATAAACTTGTGATTATTTTACCAACCAGCCATATAGGCGGTAGCCTGATTAAGTCAAATTAAGACCAACCAGCCATAAAGGCGGAACCAAAATAAACCTGCCATATAGGCGGTAAGAAAATTTAATTACCAACCGACCAATCTGGCGGTATCCTTTTTAAGTCAAATTTTAAATAGTGAATATATTATATTTAAGGGAGATTAATCTAAATAGCAATAGTAAAAGAATTACCTTTCACCCTAGCTGGGGAAGTTACCTCCTCTTGGTGAATAGTAAAAACTGTAAAAAGTAAAGAAAGTAAATTACTATTATTACAGAACGTAATTAAAATTAATTACAAAACTAAAATTTGAAAGAAACTAGATAGAAAACTCCATATTTATATCAGAGGAATTAGAGAGTAAGGTACATTTGAAACTGAAACATCGAGCTGAATTTATAGGCCTCGGTAGGCTCTGGGCGTCGCGACGCCAAGGTCTTTGGCGTCGCGACGCCAGCTTCTTTTGGTCGTGGCATGCTAAGGTGATGACACGTGGCGATACTGGATAAGGTGATAAGGTGACACGTGGCAATGTGGTTGGAGCTCAATTATTGTGACACGTGGCGGCTTCTGATTGGTCGGCTCAGATTCTTATCCGCCACGTGTCAGATACGGATAAGTGAATCAATGATTGATGCTGACGTGGCGACACGTGGCAAAGTGACTGTCTGTACCATAGAATTGCGACACGTGGCACTTCGTGATTGGCTGATGATGACATGGCGGTGAGGTGGCACGTTGACTCGGTCAACTGATGATGTGGACGATGACGTGGCTGACAGATGGAGTGACATGTGGCGATGGCGACTGTCGGCACCGTAGGATGATGACACGTGACACAGTGCACGTTAGCAAATCAGCTGTGTTGGTGACACGTGGCACGGCGCACGTTAGCAAAGTCAAACTTTTCTCAGATTCTGACACGTGGACCCGGCGCACGTTAGCACTGTTCGGCGCATGTTAGGCGTCGCGACGCGGCAAATTACCAAAATGCCATTTTCGTACAATTTTCACTGTTTTGGCCCAAATCACCTCCAGAGTGTCCTGAAACTTTATTTATCTACAAAATAACACAAAACACATCAAAATATTCCCAAAACTCAAGAAACTATACAAAATATTAGGTTAAATGAGTGGGAAGTAATGATAGATTTACCACTCATCAATCTCACATTCACCTTAGAGATTTCCTTACAGGATAGTCATATACCAGTCGAGTGTGGGTAGCCATAATTGGAACTTAATCTTAATGAATTCAGAGTTTCTTGGTTAAAATAGACATATAGTTAATTGGGTTACTTTGAGTGTTTGCATCTGACCATCGACAGAGGCTTTTGCATATCTTTGTGTTCCAAGTTAATAAACTGACATATTACACAAACATAAGATAATCGCTTCATCTTTAGACGAATAGTGGAAGGATTCAGAACCCTAAATAGTTTCATAATATTGATTATTTTTTAGAATTTACTTTCGCATTGTTTTAATTACTTGTTTTTAGTTAAAATCATTAACCAAACAACAATCAATTTTTAGATACTTGTAGAAATTGAACTTTAATAAATTAATAGCTTAGGTATTAAGTCCTCGTGGGATCAATATATTTTATACTACTCGAGCGATATATGCGCTTGCGTTACGTGTGTGATTTCACTACTCATAATTTGAATAAAAACATACATAATATTTTTACTAAAAGGAAAAGAAATTAAAACAAAGCTTTAGAAAAATAAAACACACAAGAGGTGGATCCCTTCACAAAAACTTCAGAGAAAGAAGCGTGAAGGAAGCTGAGGAAAATGAGTTGCAAAGCACTTCTATTTATAGAAATTTTACAAGCTTTCTCCACCATTTCCTCCACCAAACATGCAAGCATGTTTGGTGAAATTTTGACAATTGTAAATTGTCATTTTCCATTTTTTTTATAATGACTTTAATAATTACATATAATATACTTTAGATTTTGCATCAATTTCGACCTTGCAAACCTCAGAATTAGAAAATATTGTATACTTAAAAGTTGTAGAGCTTTGCGTCCTCTTTCATCTGGAACTGAAATCCCCTTACTCTGATATTGGAGTAGAAAGTTATGGTCAAAATACGAAACTTGCGCAAAGTTGGAATTTCCAAAATTTTACACTGTTAGAACCCCCTTTCAAGTTTATGGTCTCCAAAATCCAAACGTTAAGTCCATTTTTAGAAATAAAAATCACAATAAAAATATATAGAATATAAATGTAATTATTATTTCACAAATGTGATAAATTAAATGGATTAATGAAACTACAAGTGTAAAATGATTAAATTTCCTTTCAATAAATGTACACTTTTTAGTGTTCATCACCAACCATATAGGTAGTGATAATATTTTTCTATAAAAAGTCTAGATAGGTATTCGATTATGCCAAATTATATAAACCATTCATAAAGGCGGTGATACGGTTCTGTCGATAATTAGTCTGGATTTAAATTGCTCTATCATATAATATGTGGTAAAGTATTAACTTTGTCAGTCAAGATGAGAATGATTACAGCGAATATAGACACTCACAAATATAAGAGAATATTAAATATTAGTTTTCATATTATAATTTATATATTATAACATAAATAAGATTAATTTATATTATCATATTAAGCGTTTCACCCTTCATCCCAGCAAAAAACAATTAACTACTTATGATTTGAATAAAAACATGTATAATTTTATTAATAATAAAAAAGAAAATTACAATAAAGAGTGAAAATAAAACACGCAATAGCTGAAACTCCAAAAATTCTCAAAGAGAGAACTATAGAATGGGTTGTCTTTCTAAGGTGCTAAACACCTCTATTTATAATAGAGTGTTCACCACCCGATGCAATTTGCAAATAAATATATTTTAATTATTTTGTTTTAGTTTTTAGTTTTTAGTTTTTTTTATTCATTTATATTTTTGTTCTTTGTTTTTTCTGTTTCTTAAAATTAATAATACGTTATATAATAATAATAATAATAATAATAATAATAATAATAATAATAATAATAATAATATATAATAATAATAATATAATAATAATAATAATAATAATAATAATAATAATAATATAATAATAATAATAATATAATAATAATAATAATAATAATAATATATAATAATAATAATAATAATATAATAATAATAATAATAATAATGATAATGATAATTATAATAATAAAAAGAAAAATACATGTGTGGTTAAATACATTATAAGCTCAATTTGTTGTCAATCTAAACACGGTAAATATTTTACAATTCGATTTGAATCTAACTGTCACGCTCTTTCAGATTTCTGGATCTTGGAGTTCATATTTCATATTCATTTTTCCTATTTAGCTTCCAAAGCAGTATTTGTCTACACAAGAAATAAAAATTACAATAAAATATATAAAACATAAATTTAGTTATTATTTCACAAATGTACTAAATTAAGGGGATTAATGAAACTACAAGTGTAAAATGATTAATTTTCCTTTTAATAATTGTACACTTTTTAATGTTCATCACGCCCCGACCAACTTATTACTAGTCCCTAATAATTTTAGTGAAAACTAAAAAGAAAAATTCTTATCCAAGTTACTAATTGTTTTCTTTCTTTTTAAATTATCAAATAAGCAAATCCTCATATACTTTTTACCATTCTTCCTTCCACATAAGACAAAGTATCAATCAATTTATTGTGGCCACAATATTCATAGGTCATGTTGAAAAAAAAGTAATATTTTTGTCATAAAGTTATATCAAAGTTCATACATTTTGTCAATAAGAGTTTATTTACATACAAAAATGATTTTTTTAATTCATACATCTTCAACTCTTATAACGAGCTTCAGACAAGTGACTCCCAAACTAGTTGGCTTTAGGGAATTATGTGTTAAGATACCCCCTACGAACTTAATTGCTCGGATCTCATATGTTAAAAAGAAAAAGTATCTGATTTCCTTAAGCTTTCTCCTTGTCCCATGTAATGAGCTTTGGGCTAGTGACTCCCAGACCCGTTGGCCTTGGGGAACTAAGTGTTAAACCACCCATACAGACTTAATTGCTCGAGTTAGTGAGGCTACGAAATCAAACTTATTCACAAACTTTTTTAAACTAACTCAAGCTCTACCGTTTAACTCGAACAATCACTGCTTTAGGGGTGGCAATGGGCCGGGCCGGGCCGGGCTTTTGCAAGCCCGGCCCGAGCCCGGCCAACAAAAAAAAAGCCCGGGCCCGGGAAAAGCCCGGCCCGGGTGTCTTCCGGGCCGGGCCGGGCCGGCCCGGCCCGAGTCGGGCCGGGCTTGGGCCCGGGCTTTTTTTTGGGCCCGAAAATTAAAAAAAAAAATTTAAAAATTAAAAATATATAAATATAAAATATATTTACACTATATACAAATACAATTTATAAATAAATCACAAGTTTCATTGATAAATTAACAATTTAAATGTTAAAAATAAATAAAAATGATACAAACATATTAAAAATATATATATATTTTTATGTTTTTTTTTTTTTTTAATTTTGGCCCGGGCCGGGCCGGGCCCGGGCCCGGGCCCGTGCCGGGCTTTCTTTTCAAGGCCCGGCCCGGGCTTTTTCCACCCCCGGGCCGGGCCAAAGCCCGCGGGCCGGGCCGGGCCGACCGGGCCGGGCCGGGCCGCGGGCTTTATTGCCACCCTTACACTGCTTGCTGATGCAAGATATCTGGTTACTAAGTAAAAGCTTGATTATTATTATTATTATTATTATTATTATTATTATTATTATTATTATTATTATATTATTATTATTATATTATTATTATTATTATTATTATTATTATTATTATTATTATTTTCAAACTAACTCAAGCTCTACCGTTTTACATGAACAATCACTACTTGCTGAGGCAAGATGTTCGGTTACTAAGTAAAAACCTGGTTTTTTTGAATTAAGGAATAAAAATTCCACTTCCTTTAGGTGCTACCTCCAAAAGACTAGAGAACTGAATATTATAAAATTTTCTCTTACAACCCACGGTCAGATGTTACCGTATATGTTGATAATAGTTGTGAAATGATCATATGGAAATCAAACTTAATCAATATTATAGAGAATTCATAAATTTGAATGATTCAAAAAGAAAGAAACCAAAATAATTTGTTACGAAACACATTGAGATGCATCTCAGGAGTGAAAACTCCTTACATTGTCATCTCTGAATAACAATTTCACTTGGTTAGTCAAAAATATTATTGTTGATTTGTGTGTATTTTTTTTATATGTTAGTTCCATATGTGTTGGCAACTTTCGTAACAAAATAAGTTCAATTGAGTTGTAATAAGTCTTGAAGATCTCGGAATAATTGGACAAGTATTTAGACAATATCAGATGGAGATATCTGAACGATATTCACTCTTTTAGATATTTCAGAATATTTAGAGCTCCGATTGACATGAGGTCGGTGTCATTAGAAACTAGGCTCGAAGACGATCACGTACATATAAAGAACGCATGATTTGGCCATGGGACGAGAAAATTACAAGTATTTTAGGTTTCACCTCAAAACTAGTCTGCAACGTGCGTTCGCCTGAGCGTTCTATTGCCTGGAGGCATAAACTTTACGTTTGAGGGGTATTAAAATGCCCGTGCATAAGTTAGTTTTTTTGGATGCGTTTTTAGCCAGTTTTAAACAGGAAAATCCTATCTTTACCCTACCTATTTAAACAAAAACATAGCCACTTTACCCAGATGAAGACACAATTTATAGAGCCTTCATACACTTTGTTTCTTCATTCTTGATTTTCACTTTGAAGACTTTGTTGATTACCTTGTCTTTTTTTTTTCTTGGTGATATTGATCATTGATTTGCCATTAACACAAAATACAACCCTAACCCAATTTCCTAAGCCTTCAAAGTTTTAAAGGAGAAAGATTGGTAGTCAGAGTTATGGTGTTGCGTGTTTGCAGGGTTGATCAGAATTCACACAGAGACTTTGGAGGTTCTAAAGAAGGCAACTTGGTGCGGGCTCAGAGAGTTTTTCGAGTCATTACACTCTAGAGGTATTCGAGTCGGTGAAGTTATCACCATAGGTCCTATACCATTACTGCAAGTTTTTCTATTATAGTCGATTGTGGTGGTAGCCTATACCCGGAATGGTTTTTTTCTCGCACGAGTTTTCCACTCCGTCAATAAAATTCTTATGTTGATTTTTTTTTAATTCTTTGATTATTTATTGCTTTAATATCTTGTAATATTTTATAACTACTTATATTAAGGGTGGTTGATTGAATTGTACCATAGTCTCTCTAAATTTTACATGTCTTAGATTAGAGTTGTTGAATAATTCCGCATAGAGTCAGAACCTTACGACAAAATCGAATTTTCAGAATAAAAACATAAAAGAAAATCAACATAAAAATAATTTTTTTTACGCACAATACAAAAACAACCAAAAAAAAAAAAAATATATATATATATATATATATATATATATTTTACAAAAAAAAAAAAACATTTTTTCTTAAAAAAAAAAAGAAAAAGAAAAACACAAACGAAAACTATCTAGTTAACTATCCCTACCCCTTACTAAATTGAGACATTGTCCCTCAATGTCTGAATAAGAAGAAGTAGAGCTTAGAAGACATCATCTGGTTAGTGTGGAAAAGATAATTGAATCAACAACACTATTATTTAACAAAAATAAAGTTACAAATTAAGATTCAAGTCCACACTACGCTTCTTGCCACGATCGGAATCTGACCAGTCCAACTTGGAAAGAATGAGGTTGATTATTGGTTCATAGGCTAACAGTTGGTCGATTAATTTCTTGGAATAAGAATAATATCTTTTACCAGTTTCGAAATGAACCCAAGTCTTTTAACATCCTCAAGGAATACTAAAAGAAAATCAATGAAATGATCTACAAAAAGTAGTCCAATGGGTTTTCGGTGAATGTTCAAATTTGCCTATGACACAACTGTGAATATTTCTTCCAACGTCCCCAGCCCACTGGTAAATCCATAAAACTGTCACATGATTAATCAATTCAGTATGTCTTTCAGACATATGATGAGCGGTAATATATCACTATTTTCCGCCCATTTAACCTAATATTTTGTATAGTTTCTTGGGTTTTATGAATGTTTTAATGTGTTTTGTGTTATTTTGTAGATAAATAAGGTTTCAGGACTCATTGGAATCAAATCAGGGCCAAAACAGTGAAAATAGAAAAAAATGTCAAAATCATCATTTGGGCGTCGCAATGCACAACACCTCTGTGTCGCGACCGCTAACATGCTCTGGACACATGTCAAAATTAGAGAAACCTACTATCATGCGTTTTTGCTAAAATACGTCGGCCACATGTCAACAACACAGCAATCCTGCTAACGTACGCCGGACACGTGTCAAAATCAGAGAAGTTTGCTATCATGCGCACTTGCTAACATGCGCCGACTACGTGTTAACATCACATCAATCTTGCTAATGTGTGCTGGACATGTGTCACCATCCCATGCTGCCAACACTAATAATTCAGCTGCCGATGAAACTGGGTACACGTGTCAGCATCTCCGGAAACCGTGTGCCACTTGGCGCAAATCTACGACACGTCGAGAAGAGCAAGGTTGCGCGAGTCACGACGTGAGGGGCTTGGTGTTGGGAAGCGGCCGCGAGTGCGCAGGGGAAAATTAAAATTATGATGCCGCTGTCCCTTTGCCCAAGAACCATTTGTTTTGATTATTCTACAAGCCAGACATGTTACTATATATTCTAAGCATAAAAACTCATAAAACATGCAAAGAACATAAACCTAAACATGCGAACTATCATAGAACTCTAATTAAAATAAAGAAAGAAAAAGAATTACTTCGAAGACTCCTCCAGTCCTCGCTCCAATCTACAAGCTTTTCTACGAACTTAGCAAGCTCTTCCACGTTCAAAAGAGCCACCCAAGTGTGTGGCCTCCAAAGGTGCACATACCAAAGCCAAAACTCAACAGCAAGACTACGCCTTGAGTGCACGGGTATTTTGCCCTTGGTGCTAGCCTAGACAAATACCTCTAAACACTTAACTTGAGATTCCTCTAGTCAATTAGACTTAAGGATCCTCAAAATCAGTGGCTTACTCTTAAACTTTAGAGTTGCTCACTTATATAAACCCAAGTTATGAAAGGTTTTGGTGTAAAAATTTGTAAAGAATTCATTGGGTTTATATAGTACTCCAAAAACAACAAAATTAATTAAGAATCCGATGTGGGATAAATGCTAATTTAATCTTAGCCATTAGATCTTAATTTAGTGGTTTAATGAGATTATAAAACACTAATAAGAGTTTGGGCCGAATTGGAATTCAAAACAAATAACAAATAAATAAATAAATAAAAAGAAGCGCATCTGCGCCCCTTTATTTATTTATTCCAATCCCCAAAGTGCCCATATCGCCATTCACCAATCCCTAAGCCACTATGGAATCTTATAAATGATCTGTTCAATAATTAAACACATCGAACCATTTATGAACAATTCCTACAACAATCATATATGCTGTTAAATTTGTATTGTGCACTATTAACCATTAATTTCAACTTTGTTGTGTGTGACCTTTTGGGCTCCCCTCAAGTTGGACATGAAATGAATCGTGATAATTTAATCAAACATAAATTATCAGATGGTCGTTAGATTTCAATGACCAAGGTTGACATCTAGCAATATGCCAAGGCCCCCAAATGAGAAGGAAATATATATACCCATTCTATATGCGATTTACATATGATAAGGTCCATCGCCTCACTGTATCCCCATCTTTTGACCTAGGGTACGGAAAGTGTCTACCCATATGGTCAAAGGTATGATGCTGATAGTGTCATGAATCGTGCTAACCCAAAAATCTCACATGATTCTTCCGCTGCGGCCACAGTCTCAAGCACTGATCACACATATCAACCCGTGAACTGAAATACTACTCTTATAAGAAAATATTATCCGAGAGAGTTGCGATTCTCTGTTGTATCTTTACAAACTTCATGTATTTCAATAAATGACCCAATCATACTCTTATTACCAGATCTTTTGAACCGGGGAAGGAGAATGTCAAAGTTATTTGATCCACACATAAGGTTGTAAAGACCTCAAGTCTAAGGACTATTCATACAATCGATACATGAAATTTCTCACTGACACATGGGATAAACACTCCAAATGAAAAATTTCGGCAGTCAGTTCGATGGACACGAGCAACTCATGCATCCATGTGATACACCAAGCGGACGGATCTCCGCTAGTAGCCTATGAGATCGGCTACCCCACTTAAGGGCGGATCATATCATCATGCTAGTCTCTTCGCTTTGTGAACGCCCAGATTATTCACAAAAATATGACTAAGAACGTTTGAGAGTAATGATTCTCATAATGCTTGGAAGCTATCATCTTATTACTCCAAGGGCTTTATTACAGTGTTTGATGATTCATATAATTTTGTAAGACACGTATAATAAAGATTGCCATTTTATTAATTAATGAAAAATATTACAAATACATGTACATATAGCCCATCCATAAGTTGGGTATAAGGCATATCTCTTACAATCTCCCACTTGCACTATAGCCAACTAGGATGAATCTGGACAACATACTCTCGGGTGTGCCTATCATGCTTTTGTTGAGTCAGCCCTTTAGTCAGAGAATCTGCAAGATTATCTTCTGTGGGTATTTTCTCTATAATAAATTTTTTTCTCTCAACAATTTCCCTGATGAGATGAAATCGCCTAAGTATATGCTTGGATTTCTGGTGGGACCTTGGTTCATTTGATTGAGCAATGGCGTCCGTGTTGTCACAGTACATCGTGACGCCATTCTTTATCGCGGGAAGCACTTCCAGCTCCATGATGAAGTTCTTTATCCAGACGGCTTCTTTAGCTGCCTCAGATGCTGCAATATACTCGGCTTCAGTGGTGGAGTCCGCTGTAGTTAACTGCTTTAAGATTTTCCAACTGACAGCTCCGTCATTTTAAATAAACAGATATCCTGTTTGTGATATGATGTCATCCCTATCGGTCTGAAAGCTCGCATCATAGTAACCAATGACTTTCATCTCAGAACAATCTCCATATGTCAAAAACACATCCTTAGTTCTTCTCAGATACTTGAGGATTGTTTTGACAGTTGCCCAGTGTTTCTCACCAGGATTTTCCTGATACCTGCTCGTTATGCTAAGAGCATAAGAGACATCAGGTCTTGTACATAGCATGGCGTACATGATCAATCCTATTACTTAAGCATAATGGATCATACTCATACGCTCTCTATCTGAAGGAGTATGTGGACATTGCTCCTTAGATAATTTGATTCCATGATAAGTTGGTAAATTACCTCTATTGGAATCTTCCATTTTGAATCTTTTCAAAACTTTTTCTATGTATGTAGATTGAGAAAGTCCTAACAACCTCTTAGATCTATTACGGTAGATCTTAATGCCGAGGATGTAGGCTGCTTCTCCCAAATCTTTCATGGAGAAATTCTGAGAGAACCATTGCTTGGTGGCTTGCATCATGGGAATATCATTCCCGATGATTAATATGTCATCGACATATAATACAAGAAATACAACATCACTCCCACTACTTTTCCTGTAAACACAAGGCTCGTCTACATTTTTGATGAAGTCAAATTCTTTGATTGTCTCATCAAATCGTATATTCCAGCTTCTGGAGGCTTGCTTGAGTCCATAAATGGATCGTTTAAGCTTGCATACTTTATTATGATCATCCTTAGATGCAAACCCCTCAGGTTGTGTCATATAGACTTCCTCTACGAGGTTCCCATTAAAGAAAGCTGTTTTGACATCCATCTGCCAAATCTCATAATCAAAGTGTGTAGCTAGTGTCAGTAAAATTCGAATGGACTTTATCATTGCAACAAGCGAGAAGGTTTTGTCATAGTCAAAATCCTTGGATTTGTCTATAACCTTTCACCACCAACCTAGCCTTATAGGTTTGGATGTTGCCTTCTAATGTCATGAATCGTGCTAACCCAAAAATCTCACATGATTTTTCCGCTGCGGCCACAGTCTCAAGCACTGATCACACATATCAACCCGTGAACTGAAATACTACTCTTATAAGAAAATATTATCCGAGAGAGTGGCGATTCTCTGTTGTATCTTTACAAACTTCATGTGTTTCAAAAAATGACCCAAGCATACCCTTATGACCGGATCTTTTGAACTAGAGAATGAGAATGTCAAAGTTATTTGATCCACACATAAGGTTGTAAAGACCTCAAGTCTAAGGACTAGTCATACAATCGATACATGAAATTTCTCACAGACACATGGGATAAATACTCCATATGAAAACTTTCAGCGGTCAGTTCAATGGACACGAGCAACTCATGCATCCATGTGATACACCAAGCGGACGGATCTCCGCTAGTAACCTATGAGATCAGCTACCCAACTTAAGGGCGGATCATATCATCATGTTAGTCTCTCTGCTTTGTGAACGCCCATATTATTCATAAAACTATGACTAGGAACGTTTAAGAGTAATGATTCTCATAAGGCGTGGAAGCCATCATCTTTTTACTCCAAGGGCTTTATTACAGTGTTTGATGATTTATATAATCTATGTAAGACACGTATAATAAATATTTTCATTTTATTAATTAATGAAAATATTACAAATACAAGTACATATAGCCCATCCACAAGTTGGGTATAGGGCATATCCCTAACAATCTCCCACTTGCACTATAGCCAACTAGTATGAATCTGGACACCATACTCTCGGATGTGTCTATCATGCTTTTGTTGAGTCAGCCCTTTAGTCAGAGAATCTGCAAGATTATCTTCTGTGGGTATTTTCTCTATAATAACTTCTTTTCTCTCAACAATCTCCCTGATAATATGAAATTATCTGAGTATATGATTGGATTTCTGGTGGGACCTTGGTTCTTTTGATTGAGCAATGGCGCCCGTGTTGTCACAGTACATCGTGACGCCATTCTTTATCGTGGGAAGCACTTCCAGCTCCGTGATGAACTTCTTTATCCAGACTGCTTCTTTAGCTGCCTCAGATGCTACAATATACTCAGCTTCAGTGGTGGAGTCCGATGTAGTTGACTGCTTTGATCTTTTCCAACTGACAGCTCCGCCATTCAAAGTAAACAAATATCCTGTTTGTGATCTGATGTCATCCCTATCGGTCTGAAAGCTCGCATCCTAGTAACCAATGACTTTCATCTCAGAACAATCTCCATATGTCAAGAACACATCCTTAGTTCTTCTCAGATACTTGAGGATTGTTTTGACAGCTGCCCAGTGTTGCTCACCAGGATTTGCCTGATACCTGCTCGTTATGCTAATAGATTTATTCTCTAGTAAAGAATATCATTTCAATTTATTCTTTATATAATAAATGTTTTTCATGTCTAATAAGTTGTAATGAATGTTCTATTTATTTCAATGAAATACAATATGGATATGGTATTTTGAATAATGGTATCTATATCTTACAAACTAACAAAGAATGTTCAACATCTAATATAACAACGTTAACTCGAATAATCTCAATGAATCACTTCTATGGCACAGTCGCGTAGGTCATATCAATGAAACAAGATTAACTAAGATACATAAGGATGGGTATTTCAGCCTTCAAATATGAACCTTATGGAACTTGTGAGTCATGTTTACTTGGTAAAATGACCAAATTACCCTTCACAGGTAAATGACAGCATGCAGCGGAGACATTAGAACTCATACACTCTAATGTATGTTGACCAATATCAGTCACCGCCAGAGGTGGATTCTCCTAATTCATTACCTTTATCGATGATCACTCGCGATATGGGTATGTGTACCTTATGTGGTACAAATCTGAAGCCTTTGAGAAATTCAAAGACTTCAAAAGCTGAAGTAGAAAACCAGCTTAATAAAAGTATTAAGTCACTAAGGTATGACCGAGGTGGTGAATACTTAAGCAACAAATTTCAAGATTACTTGAGAGAAAATGGCATTGTTTCCCAGTGGACTCCTCCGGGAACTCCACAGCATAATAGGGTCTCCAAAAGGAGAAATCAGACATTATTAGATATGGTCCGATCAATGATGCAAGGCATGGATCTACCTCTTTCATTTTGGGGTCTTACTTTAGAAACTGCAACACTACTACTAAAAAACCAAGTTTCGTCCAAGACTGTTAGTCAAACACCATATGAGTTATGGTCTGGGAAACGTCATAGTCTTAGTTATCTAAGAGTTTGGGGATGTGACGCATATATTAAGCTCACACAAACTAACAAATTGGATGATAGGGCAATTAAATATAATTTTGTAGGATATGCCTTGAACTCAAGAGCATACGTGTTCTACGTCCCAAATGAACAAAGAACATTTGTCTCACGAAATGCTAAATTTCTAGAGAATGAATTCCTTCTTAAGAAATATAGTGGGAGTAAAATTGACCTCGATGAGGTACGAGAAGAACAAACTAACATAGAACTAAGCCTCAGGCCCCTCAAAAGGTCAGCGACGGAATAACCACAAGGTTATGAACTTAGAAGGTTTGGTAGGGAAAGATATGAGCCTGAAAGATATGGTTTCCATATTGATGAGGAACATGATCAGGTCATTGATAATGACTATCCCACCAATTATGACGAAGCAATACGTGACATTGATTCAGTCTAGTGGCTTGAGGCCATGAAATCCGAAATAGACTCTATGTATCATAATCAAGTCTGGGACTTGGTGGATGCACCTGAAGGGATAAAACCCATAGGCTGCAAGTGGATTTACAAGCGTAAAACTGATGCAGAAGGCAACATCCAAACCTATAAGGCTAGGTTGGTGGTGAAAGGTTATAGACAAATCCAAGGATTTTGACTATGACAAAACCTTCTCGCCTGTTGCAATGATAAAGTCCATTCGAATTTTACTGACACTAGCTGCACACTTTGATTATGAGATTTGGCAGATGGATGTCAAAATAGCTTTCTTTAATGGGAACCTCGTAGAGGAAGTCTATATGACACAACCTGAGGGGTTTGCATCTAAGGATGATCATAGAAAGTATGCAAGCTTAAACGATCCATTTATGGACTCAAGCAAGCCTCCAGAAGCTGGAATATACGATTGATGAGACAATCAAAGAATTTGACTTCATCAAAAATGTAGACGAGCCTTGTGTTTACAGGAAAGTAGTGGAGTGATGTTGTATGTCTTGTATTATATGTCGATGACATATTAATCATTGGAATGATATTCCCATGATGCAAGCCACAAAGCAATGGTTCTCTCAGAATTTCTCCATGAAAGATTTGGGAGAAGCAGCCTACATCCTCGGCATTAAGATCTACCGTAATAGATCTAAAGGGGTGTTAGGACTTTCTCAATCTACATACATAGAAAAGTTTTGAACAGATTCAAAATGGAAGATTCCAAGAGAGGTAATTTACCAACTTATCATGGAATCAATTATCTAAGGAGCAATGTCACATACTCCTTCAGATAGAGAGCGTATGAGTATGATCCATTATGCTTCAAACAATGGAGATTGTAACGAGCAGGTATCAGGCAAATCCTGGTGAGCAACTCTGGGCAGCTGTCAAAACAAATCCTCACGTATCTGAGAAGAACTAAGGATGTTTCTTGACATATGGAGATTTTTTCTGAGATGAAAGTCATTGGTTACTAGGATGCGAGCTTTCAGACCGATAGGGATGACTCAGATCACAAACAGGATATTTTGTTTACTTTGAATGGCAGAGCTGTCAGTTGGAAAAGATCAAAGCAGTCAACTACAGCGGACTCCACCCTGAAGCTGAGTATATTGTAGCATCTGAGGCAGCTAAAGAAGCAGTCTGGATAAAGAAGTTCATCACGGAGCTGGAAGTGCTTCCCGCGATAAAGAATGGTGTCACAATGTACTGTGACAACACGGGCGCCATTGCTCAATCAAAAGAACCAAGGTCCCACCAGAAATCCAATCATGTACTCAGATAATTTCATATCATCAGGGAGATTGTTGAGAGAAAAGAAGTTATTATAGAGAAAATACCCACAGAAGATAATCTTGCAGATTCTCTGACTAAAGGGCTGACTCAACAAAAGCATGATAGACACATCTGAGAGTATGGTGTCCAGATTCATACTAGTTGGCTATAGTGCAAGTGGGAGATTGTTAGGGATATGCCCTATACCCAACTTGTGGATGGGCTATATGTACTTGTATTTGTAATATTTTCATTAATTAATAAAATGAAAATCTTTATTATACGTGTCTTACATAGATTATATAAATCATCAAACACTGTAATAAAGCCCTTGGAGTAAAAAGATGATGGCTTCCACGCCTTATGAGAATCATTACTCTTAAACGTTCCTAGTCATAGTTTTATGAATAATCTGGGCGTTCACAAAGCGGAGAGACTAGCATGATGATATGATCCGCCCTTAAGTTGGGTAGCTGATCTCATAGGCTACTAGCGGAGATCCGTCCGCTTGGTGTATCACATGGATGCATGAGTTGCTCGTGTCCATCGAACTGACCGCTGAAAGTTTTCATATGGAGTGTTTATCCCATGTGTCTGTGAGAAATTTCATGTATCGATTGTATGACTAGTCCTTAGACTTGAGGTCTTTACAACCTTATGTGTGGATCAAATAACTTTGACATTCTCCTTCCATGGTTCAAAAGATCCGGTCATAAGGGTATGATTGGGTCATTTTTTGAAACACATGAAGTTTGTAAAGATACAACATAGAATCGCCACTCTCTCGGATAATATTTTCTTATAAGAGTAGTATTCCAGTTCGCGGGTTGATATGTGTGATCAGTTCTTGAGACTGTGGCCGCAGCGGAAGAATCATGTGAGATTCTTGGGTTAGCACGATTCATGACACTATCAATATCATACCTTTGACTATATGGGTAAATATTTTCCATACCCTAGGTCAAACGGTGGGGATACAATGAGGCGAGGGACCGTATCATATGTAAATCGCATACAGAATGGGTATATATATCTTTCCTTCTCATTTGGGGGCCTTGGCATGTTGCTAGATGTCAACCTTGGTCATTGAAATCGAATGGACCATCTGATCGGAGGATATTTAGGTTCGATTAAATTATCACGATTCATTTCATGTCCAACTTGAGGGGAGCCCAAAAGGTCACACACAACAAAGTCGAAATCAATGGTTAACAGTGCACAGTACAAATTTAACAGCATATATGATTGCTGTAGGAATTGTTCATAAATGGTTCAATGTGTTTAATTATTGGACTGATCATTTATGAGGTTCCATAGTGGCTTAGGGATTGGTGAATGACGATAAGGGCACTTTAGGAATTGGAATAAATAATAAATAAATAATGTGAATAGTAATGTGAATAGTACGTGAATAGTAACTTTTTTTATTTGTTATTTGTTTTGAATTCCAATTCGGCCCAAACTCTTATTAGGGTTTTATAATGTCATTAAACCACTAAATTAAGATCCAATGGCTAAGATTAAATTAGCATTTATCCCACATCGGATTCTTAATTAATTTTGTTGTATTTGGAGCACCTATATAAACCCAATGAATTCTTTACAAATTTTTGCACCAAACCTTTCATATATTGGGTTATATAAGTGAACAACTCTAAAGTTTAAGAGTAAGCCACTGATTTTGAGGATCCTTAAGTCTAATTGACTAGAGGAACCTCGAGTTAAAAGTTTTGATGTATTTGCCTAGGCTAACACCAAGGGCAAAATACTTGTGCACTCAAGGCGTAGTCTTGTCGTTGAGTTTTGGCTTTTGTGTGTGCATCTTTGGAGGCCACACACTTGGGTGGCTCTTTGGAACGTGGAA